>LKNJ01000154.1:54526-228376 GCA_002120245.1 Maccullochella peelii | reverse complement strand
GGGGGGGGTGTATGTGCACCTGTCTAAAAGGCGCAATTGTCACGGCATGCCCAAAAGTTCACACGTAGTTAGAGCGATTGTTGACGCCGACGCCACGTAGACTGGAGGTCATGAGGGCAGGACAGCAGTAAAGACACACGTGAAAGTAATCTGAGTTGTGGGTCTGCTGCTGAGGATGACTCTGACAGCACACATGGTGTTTGAGAGCTTAAACTAATGTTATACAGCAGATCAGTATAGAATAATTTACATTAGTGGTGTGCATTGTGTTAGAATGATGATCTGTGTGTCTTTTTCTATCATTATTTCTCACACAAATAATGACTAAATGAAACATCCACCTGACCCGACACACACACAGTGTAGGAGGCTGTAAGAGCGAGAACAGCTGATTACACACTGTTGAATTTGCTCTTCCAAGGAGAGCAGTTTGTCTGTAAGGTTGACTGCAGACAATTTGTGTTTCAACAGGGTTAGAGTGACCTCATGGCACACAGAGGACATGAAGACATGAAAAGTTTGCTGCACAGAACAGATGTTCTCTCCTCTCTGGCCTCAGGGATGAACCTGTCTGTGTTCCCACAGAGGCTCAAACTAAAAATAATGCTGAAGACAAATCTTCATTCAGTCTAATCTTAGAGAGGTTTTTACCAACTAATGCCAAAAAAAATACTGCAACAAGGTGGAAGTCAGATAGTCCCCTGCCAAAATGAACATGGATCTCTGAAATTAACAGTGGATGCCTTTAAAAAGAAATAGGAAACTGTCTGAGAAACATGATTAAAGCTTTTTTGTTACAAAAAAGATTGGCAACAGTTTATTGATTAAATGGAGAACCTTTGCTCAGATCAGTTACACTGTCCTTGTTTTTAGCCCCTAGGAATAAATTACCTCTTGTTTATCATAACCATGTTGTGTTTTTGTTATATAAAGTAAAAGAAAACATTTAAAAAGACAAAAATGAGGTTGGTCAGTGTGTTATGATACAGTTGTGGGCTTGTGATGAGTCTTCAAAATGTCATATTTTTTAAAAACAGATGCATATAAAAAATGTGTCTCACAATTTAGGGTAATCCCATAGAGCAGGTTACAGAAAGTAAACTCTTGGGTATTACCCTTGATGACTAAATGTCTTGGTCTAGTCATACGGTCAAAATTCTAACTAAAATGGATAGAGTAGTATCTGCTATTGCAGTTAAGTTGTTACTCATTTAGCAGGTTGTACAGCGTTTGGTTTTGACAAATCTGGACTGATATGGTCCAGTACAGCAAAAAATAAAAAATCTGCAGAAGCTTCAGTTCACAAGTGAAGCAGCACGTCCTGAACTGTTCATTCAGACCAGAGGTTGAATGGATTCTAGTCTGTCCTTGTTGAAGATGAAGGCCGATGTGTAATGTCTAAATCTTCTTCTGGGGAATATGTGCTCTAAAACAGCCACCTTTTCTGAACAATTACAGACCTAGACAAGTAACAATGGATAAGGTCGCTCTTTCACAACCCAAAACTGTGTTCATGTATTTATGCATTTGTGAGAGAGAAAATGGAGCTTAAACACTATTAGGAGAACCTTTGTAAGCTGTTGTGACCGTGGTGTCGCCGGTTTTTCCTGTCAGAACAGAATATTATAACAGGATTACAAAATACAAAATGAAAATTTAAAGGGGAACTCTGTCGATTTTACATATCAAAGTCTGTTTACAGGTCTTGGAGAGTACTACTGCATATGATGCATATGTGATAAAAAGTAGTATAAAGGGTTTTGTGGCTCCAAATGGAGCTGCGTAAAGTCTGATAAAGTGCCTCAAGTGATATCACTTGAGTCAACTTCGGCTGGGACTAAAGACTACAAGTTTAAAAAAAAAAAAAAATCTGGGGTGTGGACACCTGTAGCCCGCTCCTTCTCTCTGATAAATTTTTAGAATAGTTTAAAACTGGATGGAGCATTTTGTGATGTTTACTAATTTTACTTATTCTGATACGTCCCTTTTTTAATTATGTTGATTTTACTTATTGAATTTATTGTGCAATCAAGGCACGCCACCTGAAATTGAGGTGAAATAAAATGGCATTGCAGTCAGATTACAGGTTAGGATGAGTTTCTTATACATTGTTTAAAATGTAGCTTTGTTTTAGTAATTTCATATGTTAATGTTGGCTTAGGTGTTTTTTGACAGTTAACCGTGTGTTTGAAGTAATAATAATATTGGTAATAATAATAATAATAATCGTTTTTCTGTCAAAGATTTCACGCCTAAGCTGCAGATCTCCACTGACCGTAGAACTGCCTCTGAAGCTAAAACAGGTAAAACTGAATTAATTGGTAATCTAAAAAAAAATGTGTCAGAGAAGATTTAAATCTCTTTTTTATGTTCATTTTGGATTGAAAGCCATCTCTTTTTGGCTTCATCATACATCAAGTTCTTTGATTTCTCCCAACTGACAAGAATCCAAGATTATCTACTGGTACTTGAACTAATCATTTTCTTCAAGATTCCTTTATTGTTTTCATTTCTCTGACAGGATGATTTTGAAAGAGGAAATTAATATAAATAACTAGGAGAAACATTGTAAACTGCTGTAACTGTGGAATTATTGCAATGTGTCATGTCAAACAAACTGACGGTGAAGTTGACATAAAATCTTTAACATGCGTTGATTAAAGATGTATTATTTAAATTGTTATTTGCATTTTTTTACCTGAATATATTTCATACCATGTCTGAGCTGATGGGTGGTGACCACCTGTGTCCTTTCATGTGTTTGAAAAGAAGTCAACTCCCCAACACCTATTGACATTGTACAAATGCTTTTCCTCAAGTCACAAGTACACAAGTGCAGCTTAAAGCCATGTTTTGCATTAAAAAAACCCTTGCTGATAGCCTTTGAACAATCAGGTGCATTGTTGCCATTCAGTATATTCAGACGACAGGTTAACGGTCACTTGAGCACATTTACGTTTGATGCTTATGCATGTTGTTTCCCAGACTGATTCTGAAGCACAACAGCAGAACAGATAAATCACGTTGAGTCAGGTTTTCTTTGTCCATGTGATGATTCAAAGGATTCAGTAGATCTCCCAACATGTCAGTCAGAGGGTGGATATGACGACACAGCGGCGCTCTAGTTTAATCTGAAAGAAAACAGATGAGTCTGTGATTATAATCTGTGCCACTATCAAGGCCATTGTGCCCTG
This sequence comes from Maccullochella peelii, assembly GCA_002120245.1. Lineage (NCBI taxonomy): Eukaryota > Metazoa > Chordata > Actinopteri > Centrarchiformes > Percichthyidae > Maccullochella > Maccullochella peelii. Next base: position 225,182 of record LKNJ01000154.1, on the reverse strand, counting down.
TTGTCTCTTCAGTAGAGGTAGTTTACTATCTGGGTCTCAAAAAGGTCCACTTTGATCTGAAGACTCCCTGTGTAAGGTGCGTTCAGTGTAACCTGTTTTATTTTATCTTCAACTCAACCAAGCTTGTATTAATACTTGTCAGACTATATCTAATGTGCACGAGTTGCTTCACGCTCTTTTATCATTGCGTGTTTGTTTGTTTGTTTGTTTAAACATGTGAATCTGAGTGTGTGTGAGTGAGAGAGAGTTGCCTTACAGGTTCAGGGGTCCATAAGGCCAGCAGGAGGAAGATAAGATTATCCCACTGGAATGCAGAGCTGGTCGTATGGACGCACACTCCCACACACATGCTCTGTAGTCTGTACACACTCTCTGTCAAAGTCTCTCCATTAGACACAAACACTCACATGTTTTAGTGAAAATCCATCTTGCTTAAAGACACTTTGAAAATGTGGCCCAAAAATGTCAGAATAATTTAGAAAGTGTTTATCCCTGGCGCTCGCTGTACTGGTCAATGTAGATATCTAAGGGAAATATACTGCTTATGCTGTGCACCACTTCTGCCATGAAAACAGGATGGTTTGCTCCCCGATCCCTCTCCTGAACAGAGGCTGTTGAACTACCAAAACTCTCCTTACCCTCATTGCACTAATATCTGCCTCATTAACTCCATGACATTTCTGTTGGTGCAGAACATCATGGGGTTTGCCTGGTGTCACTTCCGCAACCGGGTCAAACAGGAACAAAGAACAAAGCCAGTGAATCATGGTAACAAGAGAGGCAGTGAAATCCATACTAAAATTTAAGTCACACTGTGTTGATCATGCACAGGTTTTCTTCAGCATTCCTTCTGACCCCAAGAAAGACTGGTGTACTATCAGCTCGGTCCTGTTTTTAATCGTGTAACCATGAGAATTAAGGCTTGTTATCTTTGTTTTCCATGATGAAGCAGTTTCCTTCAATTTTGGGGGCTTATTTTCCTTCTTTTCCTGACATCTGAAATAGAAAAAGCCTATAAATCTGAAGAAAAATCCCAATCATAAACTTTACTACAATTGTCCAATGTATTAAGATTACCATAAGCACATTTATCCCTTGCAATCAACACTTTGACATGTGAGTTTTCAGAGCAACTTGAGGTGACTGACAGAAGTCTGAAGAGGCCAAATTGCAAGTGAGTCAGTTCAATAAACCACTGCGTTTTTTAATAATTTCAAGAGCAAAAGTCTCATAAATCTTGACAGCATGTGTAAAGCAATGCGAGAAACTGCCCCAACAAAGAAAACAGATGAGATTGTGGCTGTCGTGATATGTTTCCATTATTTTGTACAAAGTGTCAGCAATGATCACAACAATAGTGGAGGGTTAATATTGACTCAGAGTATTTTGATAATATTTGAAATAAGAGAGTTAAAATTGTTGAACAAAAAAAATAATTGCTCAAAATGGGATTCTTTGTTCTTTGTTTTGTTTGGATGTAAGCATTGATTTCCTTTCAAAAAGCCACTGCTGCTGTGACATTTATAATCCATTCTGTACTTTGGAACAAAAGACAATCTGTCTGCCCTCTTGCTGCGTCTCTCTCACTCGGCGCTGTATTCCAGTTTGAAAACAGAAGAGCGGATTTGTGTTTACTGTACGTACTGTATGTCTCTAAGCTGCATGTGTACAAGTGTGATAATCCGATCAAATGAACCTGTGGTTTTAATTCATCTATCACCACCAGATAATTAGTAAGACATGATTATATTTGGTCAGAGCACTACTACTGTTGCATGATGGCCTAAACAAATGATAGAGTTACATATGAGCATACATACTCTCATATATCTCTCACATGGAAACATTTCCTATTTTTATACAAGGTGGTGAAAGTTGATTTTAGCTCACAATGCTGTGTCGAAACTTGACACCCAGCGTGTATTTATGTTACATAAAATATACAATTATGAAGTACTTTTGTGTCCTCCCTGCCTCCTAACCTCACCAGTATAATTTTCTATCACTGACGCACTAACACCCAAAACCTCCTATAAATGATAACAGAGGTGGAATTTGCCCAGATGTGTGCATGTACGTATGTGTGTGGGTGTGTGTGTGTGTCTCTGCTCTAACCTTATCTGGACAGCAGGCAGACACAGCAGTCCAACTACAGGCACTATTAAAGGTCATCTAATGGTCAGCTGTTTACATTGTGAGGGAAACTAACACTTTTGCTGACATTTTTTAAAAAGCTTGTTATGAGTAGCTATGATCTAACCATTTTATCTTCTATCTTAGAATTCTATCTGAGATTGATGCAGTGTCTGTTCAGATTTCAAGCATAGCCAAAACGTTCCTGCAACTGTGACATGTTTTCTTTCATTTTATTGTGGACTGTGTGTGCTACTTATTTTTATTTATTTAACTTATCTTTTATTTCCTACACCATGTCTTATAGTAGTGTCCACTCCTGTAACCCTGTAATGATATGAAGGTGTTCTTGTTGCTATGTGCCAACCCTTTCTTTACAAACCCAATAAAACTTACTGTAAATGCCACAAATTAGGTCACAAACTGCTTAATTTGAACTTTTATTTTGAACCTTCAATCAATCAATCATGTTTATTCACACAAAAAACAAGTACAGTACAAATACAATCATATTTCATAATAAGAATATGTGAAAAGGGACGCCCTGATAAGCTACTAACAGCTTGAAAATAGGGGCCCATACACTAAACAGATAACAACCTTAACTTACAAAATCAAGAGATTAGAATAGAAACATTAACAACGTGATTACAACTAGATTTACCAGTAATAACAAAATGCCAGAAAATCCCAGTAAATACAAAATTATAGGTCAATGCAAGTAATAATAATATAATTCAAGTAAAACTAAAAAAAAATCTAATTCAAAGAGAATAAATGGGAAAAGAAGACTAGAAATAAATTTAAAAATATTTTAGAAATTTAAAAAAAAAATTAATAAATATATCTTAACTTTGGGTTGAAACACATGATCTTATTACTGCTATAGTAACTTCTGTGATTTTTAAATTCTGTGACTAGCCACATAATAATCCAAAATTTGATAGGCCAACCAGCATTTTTTTTTATCATGTCTAAACCTGCCATCACTGATCTGCTGGCACTTGTAGAGACTCCCGATTAATTTACTGTTTTCAGATCTCTGAACGGAACAAACTATGAAGTGGCGCCACCTACTGTTCACATGGTGAACTAATCTACAGAGGGACTGTAGATCAGTTCACAACCACAAGGGGGCGGTCAAAGAACAATAATGACCATGTCATTGAGGTTTCCAGGTCAGGGGTTAAATCAGAAGTCAGATACAGTATCAACTTGATTGCATAAATAAACAGCATGTTAGAAAGGGTGCAAAGAGCACATTCATATAGAGGACATTAGTATGTCTTTGCTGTGTCACAATGACATCAGCGCTTGAGCTGTATTAAATCCTAAAACCTGCTTTTGCACGCACATTTCCAAACTGAGCGTTGCCTTCAGGGTTTCTGTCGGTCTTCTCATTCCTTCCTCTGACAGGAAACCTCTGATTTAAACATCTTCACTGCAGACTGGGTTTCTGTGGCAGTCGATGGTTAACAAAAAGTGAACGTAAAGATCAAGTTTAGAGGTTTTTAGAAGAGTACATAATTTAAAATAAATTCAGTTCTATTGGTACATTGGTTCATAGCATTAATAAAAATCAAACACACCGTAATGTAACACATATCAAGTCAAAAACATACATACAAACACTTTGCATAAAAAAATAGAATAGAAAAATAGTTGAGATACAGAAGGTGTTTTTTGTTGTTTAAAAACGTATAATTATAAATTACTTTTATGCCTTCCTCACCTCCTAACCTCACAAATTATTACCGCCTTAAGGAGCCGTGTGCACATGTGAATTTTGAGTTTTTGCATGTTAAATATCTGTAAATCACATGTGCTCACATCATGTGAAAATATCACATGTCAAATATCCAAAAGTCACATTTACCTATTTGTAAGGGATTACATTAGAATAGCTCACACAGATGTCTTTCTCTTAAAAGATGAAGATAATTGGCCTGCTGAGTAGTATTACAGTGTTTACAAGGGTTAAGCCTGAATCTGAATAGATATATGTTATGTAAAGAATTTCATGTAGTCCAATTCATGCTTCAGTACTAAAAGATATAAATGAGCAGGTGACACACCACAACACAGGAGCAGAAGCGGCCTAACCTCCCAACAGAAAACCTGAGGGGATAAAACAGTTGAATGTGTATGCTATTCCTGCAGTTTTTTCATGTCTGTTACTGACATGTATGACTGAGCCCTTTGACTCTGAAACACTGTGGGTTCACTTCACGTTCTGGCTCAGGGGCCCAAGGGGTCACGGGGTCCATTGACACATACACCCACTCTCCATAGTGAATCTGATGAAAGGCACCATTAAAACAAACAAAAAAAGCATTAGGAGAAAAAAAGACAACAACTTGAATTTGAACAAAAAGAAAATTGAAAAGACACTATTGCATTAACCCCATGATCACCTCTGATCACATCTGTATATGTATAAACATATTTAGCTATAAATACCTATACAAAAATCTCAGCACACTATGTCTAAACATTTGAGCATGGAAGTTTATTCTTGACCTTCGGGAACAGTACAATAAACATTGCAAGTGGACCTTTGACTGTAGATTTTTTTTTTGTTACATATATATACTAATATAAGCATATTGAATTGTATACAGTGTACTACTCTCTACTACAACTCCTATACTTAACACATATAAATAATACATACAATACAGAACTCCCAGAGGTCTATATCTTATATTTTATTGTTTACAATGTTTATATTCACATTCAGCTCTGCACTCTCATGTCCCATACTGCTCCATATTTCATATCCCTTGTTCAGTTTTCAGTTACTTACCGATACTTACAGCGTAGGCTAGGTCACTGCTGCCTTGTACGTACTTCTGCTGTTTGATTTCTTTCTCCCTTTTTGCTGATATATGACAACTCCACTGAACTTTCAGCAAAACTCAAAAGTTTAACCACCGCTCCTCATCAATCAATGAAAGAAAGTTAATGTATAAAGGGAGTGGAGATGCCGGGGATTGAACCCGGGGCCTCATACATGCAAAGCATGCGCTCTACCACTGAGCTACATCCCCTACTGGAAAGCAGTGGTATGATGGAGTATATATAAAGGTGAGCAAGTGGTAGAGGCTATCAACTCTGTAATATAAGGTGACAGAGGGATATTTTTGTTCTGACTGAGGCCAAGTCATGTAATTTCAGGTCACAACTTTACCATGGTTTCAACCCTTGACCCTGCACTATATACCATATTTTTTTCCATGTGTGTGTGTCTGTTTGTGCATGTGTGTAAATGAGCTAAATTAAGTAGTGACATTTTTGAATGGGTTTAAAAGGCCACAAAGTGCTCTAGCTCAAGAAACTCTGGGCTGTTAATAGTGTTGGTTTGTAAACACAATAACTGAGCTGACATCAGGGTGAATGAATGGAAAAGAAACAGTTTTATTTGTAGCTCAGTTTTTTTTTTTTACTTAATCCTTGCACGGTGCTATTTTTAGCCTGTAGGTCATGCTTTGGTTTTAGTTAGGGGACACATCTGAGGAAGGGGCTCCTCTTCTTCCCACGCTAAAGTGGAGGGGAAGGACAAATTGATGGGGATGAGGACAAATGTCACGAAAGGCCGGCAGAGAAATTACCCTACAACACAATATTTCTAAGATAAATTCAGATGCAAGTGGCCGAAATTCAGTGCTTTCTCATCATCCAAGGTACCTTAGTCCTTTGGGGAATTTAAAATAGCTCCCTCGTTATGTTTCATTCTCCAGGGGAACGTGAATGAGGGGCTGACATCCCCCTCTGAAGAGCACAGCCTGTCCTCACTCGTGCTGTGTTTATCAGCACGCTCCTGCCAAGGACACCACTTCCAGGCCCTGTTTGCTTAAGCCTTGTAGGGACAGAACCATGGGATGCACGCATGGCATGAGGGCTTTAGGCTAGCTGAAGAAGAGAATAGGAAAAGAAGGTGGAAGAGAAAGGGCGTGAGCCTCCTCTCCCCCTTCTTCTGCAGAATAAAATGCACCGGGCTGCAGAAGGGGTCTCCCAGGAGGAGGGAGGGACACTGCTTGATATCAACTCTGTTGTTGTTGTGTGAATTTGGATTGGTGACAGGAACCTACCATGTTGAGCCTGTGCTGAGTAAGAAATAGTAGACAAGTGTTATGTGTATGGGGGGGGGGGTTATCTTGGGACTGTTGAGTGCTGTTGAGGGCAGCATGTACAGACAGGCTGTATGTAATATGAGATGCAGAAAGAAATTCTTTATCTAAGGCCACAGACCTCCAGACGTTACAGTGGACAGTACCAAAAGGGGATGGCGTATTAATGTGAAAGTATTCATTATGCAAAACAAATAGGCCATGTGAGGGGTATATATATATATATAACATTATTCACTTGTTATTGCTGATGCATTTTACTGCAGTAACTGGTCGAGATGGAGGTAGTTTTAACTACTTTATGCACCTTTAGGGAGTTTAATCTGCAGATTATTTTCTCAATTCATCAATTAATCATTTGGTCTACAAAATATCACAAAAAATAGTAAAGATGCCTATTACAATTTCCTCAAGCACAAGTTAACGTATTCAAATTGCTTGTTTTGTTCAACCAATAGTCCAAAACCCATATGACTCAAACTTAAAAGTAAATAGTAACTATAGCCATCTAATTAATGAAGTGAAGTAAAAGGTATAATATTTACCCCTGAGTAGAAATATAAAGTAATGGAAATCATTGGAAGTACCTCAAAATTGTACTCAAGTACATTACTTAAGCAAATGTACTTATGTTAAATGTTACTCCCCACCTACTCGCTCTCACACACACATAAACACATTTGGACCAAACATCAAGAGATTGCAGCATTAAAGGCTCACATCTGGCAACAGCTGCATAAATCAACTATTGAACTTTTAACTTTAACTTTTATTTTTTTCCATATATTCCCCTGTGAGATTTATAAATGTTGATATTTTGCATGTTCGGGTTTGTCAGTGTCTTTTGCATAACAGCTATCAAAGTGTGGATTTTGGAAATGTTGATGTACAGATGGAGATCCCTATACCAGCGTTTTAAGGGAATGGTTTGACATTTAGGGAAATACTCTTATTCGCTTTCTTGCTGTGAGTTAGATGAAAAGATTGACAGCACTCTCATGTCTGTGCATTAACTATGGAGCAAGAGCTGTAAGTCCATTAGCTTAGCTTAGCATAAAGACCTGAAACAGGAAGAAACAGCTAGCCTAGCTCTCTCCAAAGTTCATAAATACACCTACCAAAACTTCCGAAACTCTCTTATTGTATCCTGGTTGTTTAATCTCCACACATGAAATTTTGCTCAGACATACATGGTCCCCAGAGTTTGAATCCTAATGACTTTGGTGAATTTTCCTGTAGCACCACCAGCAGGTTGACAGTGACTAGTAATGGATGGATTGCCATCACATTTGGTACAGATATCCATGATCTAGCGGCACCATCAGGTCAACAATTCAGTTTGCCCAATACTTTGGTTCATGATCAGATACCTGCAAAACGAATGCAGGGATAGACGCTATGATTTTTAAGCACTGACCCCACAGGAAATATAACGTTGCTTTGGCAAAGGCTCGCAGTATAGGGATAAAACTTGGTGGCCACAGGGGGCCACCTACATGGAGTATTGGCCACAAAGTAACTTTCTGTGGCCACGGGCCATAGGGCCATGGCTAATGTCGAATCCTGTAATGACATTCCTATCAGCTTCAGCTGTACTTCGTGTTTAGTGCTGATAAGCAAATGTTAGCACTCTAACACACTAAATTATGATGGATAGCATGGTATACATTATACCAGCTAAACATAGGAAGTTAGCATTGTGAGCATGTTAGCATGCTGTCTTTACTATTTAACTGGAAACACTGCTGTGTCTAAGTGCAGCCTCACAGAGCCTCAAACATAACTGAAACTCTTTGTCTTGTTACATTTTGTTTTGTCTACAGATTAAACAGACGAGATACCTGTTAATTATTAAGCTTGTGGTTTGCATATTTATAAGTTTTGAATTGTACTAGGCTCACTGTTTCCCCTGTTTCCAGCCCTTGTGCTAAGCTAAGCTAAACACCTGCTCTAGCTTCATAGTTAATGCAGACATGAGAGTGGTATCGATCTTCTCATCTAACTCTCAAAAAAGCGAATAAGTGTATTTCCCAAAATATCAAACTATTCCTTTAAATGGCCAGCCTACACCTTGTAATGAATAGAGCTCTGCAACCTAAACAGGCCCACTGTATCATATGCAGGTAACATACACTGCTGCTGGCAGTTTATGGTAGCAGTAATGCAGGAGGAAGGTCTGACCTACTATCTTGTGGGGCTGCCATCTTATCATCTGCCAGCAGCCAGCTATGCAGGGGCAGAGAGGCCTGAGAAGAGAGGAGAGAGAAGCACCAAAATTAAAGGCTGCAGAGCACGTGAAAAGAAGGTCATAAGGTCATATACAGTATAGTGAGTCATCTAAAAATGTGTGATTTTGTAGATTCATTTTGAAGTTCAAGTTTATGGGATGTATATGAAATTCATTATACTTCATCAACGAAATCATGCTTGTTCGCTGATATGATGTAAACCCCAAGGAAGTTAGATGAGTGGACATAGCACTACTATTTTCTTTTCCTTTACATGTTTTCATAGTTTCTCTTTTTAAAATCTCTTCAGAATCTCTTGTCCCGTCTGATGATCAAACACAGAAGCTTAACCAGCAGGCTATTTTAGGGGGAAAAAACCACAAGTTGCTACACAGCATCCTGTCATGATATGTTTTGTCCCCACTCAAAGAAGCATTCAGTTGTCAAATCAAATATCTTCTCACAAGCGTCAACACACGCTACAAGCCGAACCTCTGAGTCAACTGGTCCATTGCCACACCTCAGCCTTTAACCACAAACAAGCAAGGTTTGATTTGTTAGAAGCCCTTTGCATTCAAGCACATGCCATAGTTAGCCGTGTCAGCTGGGGCAATGACAGGCATGCTGTTAAAAAAGAGCTTCATGTCGCATTCATGAACACACGCAGCGAGAGAGAGGGAGACCTTTCACCTATTTCTCCAACCAGCTTGGAATACTGTGGGAATCTTGTGAAGCCAAGCAACTTCAGTGCAAGCTCTGGCATGGATAAAAAAAAAAAAAGAAAGAGGCAGACAACAGAAAACCATAACCTCTTCTCTTTCTGTGTCCGTTAGCAGTGTATTCAAGCCCCAGTTTTTCGTTAATGATACAGTTGCGATCACTTCTATTAAAGGATAATTACTACCTTGAATTGTATCTGCATCATAGCTACTGACATGGCAATACATGCTACAAGAACATGACTTAACAAGTTCCACCAGGCCTGTGACTTTATCTGATTAGTTTGAGAACACAAACATTAACACAAGCACAGATGCACAAACTGTTCTTGCTAAATGTGTGTGGTCACTGTGTTACCGGAGTTTGGATATCATCCTCACTGCAGGGTGAATATGTATGTGTGTGTGTGTCTCCGTGCATGAGTTGCCTAGCACCTGGTAACTGTATAGGCCCGAAACATTATCATCCTGCCTTTAGAAAGTTCATGCTGTGCTGGACTCTTGCTATCGTCTCTCACCGCTGTGGTAATAACATGGCAAAGTCTATGGCAGGAAAAAGGAGTCTGTATGAGACACAGACATGTGTCTGGACACACAACCCTGTTAGGTGTGGTTTGTTTGTTTTCATTTTGCGTCCAAGACATCCAGTCACACAGCCAGGCCTGATTACTCACATGCACATTCACATGTATTATAAAACATGACATGACATACTGTAAACTGAGCAATGCATAGTCCTGATACAAAACACTATAATTTCAGGTTCACTGCCAGTTGCTGAAGTATGATGCACACCCAGAGTCTGTTAATCTCAATTATCTTTACTGAAAGTCAGTGTACAGTAGACTTTACTCAGTATAATAGTCAGATCATACTGTAGGTATTCATCTGTATAACTATAGTACTATAGTATGGCTGAGTATTTAACTGTTCCTTTGGCCAGGAGGAGCAAACAGAAAGCATATTGTGCAAAAACATCACAATGAGAAGGAGCTTTTGTCCAGAGGGTCTCAGCGAGGAGGTGCACTAGAATTGCTAAGCAACTTCAACTGGCATCACACATATTTTCCAGATTACAGTCATAAATAAAGACACTGCATACAGATTTCTGACATTAACCAGGACAAACTACAAGATTACTCTCAAATTTGACACAATTCCAGTTGCAAAAATCAAATATGATTGATATCATCATGATGGCTCTTACTGGGCTGAGTTTCAGTTGGCAGGGGAGGACATATATCCTAAACCCTCATACAGTATAGAGTTAATGTGCGCAGACAGCCTGAGTGACCTGTCCAGTCTTCTGCAGACTAGTGTAGATCCTAAAAGATCTTGAAAACCAGCCGTCTTGGCCAGACTTTGGAGATAATTAGGCTATAAATAGTGTAGTGTGTTTCCAGCTTTACTGAAAGAATTCCCTCTTCCACAATAAGCCCTGCCAGCATGCTGGTGTATATGTGGACATAAACTAATTCACATAACCACACACACTCATTCACACATACACAAGCAAGCTGTGAGTGTAGGCTATAAACCCAAAAAAGTACACTTGAGGATTATGCATAAGACTCTACAGACTTCATCCAAACACAACAGAGGATGATGTCTCACCTAGAGAAACACAGTTATGTCAACAGTCACCAGTTTGCACAATCTGCAGTAATAAAAGGCAGTGGGTAGTCTCAAGGCTTTACATACTGCAGAGTGTAAAAGTGACCACCAGGGGGTTTCAAAACCTCCCCACAGCTCATTGGTTACTCAAATGCTGCATTCAGAAAAAGCACTTGTGATTGGCTGGTATAGATTGAGTGACACGTGGAGGTCCTGCCCACCAAGATGGATGTTAAGGGGGAGGGGAAAGAGGTCTATTTACAAATTAAATTTAAATTAACATCACCAGCATCACTGGACAAGAAAAGCTAATCTGGTGTGTGAAGAGGGGGGCTATTACTAACAATTTGAATATTTATTGTATAAAGGTTGGCATATTTGTTTAAGTAAATGATCAATTTTATAACTCTGTCTCAAGAAGAGAATATGCAAAGGAAATTAGGTTACCTTGTCTCTTACATGTTGGACAATATTCAGCACCTGATGAAGAATGAAATGAAGTGATGCAGTTTAACATTTTAAAATAAGCATCCACAGAGTAACATTATACAACACAAAGATAAATATGCTCTGTCTGTGGTCCAAAGTCTATTCAGGTGTTGATATAACAGGTTAGTTGCAACAGCGTCAGCTCTGTGCTCTTCTTTATCTAGATGAATATATTTAATCAAGCACCAAGTTGACAATTTAATCACTTTGCTGTCAACAGATCTTTCCTAGTCATAAAAGGCTAGTGTTTGGAGCTATGTGAGCACAGACCCGGGATCAGTTTACCATCCCCCAGCCCTGACCTCTAACAGCAGGGATGGCGAAAGTAGAAGCTGATCACGGATCAGTCTCTGGGTGAAGTCACCGTTTCCATCTGGGTGCAGGTTGACAGCCCTCTCTCGCCCAGCCCCCACCCTGTTACCTAGAGGCCCGGCCAGTGGCTTGTGTAATATTCTGATTGGATGGTTTGTTTGGTGTGGGCGGGGAAAGGGGCGTGGTCGATTGTATTGTGATCTCACAATCAGCTGTTTTGTACGTTCTACATTCTGATCCGAGGATCAGCTGGAGGCAGCAATAAACAGAAGGAAAATCTGCAGCGGCAAAAATAGAGGAGAGGAGGGAAAAAGCTGCAGATGTTATGATCTGAAAACAACAGTGTAACATTTTTACACGAAGCCCTTCTTCTGAGAAGAAAGCCTTTTATTTTTGTATAATGGTGTTTTAACTACCTCACTTAAAGACTATATAAAGCTATGCTTTAAGAATTGTCGTTTCTACTGTGTGTGAGATCTCGTTTACAACTTGAATAATATTGCAGAGGCAGGTAAGCTATTATTTACTTTGCTTTCAATCTGATACTTGGTGTGTTTTGTGTCAGGCTGTGTTCTCAAGAGGTATCAAGCTACATTTGTCTCTGCCAGTGAAGCGACTGCATTCCTCAAATGCTTATATACAGAAAATATCCATCAGATATCTGCCATCATGAAATCATAGAACATGTAGAATTACACAGCTTTGTCTGTCACTGACTCATTATGACTGCTGTGCCATTATTGTGATTTGTAATGACCTATTATTAGGTCATAAATAGATTTAAAAGCAGTGGCATATAGCAACCCAAACCACACGGCTTTATTAGGGCGATTCGACGTCCTATACATCCCGAAAAATGACACTGCATATGTGTATATCCTACAGAACGCCAGCAGCCGTTGTTTTGTAAATTGCACCAAATGCTGATGTGGAGTCAAGTCGATGGCGGATGTTGATGGTTTTCTGGGAGGCGGACCTTGAAGGCCAAGTTTTTTTGGGCAAATACAGTCACTTATAGTTATTCTGTGAAACAACAGTTTCGTTGTATTGTCAGTAGCCTATCCACTCGATGCCTTTAGTGCAGTGTCGCTGAGCCAGAACTGTCATTGCTTTGACCCTTCAGCTGTGTAGCTTATAGCCTACGGATAATTCATGTTTAACCTGGATACCCTACAGAAAGTCTTCTAGTCGGCTGTCCACACTTTGAAGCCGAGGTCGATGTTCTATTTTGTTGGATTCATTTAAGGGTATCGCTGTGTATTTAAAATGTTAACACTGTTGCTGTGAGCTGCATTTTCTTTTCTCATAACGATGGGTTTCAACTTCAGACGATAACCGTCGACAATAGCAACCATTCACATTTGGATTGTTTTCGGCATAGTGTTGCAAAATGTAGATGAGCCATAACAACCCATATCGGTCGCATATACACGATCATAATATCTTACATTTTCGCTATGTTTGCTATTCAGACCTCTTTTTTCCCCCTCTCCAGTCGCCAAATAGACTAGAGCCTCTCTGTCAGCGTCAGTGACGTATGCGAGACGTCACAGGCGCCTTGTTTTTATTTCGTGAGTCCCCGCCCATCCCGCTCCTCCTACTTTTTAAAAAGACCAATGTCAAAAGAAAGATCCATAATTCAAGGTCCATTTTGATATTTTAGGATGTGCAGTTCTGCCTGTAAAATCTTATTTATTGACATATGAATAAAAACACAAAATCAGGCCTGTCAGTGCTCCTAATGACCATATAATATATCAAATATAATATAACATCTCTCTGCTGTAGTGTGTGTGCCATATGTTCATGTATTTTAGATTTAATCTTGTTAAGATATTAGATCGCTAAGGATTTTCTTGAACTCTCCTTATATTTTGATTTATTAGTTATTTTGACAGGGACAATGTTCATTGATGAATAGAAAAAAAACTGTAAAAGAGCCAGAGGGCTAATTTTCACCTGTTGTTGCTGGCCAGGTGTACTAAAAATTGAATTAAACGACCTGTCTTAAAAAATGAACATTTACAACACAATACATATTTCTATACACCATTAATTATTGCCACAGTATAGTTATTGTACAGCAGCTGCAATACATATACTAATAAGGACAAATAAGAGGACTGTCAAAAAGAAAAGGAGGATAAAGGACTGACCAAGACAGAGAAGACAAAACAAGACAGCCAGACTTACATATTATCATGCTAACATTGTCTTGTCTTACAAGTTTTCAAACAAATGCTGTACATTTGTTCCTCTGCTTTCGCACATGTACTATGTTTTACTTCAAAGGGCATTTATCAGTGTTAATAGGTGGTAGTTGTTAGATAATGCTTCTACACAACATATGCCATGTATTCAGGAGCTGTCTCCTCCAGGATGTAAGCCATATCAGTGTTGGTTATTTGGTTCTATTGGCAGTATCAGTTGCTATATTTACACCAGTCAGATAGTCCTGAATTAGCTGGTACAGCCACAAACTGATAAAATTGTTTTATCAGGAAAGTGTTGAGTGTTGAGTCTGTGTGTTTTGTGGATTTCTGCTGCACCTTATGCAAAGCAGCCTTCAGGTCTTGTCACCAACATTTTGTTTATCTGGATTTAGTTGTCATGGTCTCATGACTTACGTTTCTATTAGTCCAGGAATGCATTTAAAATAATCTCAGTGTTGAGGATGGACTGCAGCACATTAGTTCAGACTCAGCTGATAGTATCTTTTTGGATTTCCTTTGCAAAATCCCCAAAATATAACAACCATGGGCCTTTTTATTCAATTCACTGGATAGGTGAATAGTGTATGTTTATTACATGACCTAGAAAGTGAGTCAAAATTAACTCATACAACCCAGAGTGTTAAAAAAAAAATACAGCTGAGAGCTTTCTATCCAGTAGGCTCATAATGATTTTTTGGAAATAGGCCTCTTTGCAGCTTTTTTGCCCCATTTCTCGCCCATTTTCTCCTCCTGTTCATTTGTCACCAACTTTCTCTTGTTATTTCAAGCATACACCCATGCAAACAGTCTCCTTGACACTTACTATATTTGTGAAAATGTTTATTACTCCATCTGACACATAAGAAATCTCAGGAGTATGTACTGTATGGCTGCAATTAGGATGTCTTTCCCCTTTTTGTTCCTGGTGGCCATGGTGATTCTCCAAATAAGGACATGAAAGTGTCAGCTTCCCAACAAGCATCCATGCATATCTCCTTCCATGTCTCTTTGCTCCGTATATAAATCTCTGTCCCATGCACTTTGTTTGACCATTTAATCTGTGCTCCTTTCTTTTTATTAACCTCTGTCATTTCTACATCTACTCATTTAGTTGGCAAAATAGGAACCAGGCTGCAGGCCAAACAGATCATGGAGTGAAATAGGTTATGATCTGGAATTTAAACCTCTACAACTTTGAAACTAGTATACAAATAAACTAATATGTGAATAAAAGCGTACAGGGAGAAACCAATTTAACCTAAAATTCAATAGATATCTTTAAGGGTGTCAACTGAGGTGTTGGCAGAGGTTTGTCTGATCCCTTTAGGCATTCCTTCTTCTGCACTTAATCAGTTTAAGTAAATAAAACTCAGCTTTTGAACATGTAGTGGTTTGTCTTGTAAGCAATAGCTGCTCAAACATCTGTTCACCATGACATCATCATGTTCACATTTAGGTCA
The DNA here is from genome assembly GCA_002120245.1 of Maccullochella peelii. Classification (NCBI taxonomy): domain Eukaryota; kingdom Metazoa; phylum Chordata; class Actinopteri; order Centrarchiformes; family Percichthyidae; genus Maccullochella; species Maccullochella peelii. The sequence continues at coordinate 209,884 of LKNJ01000154.1, read as the reverse complement.
GGCACTTGTCCTTTGCCTCAGCACCTTCTGTCCTCATGTGTCTATCCTTCTTTGCATTTCAGCATTGTGCACACTCACTTAGTTTGATTTTGTGAGAGTCTGGCTCTTTGTATCACCTCCTTTCACCTGCTCCACTTCTTCTCTGGCCTGTCCATCTGTCCTGAGACTGTGCTGATCAGTTATCTAAATTTCATGGGGGAGGGGAGTGCAGCCATTGTCCACCAGCTTCTTCCTTGATGATTTAATTTATTTCTTCATAAAACACATTCTTATTTATTACCACCTTGACAGTGGAGGTCAGCACCATGTGAAAGTTTAAATGGATATACCATTTTATATACAGGCTATATATCAGCACTGCCATGCTGAAATTACTCAAAATTTAGTTTTCATTATTTTTTTCTTATCAGTTAAGGATCTACATTGCATACTCCTGCCTGGGTTCAAAACACAATATATCAACTTTATAAGGTGATAATATGTCAATGTTGTGTTTTACAGCTTGTTGTGCTGCCCGAGTGGCCAAAAAATCATTTACTGTAGGTTTTAAAAAATACAGTTTCCATTTCAGTTTTGGGATACAAAGTGTTAACAGCAACAATATATAAATTGAAAAAGCATGTTCCCTCTGTGCACAGCCTCAGAGCTGTTTTGAATAGAACTGGTTACTGGAAGATGATCTTAAGATTCCCGCCAATCTAATATGCAAGCTATCCAGCAATGTTAGTGTGGAAACTTATAAACAAGCAGCTTCTGTTTTGTTATGACGCAGTGTTTGTGTCAGCCTGTCATTACACTACATGTAAAAATGCTTTGAGGTTTGAGTCCAAAAAAAAACTTGTTGTAATGTGTCTTGAAATAACCCGGAGAAAGCTCTTACCACACACATTGCTCACTTATTGTGCTTATCTAATGTACCCTGACTAAGCAGTAGCAAATTAACCCAATAAGTGACATCTCTTTTTTTAGATGTCTTTTTTTAAGAAAATGTGTTGACAGTTAAGCACACTGTCTTCTTATAACCACTAACCACCCTCTTCTTTCTCTCTCTCCTTCTCTCTCTCCAGGCCTTTGCTCCAAACCAAGTGAAACCTTACATTTGCACTACAGAAGCCTGTCCACTCCTGTTTGTCAAAACCGAGATCCAGCAAAGGGCTTCAAGTGACTCAAAAAATCAGACAAAGAATTTCATAAAACAGCAACAAGCGATACCTAAACACAAATAAGAAATTCAAAAAGGCAGCTACAGCTTTTTCTTTGTGGACGACAAAAAGCACCCGAGTCATCAACACTTGACAATACAAGCAGTCATGTTTCAGCGTCTGAGCAACCTGTTGTTTGGGGAGGTAGAAGAGGTGGCAGCTGAGCTGAAGGGACCCAACCCCTGTGTGACGGAGGCCGACGAGGAGGGATGGATGCTCGTCAACCTGCCTGGTGAGTCTCAACAGAGGAAGTGTAGTGGTGGCTTGGATAGGTTGTTGTGGCATTTTAGAGCCACACCAAACTGGGAGATTCAGTCAAAGTGTGCTTTATGTTGAAAGATGAAGGTAGCTGAGAAATACTTCTGTTCTCCCTTGCATAATACTAACATTTGAAGTGTCGAAGTAATGATGGGGATGATGGGGTGAGGTGAAGAATCAGTCGGGGGCGTGGCACAACTACACCGATGCTCACCCATATGGCTGCCACACCAAAGGTGTTGTCTGTCAGATGATGGAAACATATAATTCTCTGTGAACATACATCTCCTTCCTCTTTGTTTATGATCTCAATCATGACAAAGGCAATAAATGAGTATGAAAATTTGCTTCGGTGCCTGTTCAGAAGCCAACCAAACATCAAAAGCAACATAAAAGTACCTCTGAGCAGAGTCAAGACAAACATTATGTCACTGACATAATCAAAACCTTAGAGGGTCAACACAACTAATGATGTGACTCTTTTATGTTTTGTGTTTCCTTACCCCCTCTTCTTCCTCTCCTCCAATTTTTTTAAACACCCTTACATTCCCCACACTGGTATGTGTGCGCGTGCGTATGTGATTCCTTAAAAATTGCCCCCTTCATCCCACATGGCTTTTTGAAAATCTACTACATTTGCATCATTTTTGCAACCTCCCATCTTAAACATCTGTCTTTATTGGCTGTCTCATCCCCGATCTCATCGCTGCCATGTGCTCAAAAGAATCTGATTGCATGATGCAGGCAGAGGATGAGACGGGAGCCCCACTGATTGCACAATCATTTCCAGACAGTAACCAATCTAATCATCAAGACACACATACAAGGACTGAATGCCCGGCCGCCGTTCCCCACGCGCCTCACAAGCGGCGTAGGACATATAAAGGTCAGGCACGAGGTGCAGTAGCATCATCAGACCCCCTGTCTTGTCCAAGTGCTAGCCCGTCAGACTTGGGTGCCACTACACCCGTGACCCTGCCGAGACGGGCCAGACTGTCCACGCCCTCCTCCACCCCGTCAATGTCCCCTGGCTCTGGAAGTGAGTGTGGGGGCAGTGGGGGTAGCAGTAGGGCAGGCCCAGAGAGAGGCTGCATGGATGAGAGCTGGTTTGTCACCCCTCCCCCCTGTTTCACTGCAGAGGGAGCCACAGCGGAGGCCAGCCCAATGGAGGACCTGCTCATTGAGCACCCCAGCATGTCTGTGTACGTCTCCTCGAACAACTTGTCCATGGTCTCCAACAGCAACCTGTCTGTGGTGGGAGAGGAAAGCATTGTCAGCCTGGCGAGCAGCACGAGGTGAGAAATAGCACTCTTTATGCTAAATGCACTTGACCTTCACCTGCTTTTTCAGCATCAGCACGACAACAATTGCACTTTTCTCACATTTGTTCTCTCCCTCTTGCAGCAGAGTGGCTGAACTGGCTGCTGCCCCCGCCACCCGCAGCACTATGCCCACCAGGGTGACCCGTGGAGCAGCTGCCCAGGCTGGAGCTCTGGCCAAGGTCACCCAAGTGGCCAGGGTCCAGCGTAGCAAAGCCCGCATAGAGCGGCGCCATCTGGGCCGCAACCGCATCCAACGCCAAAACCACACCAGGGAGCAGGTCCCCCGCCACGCAACCCACGCCAGAAACACCTTCCTTCACCAGCCCAGCAAGCGTAACATCTGCCACTAAACTCCTCAGAAACCAGGGGGCATGTTTACTCTGAGGGCATTAGTAGTGCATAGTCAACTTCAAGACACACACCATTAAATGTTTCATTTCTGGACATTATATCACATTACACTCAGAAACCAGTTGACCAGTAGCTTTTTTGTTTTGGTTTAGTCACCAACTGACCTGGTAGTGTTATGCCCCGTTCTTACGAACCAAGCCCTCTGAGTAGATCTGTGTAGACCTTGATTATACTTATTGTCCATTGCAGTATCCAGACAACAAAAAAAGTCTTCAAAATATTTATAGAGGTTATACTTAGTAACAATAATGTCTGAAAAACAACAAAAAGTTTAGCTCTATTCATTTTTTTCTCCTATCTTAGTAAAATATTCTCTTTTCTTTCACTTTTCCTCAAGGCATGTTTTTTTTAAATTATTAATTCAACCATTAAATCCCTAAAATACTTTGTTAAATTTGGAGATAATGATTTCAAATTTAAATAACCAAGTGTACTTTAGGGCCTTTCTGGTGGAAACAATGCAAAGTAGAGACAAGTTAAACCTTAGTATCTTTGCAAAGAAAACAACTCATCATGTCTTCGAAGCTCTATATTCCAGCTGATTTATTTATTTATTTGTTTCAGAAAAGGTGGAAGCATATACCGTGTGTGACCAGTGTGAGAGGAAAATCACTACACATTTGTTTTTCTCCAGTTTGGTCTGTCAACATGCAAAGTAAGAGACAAGGACAAGGAAACATGGGGCAACCCGTTTCATCATAGAAAACAGATGTTGTGATATTTCTCTCCTCTCTCTTTGTGAAGGATGAGAGTAAGTAGAAGATGGTGAATGTATAAGCGAAACAGACTAAAGAGTAAAAGACGATGAATTAGAACTAGATATTATTAAAAGGAATGTGGTTAACATGAAATGGGCATAGGAAAGTGTTATGCAACCCTTTGAGCAGCCTATGAGCATTTGTTTTGCATTTTTCATCTGTGTTGCCCTGGATAGTGAATAAGGCACCTTCTTTGTGTGAACATGAAGATTGGTGTTATGGACACCCATAATAAATATATAAATAGAAATACTGATGGAGGAGTACGAATGGAGTTGAGGTGAAAGGATACAGGGCTTGCCTTTGGGTTACAGGGTATGGCTAGTTATAGTAAGTGCAGAGCGGTATTGATGGCAACTCTTTATTTTGTTTTGTTAAATTGTTTTCTGCTCATTTTGTCTCGTAATCGTAACATTATTATACAGTCTCTCTCTGTGTGTGGTTCCACCTAAGAAAAGAAAGCTTGTTCCTGTCAGACAAAGCGAAAGTACACATTTGGCTTTTAAAGACAACAAATTTTAAAAAACGCTCCCTGTGGATCATTAAATGTGTGGTCTGTAAACTAAAGTAATGTGCCCGGCACACATCGGCCATTTCCATCCACAGTGTGTGCTGTGATCTTACGTTATCCATGTGAACACCAAAAAGAAAGTACGATCTATTTACACGAGTCCCTTTCATTGAAAAGTCACTGACTGTCCGGGAGGCAACTGTTAGAAGAAAAGGGAAGAAACGTCTCCTTAATGCCTAACGACAAACATCTTCGCCCTACAACACATTCAAAACTATCATCTTGCTTATGGATGTGCAACCCATTGCTTCATCACTGTCTGTCCCTTTCTCGTTTGCACATCCAGCACTAACAGTGTCCACCTAAAGATCGAGCATACTGATATGTATTCAACAACAATAGTAAACAATGGTGCTGAAGTGTATACTAATGTTTGTAAATTATTTGAGACATGGATGTAAGTTTGCACTGTCATACATTTTGTGAGTCAAAATTTTAGCGGTGTGCTGTGTGCTTGTTTTTCTTTTGTGATATTTTTCTTTTCTTTTCTTTTTGTTTTGATTCAAATTGTGTGTAAGAAGGTGTACTGGCAAGTAAAATGCTAGAAAGTCTTTAAAAAGGCACGGATAATGGTAATTTATTTGTCTTGTAAATATTACAAAACAATTTATAACGCTCCGTTAGATGTCAAAGCCTCTCAGGACTTGAGTCCACGACGTTGTGTCCAATGGTACTAATATGAATCCTCTCTCTGCCTCACCTCTGTGCTCATTATCAAATCAAGAGGGCATTTCAGTGGCCAAAAGTGGTGTCTTTGCCCCAATTTCAGTCTCATCTCTTAGATGCACCATAAAAGCAGCACTAGACTCAGAGTTGATGTGCCATAGGCAAACACTGCCCTCCAGAGGGTCCACTTAGCACAGCACTAGCTGTATGGATGCTGGTGAGGATACAGTACAGTGACATGGTTTTAATACAATCTTTACTGGTATGTTCATAGGACAGAGTGAGAGTCTGGGGATACATTTCATATTGTTTGGAAAATGGAAATGTATTGTCTCATTTAGATCATCTAGATAAGTGAGATACGTTATTTTCCCTTGAATCACATACCACAATTTTTTTCATTTCTGCCAATAATCCTATAAATTACTCTTTTATTCAAAATCTGTTAATTTATGATATAATTATGAATATTATCATTTTTTTCTGTTTAAAGATGACTATTAAGTATCCTGTTGATTCCTCTGAATGGTGCAGGAGATGGATCTGAGGTGATGAGTCTAACACACTCACACACACACACACACACACACACACACACACACGTAGTGATCTCTATTTAGGCTTCCTCACTCCCCAGGGGCTTACTATTCTAACTGACTCTGACTCTAACTGTGTCTCTGAGGTTGAATTCTGTTCGCCTGTTGTAAAATAGTACATCCAGAATGAAAACAGGGTAATAATGAGAGATCACAGGTGGATGTGTGTGTGTACATAAGTGTGTGTGCATGCAAAATGTAAAGATCACCACAGACACCCCTCTGCTGCTGCAAACCTGTCCTGTTTTCCTCATTTTTATTTCTTCCTTTCTCACCAATGTCATGTAAAAAGGAAATGTGTTCCCCATATGTTGTGTGTGATTATTGAAAGGTGTGGTTTAAGAGTGAAAGTCATCCAACTATGTGGAGAGGGAGTGGTCACCAGGTGTGTCGAGCCTATATGATGTGGACAGGGAAAAGATGAGGCAGGAGACAGATAGTTTATATATTTAAAAAATATATATTTAAATGTATCATAAAAATACAATAGAATATGCCTGTATTTTCCCATATAGTTATTAGAACAGTTGTTCACCAATAGTATGTTTTAAACGAGATGCATTGAATGTCTGGGGAGTTTCATATGTTTTATGCTGTGCCCTGAAATGATGGCAGCTTAAAAACACTTGGGGTTTCGCCCATGTTATATCTCAATTAGTGCACCCCTCCCCCCATAAAAATGAAATATATATAAAATTTGGTGTATCTGGTATCTACAGTATGGTGATTGTGCCTTTCACTATTTCTGCATGTTTTTTGTGATGTACTGATTTTTCCATCCCCAAAGTGGACAGTCATCCACTGACAGGCAAGACCTATGCAAAAATCAACGGATGGGTTTTCCAGCATCCATTCAGAAAACACAGGTACCCGCCAAAAAAACAACAACAATAAATACTCAGGTTAACACCTGAATCTTGTGTCATTATTTTCATGTAGGAGAGCAGGAGGGAGCGTGTGATCTATTGTAATCAAGTATTCAGATTCAGAAAAGAAGCAGTACCACAATGTAAAACACTACAAGTAAAAGTCTTGTATTCCAAGTTGTACTTAAGTAAAAGTAAGTAAGTATTATCAGCAAAATGTGATAAAAGTATTAAAGTTAAAATACTCAATATGCAGCAGAATGGCCCTTGTCTGTGTTATATTAATATATATCATATTATCTGATAGTTATTACTGATGCAAGAACATGTAAGCAGCATTTTAATGTTGTAGCTTGTCAAGAGGGAGATACTTTTAACTACTTTACATACATTTGGGTAGTTAAATCCTTAACAATATGTCATATTTTATGAACTGGTCAAAGTAACTGTAGCTGTCAAATAAATGTAGTAGAGTAAAAAGTTTTAATTAGGTATTAAAAACATAAAGATGCAGTGAAGTAGAAGAATAAAGTAGTACAAAATGGTAGTACGTAGTAGTAAAGTACAAGTACTGCAAAATTGTACTGTACTTGAGTAAATGTATTTTGTTACTTTCAACCACTGTCTACCTTGCAGATGATGGTATGAATGTAGGTGGAAGTGCACGAAAGGGAGGAGGGGAACAGAAGGGTGTGGTAATGGTGTGTAAATATAGTGTAACATAACATGGATTTACAGTGGCTAGACTGGAGGCTGGACAAAGGGAGAAATTAATAGTAAGTAAACTGTGAGAAGACATGTATGTAGACTACTGTAGGAATTACAAGGGTGATTTAATATAGAATAAGAGTAACATCTATTTTTGCAGCACAGTGGTCCTTAAGTAGTATAACCGACCTCTGACCTTTCTGTGAATTGAGGAAAGTTTCCTTTTGATCAGTCACATGAGTATTGTACGCTGTCAACTGAAACTCTTATAGTCTTCTACCATCTATTTAACATGTGGAGGAACAAGAAAAGAATAGGGCTTTATGGGAGGGACAGATGTAACTGGAGCAGGTATTCTACAGACCTGCTATAACCTGTCTGCCCGCTTCACCAGTCATAAAATAGTCATCAGAAAGACTAGGTGGGCCTGGGGGAGTTTTCCAGTTGGCAACTGTCATAATATTGGATGGGAAATAGCTTGAGGCACCTGTGCTGGAAAGGGGATTTGGTCTGTGGAGATAGTGGCTCTTTATGGCCCCAACGCCATCTACTACGAAGTAAGTCTGATATTGGTACCTAGCCGAGAACACAGCCATCGACCGCATTTCCTTTGTAAATATGTGTAGTTTAAGAATATTTCCAGGTTGCTCTTGGTCTTCAGGTTACAGTCAAAGTAGTGTTCAAAACGACGAGTTTACATTTCAGCTAGCTTTTTCTCTGACAAGTCTTACCGGTTGTCCTGTGCTATAATATGAGGCTTACTTCCCTCTGCCGTGTGGTGTCGTGATTCAGGAGCTCTTGTAGTCTTGGTGACAGAGAGCTACCGCTCACCTCACCTGCCGTGTTCAAAATCCAAAATAACACCTACAAGGATGATTTTTATTTGACTACACGTATTTTCCCACGACGGTAAGTAACATTACCCTCGTTTTGAGCTCTTTGTAGCCGCACGTTTGTACAGAATGAACAGAAAGATGTGTTAGCTTGTGACATCGCGGCGGATAAACGCAGTACACGCAGGATAGCACTTCAGGGGTTGGCTCTGTGTTTGTGATAATAATGCTGTTGTTTTTGAATATAATCGGTTGTCATTTTACTTAACCGTATAGGCAGACATATTGTCGTATGTCAATATTTGCGGAAGGCTATGTTTGTTTAACTACTGTAATGACGATGCAAGGTAAATACGAGAAGGGTACAACCTCAAATGTTAAGACATATGCCTCGCTAAGGAAATTCCTTATTGAAAACTAGTTGACCTGCATGCTTTGTTATGTTTTGCAGGTGGCACCCTACATGACTGGAAAAATGCATCATCATCGGAGCTACACACCCGTGCCTTGGCCTTGCATATCAAAGATATTCTCTAAGAAGTAGAAACTGCAGTGATCTTGTAGCAAGGGCGCTTATGAAAACTACATATCCTTGTAGGCGAACTGTAATATAATATTAAAGATCCCATCAAGTGTAATTCTTCAGCACTACAGCAACACTAGAGGTCCATAAAGGTATATTGCAGGGATTTTTCATTTGGAGGACAATAGCAGGTGTGGCTGATCATCCCAGACAAGAAACATATGTGACTGGAAATATGGATATCCTGGCCTAACTCCCTCCCACCCTAAAGGTAAAGATAGGTTAACTGTGTGACTGCAGGATCAACAGTAGCCATGCACAGCCCTGCTCCTGAAATTGTGGCAGGGTACCCAAGTGGGTGTGTGGCAGATAAAGATGCCAATCCGGAGACAACCTTGGGGAGTGCCTACTCTCCAGTGGACTACATGAGCATCACCAGCTTCCCCAGGCTGCCAGAGGACGACATGCTGTCTGGGGAAAACACCACAAAACCTCGCAAAGATGATGACAACGTCCTGAGTGAGCAAGATACAGGTGAGTCAGCAAGGTCAGACACAGTTGCTATAAAATATACCATCCATGTTTAGGTTTCTGGATGTGGATTCATGAAACTATTTAGTGTTTTTCAGTCAAATCTCCAGGAGCAGTTTTCACTACTCATTGCTGCAGATAATTTCTAAAGGTTGAATTTGAACAACTTACTTTATCAATTAATTAGCAGGTTATTTTCTCAATTGGTTAAATGTGATAAGTACATTTGATAAGTTGGAACCAGAAATATTTGGAACTTTTTATAAAGAAATGACGATTATCAAAATAGTTGCTGATTAATTTAATCAGATTTGAACTACATAGATGCCACTTTGTGGATTGCATGCATGCAGAATTGAGAAATAGGTTTTTGTCCTCCAGTAAGCATGGTCACTTTAAACTGACACATTTTTGAGTGGAGTGTGGTGTGAGAGAATACTGGGCGTAGCAAACATTGTGGTTGTCCTGCTCTTTCCTGTTCAATCTAAGCTTTTTGGTTTGTGTTGTTTGTTACAGACCCAGATCTGTTTCTGAAGTCGGCTCGCCTCCAGCGTCTCCCCTCCTCAGCTTCGGACCTGGCTAGCCATGATATCGCATCCCTGCGGGAGACCACCAGAGACCCCTTTACAGAAGACTGTGCCTGCCAGCGAGATGGACTGACAGTCATCATCACAGCCTGCCTCACCTTTGCCACAGGAGTCACTGTAGCTCTCATCATGCAGATCTACTTTGGGGACCCACAGGTAGGGGTGTATTTGTGTTATTAGCAGTTGTACTTTTGTAACCATGTCGCAATAGTGTTGCTTTTCTCAACTAATTACAGGTGATTATGGGATTGTGAGTAAATCTACATGCTCCTCTCTGTTCCCTCCCACACAAGCCCAAGTCAGTTCAAAGGCATATTAACAATCTCTATCTTCCTGCTTTGTTCTCCTGTTTCTTGCAAGGTCTTTAACCAAGGGGCAGTGGTGACAGATGTGGCCCAGTGTACATCTCTTGGCTTTGACGTTCTGGGGAAACAGGGGTCCAGTGTTGACGCTGCCATCACTGCTGCCCTCTGTTTAGGAATTGTCCACCCTCACACCTCTGGTATTGGAGGGTGAGTGATAAAAACATATTAACCTCTTCTAAACAGGACTGCCACTGAGGTTCTTAGACTTGGTTGAATATGAATATGAAGCCAACTTTGTGTTCTGTTGATGTTTAGTGGTGGAGTTATGTTGGTGCATAACATCCGTAAGAATGAGACGAGGGTCATCGACTTCAGGGAGACGGCACCATCTGCCATCCACAACGAGATGCTGCAGACGAACCTTGATCTAAAAGTAAGGCATGTTCCAGTGTATCCATTTTATAAGAGTGAGATTTTATACGTGTGAGATGTTGAGTACGAGAACAGAAGACAGTCTTATTGCTATTATTTGGTACTGTGGTTAGTTAATGTGTGCACCCTGTTCTTGCTGTTACATTTCAGGCTGGCCTGCTGGTGGGAGTACCAGGCATGCTCAGTGGGATGCATCAGGCACACCAGCTCTATGGCAGGTACGGTAACTATTATGTAATGCTATTTTTATTTGTTCAATCTTTCCCCATGTCATGAATAGTCGAAGTCCTCTTGCTGGTTTCTGGATTTTCTACATTGCTTCCTTCTTTGATATTGTTTGTTTCGCTTTGTGACACTCCTGTGATTATAAATAAGACATAATATATTATTCTTACTAATTATTAAGACTTATTCTTGTCTCAAAAGCTTCTATTTATGTTGGCTCTGACAAAGCCTGTGTTTGTCTCAGTGTTCAGAGCTAAAGGAGTGAGATCTCATAGTGAAAGTATCACCAGCTGTGATAAAAAGCTAGAGTGTTGGGCTGCAATTACTCTGATGCTGTGTAATTATCATGATCCTCAATTGGTAAGAGGATGAGGTTGCAGAACTAACTTGCTTTATCCATGCATGGAGAGGAAGTGTTATGCTAAGATATCGTGGATTGTCATTTTGGCACCATTATGAAAATTCAGAGTTCACAGTGTGTATATATAGTTTTAAACATTTATGAACTATGCCAATCTTTCATGACTTTTGAATTCCCCAGAATGCCATGGAAGGATGTGGTTACCATGGCAGCAGATGTGGCCAGAAATGGATTTAATGTTACTCATGACCTAGGTAAGTATAGTTTAATGCAGTACAAATCGCTGGGTGAAGTCACTGTCACTAACTACACTGCTTCAGCAATTTAAAAAAACACCAACATTATCGCCCGGCCTCAGTGTCGTTCCTGAATAACACAAAGTGAAGTCATATTTGAAGCTTAGGTGTGATCTCATCTGCCTTTCATTTCTCTCCCTAGCTGAAGCTGTGGCTAAAGTTAAGGACCAAAACATGTTGGATGCCTTTCAGAATTTGTTCTTCCCCAAAGGCCAGGCTCTCCTCTCAGGGCAGGTCATCACACGGCTTGATTTAGCAGCCATCTTGGATGCTGTCGCAGTTAAGGGGATATCGGAGTTCTACAGTGGAAACCTGACGCAGGAAATGGCAGCAGCAGTAAGGAAGAATTTCTTTTTTCCACCTGTCTCCAACTATGATTATATAAGTAGTCATGAATTCTGCATAGTCTCCATGGGGAGTCACTTTTTCCACTCAAACACTAAGTCTCTGTTATACTTGAATGCTCTGCTCTTTACGTTTTGGATAGGGTGAGGTAATAATTCAGTCGTATACATATAATATATACGTAATAATGATGTAGTTAATAATTATGTGGCCTAAAGGAAAGATATAAAGACAGTATTTATTTGTTGCACACAATAATCTCACCAAATGAAGCCAAGTATTATTTGAAAATGTATGATCAACACAAACATAATCAGTGTATTTAATAATTTGTTCTTTACATTGCTCTTCGCAGATACTGTCATATCAAAAACATAATAGCTATTATTTTAAGGATTGATAAATGATTTCACTATTTTTGTGATTCCAAAATATAGATTTGAAATATATATCAGTATAGGATTTATTCAATATATTGTATAAAATTACTATATGGTACTATATCATAAGTTATACACTCATTGGCCACTTTATTGGGTACACCTGTACAATCTAATGCAATCCAATAAAATTGTTCTTTACCATGGCCAGTGTATGTTGTCTCTTCTTTTAGAGAGTAAATTTACATACTACTGCTAAGTATCATTGCTATCTGTTAATATTTTATGAGTGACAACATTGTGACAAAGCACAAATACAGTATAAACAAAATAGTAATCAAATATAATGTTAAAAAGAAAGGAAAAACAAAAACTCACAAAAATAGAACCATTTGCAGACATTGCAATAGATCAGCTTGTGATATAATGCAATAAGCATAACAACTCTTTCAAAAATTACCATACAGTTGAATCAACCCCACAAGGTGCAGGTGCAATCTTAAATTGAGGTCACAAAGGGCATTAATTGCAGTGCTGTTGCATTGAAACTGGTTCCTCTAAGGACCTTTTTTTTTTTTTTTTAAACATGAAACTTGAACCCTGCGATTACCCCATATCAAACAGTTTACACATGACATAGATATGGGATGCAGGCAGGCATCATGATTGGACCGTAATCTAAGTTACACCAGACTACCTGACATTTGCGCTCTTACATTTCTGAAAAATATTGTAAATTTTAGTCTTTGTCTTTTAATCTAAAGGACCCTTGTCCTTTTTAATTTGAAAAGAGAGTAACTCAAACTTTAAGATGCACACAACTAAGTCAGTAGGTCACTGGGCATTGTTTGAGTGAATTGAATCAAGTATCCATTGAGGGTCAGATGATGGAAACTTTTTTGACAATTAAAGTTCCCTGTAAATGACGACAGTGCACAGGATAATGATCACTCATCAACTTTAAATTTTAACTCTCTATGCATTTTTAATAGGTGCACGAAAGTCACGGAGTGCTCACAGAAGAGGACTTTGGAAACTACAGCACAGTCTTACAGCAGCCAGCAGAGATCATCTATCAAGGTAAATACTAGCTTAGCATACATAGCTGATAGAGGAAGAACCCATGCATTAGCATAATAAACTCATTTATTATTATTCTTCTTTCTTGTTTTTGGCACCTAATAACTTCAACATTATTCAAAATGTTTAGCTCATTGAGGATATTATCGGATTGCTGGCTTAACTTTGTACGAAGGAGCAGCCCCCAGCTGTTCATTAAGCATTACAGGTCAGCGTCAGCTTTTCAGCAGCCAGAAAGTTCTTCAAAAATTGCATTCTCTAGTTTCTTGTAACGTTCTTGTTAATACAGTATGTCACTCAAATATGTACGTACTTAATAATGACCAACGACATGTCCACTTTGAAAAGATAAAATGTGTAAGCAGTGTACACCTGCACATTTGAATACTGTGTTTACATAAGCATGGACTGCTGTTGACACAGGAATGCAAATATAACAGACATGACATTCTTCCTGTGTATGCTGCATAATTACATTTTCTTATTCCTCGCATTGTTCCATTTGTCTCATCTGCTATACATCGCAAATATTGGAGGTTTTTTTGTGTGTGAGTTGTTCATATTCATTTTATATCATAGATATGTTGTAATTTGTTTTATTTCTGTATTGCACTACTGTATATTTTCTTTGGCACACCAAACATACAGTATATGGTGTAAATGTTTTATTGTTACAGTTTTATGTTCAACTATTGCAATTTTCCTTTTGCATTATATTATACATGTCAGTTTCATTCTTATTGATTTTCTGTTTTTCTTTACTTTATCCTATTTTATTTTTGCACTGAAATTATTCTATTTAACAGCAGAAATTGTTAACTTTTCGACTGATTTGTTGGTGTTTCTGAAGGGCACCATGTGATGACGGCCTCCGCCCCACATGCAGGTGTTGCCTTGATCACTGCTCTCAACATCCTGGAAGGCTACAACATTACCAGCCAGGTGCCCAGGAATAGCACCTTCCACTGGATTGCAGAGGTAGTATACTAACTGCTTCACCACCACTGCACAGCGTAAATAGTGTGCGAAGTGCAGTAATTCATTTGATATTTATGTAAGTGTTAATTTTGCATTACTCTCCCAGGCTGTAAAGATAGCTCTTGCCCTGGCTAGTGGGCTGGGAGACCCCATGCATGACATTTCTGTCTCAGAGACTGTCGCCAAGATGCTAAGGTAGAGATCCCCATGTCATCTTTAAATATATATATATATATATATATATATCTACACACACACACACACACACACACACACACACACATATACATATATACTGTGTATATATATCCTAATTCTGTAAGGCACTTTCATTGAACCCTACCCTTTGTTGTTCCCATCTCCAAGTAAATCGCAGGCTTCCCTACTCCGCCAGATGATCAGCGACTCTCAGGCCTTCCCTGTCAGCCATTACACTCCATCATTTACCTTCGAGAAAGATGCAGCAGCTGCCCAAGTCATGGTCATGGGCCCAGACGACCACATCGTGTCAGTCATGAGGTATGTCATGCTTTAATTTAACTGCTATTGCACATTATTTAAGCAAATCCCAGTCACAGTTAAGAGTGGAATGATATCACTAGAAAACTTAAACTAAGACCAGTTTTCTTTTTACTTGTGGCTGTTTTAGCTCTCTAAACAAACCATTTGGCAGCAGGATAGTGACTCCTTCAGGAATCCTCTTGAATAGCCAGATCCTGGACTTTTCCTGGCCTAATAAAACACAGAACTCGTCACCTAACCCAGTAATTGTGCATTTGTCTTTTTCTAATTGATTGCAGCATTGATTGATTTCTTATTGAAAGAGTTCTCGTCGATGCTCTTAGTCCTCATTGTTTTCGTTTTCTTTTGCTATAGTATAACACCCTCCAGCCTGGGAAGAGGCCCATGTCTTTCCTGATGCCCACAGCAGTAAGGCCTGCCGTGGGGCTATGTGGCACATATGTAGCCGTTGGATCTTCCAATGGAGAGAAAGCTCTCAGTGGCATCACACAGGTTTAATTACTTGATAAATTACTTAAATTCATGATGGATTGTTAGATCAAGTCTTTCTAGAAATGCATTTTGGTTTGTTCCGGTCCACTCAAATGAAATAACTCTGCCCATGTCATTTTATACTAATAAATTTATGTATGTGTCATATTATATCTTATTCTGTTTTCTGATCCTTTACAGGTGCTAGTGAATGTTCTGTCTTCACGTAAAAATATGAGTGACAGCTTAGCATATGGAAGACTCCACCCACAGCTGCAGCCCAACGTACTTTTGGTGGACTGTGAGTTTTTCCTACTGGTCCATCTATTGTGTAGTTTGGTCCAAATATAACAGTCCCTTCAAGAACTATGATTGCAGTGCTTTGGGCAGATTGGCTTTTTGACTTCATTTCCAAGTACAGTTGTCATTTCCTGCATTTCCACGCAATATGCATCTGGATATGCCATCTAGATAAATAACAATCCGGTAGTGCCCTTGTACCAGTATTTACATTGTCATCAGATCACATTTATGTGTACACTATGCAAAGTAGATGAGTAGCTGGTAAGACAGCAAGTACCTCTATTATCATCAAAAACAAACGTGACAGGTGTAGGGTTTATCTTGCCACAGTAAAATGCCTTCCTGACCTCCTGTGCTGTGAAAAGAATAATCTTCAATTTTAGTGGTAGGTGGCAAAAATCATTACCATAGTACACAGCACAGATCAGCGTGCCTTGGATCTGGCTGAGATCTAAATATAATCTCATCATGGCTTAAAGTACCTTGTCAAAGGCTCCTGGATGTGTGCTTGGTTTTAAACATGATATACTATGACCTACATGACCGAAAATCTGCATAGACATACAATCCGAACACACCATGATTGCTATACCTGCTGTATGAACTCACTCTGAGTGTTATTTTCCTTTACCAGATAAATATTACATTTGAATACCAGGTGTAAACGTGACCTTATTCAATTTGACATTTATTTTCCATTGTCCATTCTTCCCGCTAACCTCAGATCGTCCTCCTCTCTCCCACTGTCTCTTTCTCTCCGACAGCTGAGTTTCTAGTCGAAGACATAGAGCTCCTGCAGGCCAAAGGTCACAAGGTGGAGAGGATAGATGTTCTCTCGTTGGTAGAGGGCACCCGGAGAACCAATGACCTCATCATTGGGGTGAAGGACCCCCGTAGTGCTGATGCCTCTGCCCTCACTATGTCCAACATGCCCTAGTACAACCCCCCCCCTTCCCCTTCTCATACTCACTCATAATGAAGAAGGGGTAGGAGTATATAATTGATGGTTAGTGAGGGAGTAAGGAGGCTGCTCATCAACTAATACACTTAACATAAGTTAATGGCAAAGTGCAGTTGTTTAACAGAAAAAAACTGATCAAAAAGACATGCAGCTTTGTCTGAGATGACCTTCTAGGAATCTGATATGGATTCCCCGATAGATTCCCCCCCCCCCCAACATCTCCCAGTGTAGATAGTGATCAAAATGTATGTCCATCCCTTAATGGCATCAGTCAAAGTCTGCAGCCTATATTACGCAGAGCAGGGCATAGAGATGCAAGGCATGTTCATAAATTCAGATCTGATGCATTCCAGTTCCACTTAAAGAAAGCAATAAACTTAAGATGAGTGGATTTACTTAATGGATGTGAGAAAAAGAAAATAGAAAAGTGTAATGACTTTTGAAGCTATTTTCACAACCTTGAGTAGCAGCTAGTTTTTGGTCTGTGAGGTACTGAGCAGGACATTCAAGAGTGTTGCATCAAGAATACTGATGGAAATGAATGATGAACAAATTGATTCTTTGCTAGAATGGGCAGGCATGAAAAAAGTAATGACACCACACCAGGAAGCCACCATTTACAACACATGCATGGTCCTCAGTGCATTCGACCCACCTTTCTGCTTTTCAATTCTTCCACTGCATTTGACCATCACTCCAAATAACGCATAAGATCATGTGGGATCGTGAAGGTAATACTATTTAAACTAGTGATTAAGCCTTGCATTGTCACACCTGAACTAGACTAGACTGAACTGAACACAGAGGCTAAACCATTTACTCTCCTGCTCTTTATATGGTGTGTAACTGTGATTAAATGTTGTTTGGTACAACTGCTGGAGTTGTAATTGTTGCGAAAAATCAATGGCTCCTTGGGACCATGTTAACACTAACACATTATTTACACAAAGTACGTCAGAACAACAGTAAGACCTTCACATCTCAATTTATTTCTGTAAACAAAAGAATTTGCTTCAGGTTCACAGGTGTTAAATATTACTAATGGTAGAATAAGTGTATTTATATATATAATTTAAGAAATTTTAGTTGCATGATTTTGTGCTCATTTAAAGCTTGTGGCATACATTTGTTTTTATTTAGAGTGGGGATACTTGTTTTTAGAATGGGAATAATCTGATTCTTTACAGATTGATTGAATGTAATCTGTCTATTTTTATATGAACATGTGTTGGGCTGTATACATTGTTTCTGTTGTAACACAATGCAATGAATCAGCACATTTTAGAAAAGTTTGTTATTTTTATTTTTTGTGTACTTGTGTAATTATTTTAGGTATATATATTTGAATTAACAACCAACAGCTTTTATAAAGCATTGCATTCTAAAAGTTCCAGAAATTGTTGTCTCTGTTGTTGGGCACTAGTGCAATATGACTGTTGATGCTTGTTCCCTGTACTGTAGAGTACCACGCCTTAAGGCACGCATTTGCACAACACCAGATGTTTGATTTCATGTGCATTTGTATCTGATTTTGATAAAAATCAGCACTGTCCCAACCCAAGAAACTGAAGAAATAAAATGTTTGCACACATCCTAACACTGAAGAATGTTTGCCCCTTTGTTCCTCCATACATGTGCATCTGACCTACTGTGGAATATTTAAGTGAGCTTGCTCTTTTCAGATACTAAACTGAGGGGTTCTTGGATGCCTGGACTTCTGAGCTGGTGTATTTTACAAATTACATATACCCTATTTATTACCTGTTATTATTTACAACAATCAATATTCTGCTGCATATATTTATATAGAGATTTTTTGTGGGGTTTGTTTCATACATCCACGGTTTGTTGGCCATAGCTGACTGCCTTTCTGTATTTTTTAGCATCGGTGTCACAAGACCAATGCAGCGTAACTTGGTTGGCTGGAAATCGATTTATCCTTGGTATCCTGGATGTTTAATTTGAATTCGGCCTATCAAATTTGAGCAATGTATATACAGTATATTATATATATATATATATATATATATAATTTACATTTTTTAAAACTTGAATTTTTGATTCAGAATTGTAATGTAAAGTAAAAGTGAAAATTTGTTATTGAAAATTTGAAGAGTGGAATTCAGAGGCAAAAAATTCTGATACATAATTTCGATTAAAAAAAATCAGTGCTAGAAATTCAATGGCTTGAATTCAGAGGCAAACAATTAAGATACAAAATTTCAATGCAAAAAACATCAGTGCTAGAAAATCAGTGGCTTTAAACTTTCAAAATCTGGAGAGACAGATTTACTTCCACATATGATATGAGGAACCAAATTTTTAAATTTAAATGGAAACATGAAAAAGGCTTTGAGTTTGCAAAGGTGGCGTTTGGAAGAAATGTAACCTAACCTTATTTGTTTTTGAACTACTTAATGTTAATTCTTAATTTTTACTTCAGTATTTTGTCAAAAGGACGTTGCTACTCCTTCCTCAATTGAGATTTTATTTTGTAAAGCAATACCGGAAATTGTGTTTTTCGCTAGCTTTACATCGTTTCTGACTGATTCATGTTTTGTTAGCTAATCTGGCTAGCAGATGTCGACTTGAATTTATTTTCAGATGAATATATGTGGTAAGGCTTTTGCTTTTGGCTTGCGTAATTTACTGCCGATGATATGTAGCAAGTTAAAGTTAACGAATTGGGAAGCTAATAAGTTGTGTTTCAATGCATTCATGATGAATTAAATGCAATGTTACCCAGCTAACGTAGCTAACCTTTGCTAACAGGAGCTTTCGGAGACGCCAGCAGGAACCGCCTTGACATTAATTTTATCCTCTTTCATAATGTGGTGTCTGCTAGAAACGTATTAATTTGAACTGTAAGTGACGTTCATATCGGCATGAAAATGCACAATAACATGGGATACAGGGTATTTGTTTTTTCCCTGCCGACTTTGATCTCGTTACGTTAGCTTACGTTTGCGCTAAGGCCCATGCTAGTGCAGGGCCGATCATGTTAACCCAACTGGTCACCGGTCATGGTAGTGAATTTATAGATTGTCACGTTATTTGACATTAATGCAAATCACACTGCAGATAAGATATCCCGACAACCTATAGTCCCTTCAGTAATATTTTGACATGTCAGCTGTAAGTTTAGCATCACCGGTCATAGTGGTGTCACTAACGTAGAATTGTGTTGTTAACGTTTGTTTTAACGTTATTGTGATAACGTTATCTATTTACTTGACGTGGATTTACAAAAAGAAAGTATTGTTTTTTGTTTCACCTCGTCTCACCTGAAGCTTACAGCGTACAACGTATAACTGAAAACTTGTAGCTACCTATTTATCCAGCATCTCATCTACTGTATAAATCAGTTTTCCAATACTCCGATACTGATTGTATCCACTTTACTCTGTCACTAGTGGTTTACAGGATGGACTAGTGATCTGTGTCTCTCTCATGTGCAATTTCAGCATAAAACGTTCAAACGCCACTCCTAGTTCGAGGGGAGGATGGCACATCAACATACCCCACCTCACCTGTCCCAGAGGACAGAGTACCTGGAACCTGATCATGATTCTGACAGGGACTCTGGTGTTGGGGATGATGCTGACAGTTGCCATGGAAGCCCAGTAACAGAAGAGGAGAAAGTCAATGAGCAAGATGGCACGGAAGAAAACAGTGGAGAGAGAGAAGATTTTACAGTTTTTGTTGCCTTTCAAGGGAATATGGAGGATGAAGACTTCACACAAAAACTTGACACTATCCTCAATGGGATACCAAACATGCTTGATATGGGTTAGTTTAATTTTGACCACTTTGACATGAAGAATCTCTTATTCTGTTGATCAGTGTCAAAATATCTGAGGTACATCCACTTTGTTTCTTTGTTGTAAAACAAGTCCACAGAGGGTGCACAAATTTTACAAGCACTGCCAATGTACATTTAAAACATGCCCCTATTTCTTTGTGCTATTGAATATTCCAGCAACAGTTCTGTGTGTCCATGCTTTCCTTGTCTCTAGATTTTTTTCCATCCGTATACATTGTAATTGCAACTTGTATCCATTCATTGTCACTCATTTAGGCTCTGAGAGGCTACAACCACAGCATGTGGAGCCGTGGAACAGTGTGCGGGTTACCTTCAACATTCCTCGGGATGCTGCTGAGCGACTCAGACTGTTGGCCCAGAACAACCAGCAGCAGCTCAGAGACCTGGGGATTCTCTCTGTGCAGATAGAAGGTAACAGCACAGCCTTCAAACACCTTGTCACTTCAAAACAGGATCCAAGAGACACTGTTTATTTTTCATCTGTGGCACTCAGAAATATAATTCAAAAAATATATATTTTAATATTCAAAATAAAGCATACAAACTAGACCTCCTGTAGTAAATGGTAGTAATAGATGCTCCCTGTATTGATGTTCAGGGGAAGGGGCCATCAATGTGGCTGTGGGACCAAACAGAGGTCAAGAAGTCAGAGTGAACGGACCAATTGGAGCACCTGGCCAGATGAGAATGGATGTCGGCTTTCCAGGTCAGCCTGGTCCAGGTATTAGTTTACTGAATTGATTACACATGGTCTCTGTATACCAACTAGACCGGAACTGTGCTTGGATATTGGATAGTAGTTCTTTTAGTTGTAGTAGTAGTAATATTAGTTCTTTTTTGTTTGTTTTGATAATGGCACAGTAGGTAATGTGCAAACATTGATCGATTTTCTCTTATTTATTTCACACACATCCATAAAGACATGAAATAAAAATCTGAAAAAAAACCCAAAATTAGTTGAATGTGTTGCATGGTTGTTTTTAGTTCTTTTTTTCTTTGTGTGTCATAGCAATTCATTAGTTATTGATTTTTAATATGTTGTTTTTTCATTCAGTGTTTAGTCACTTGATAAATATTAGCTATTTGCCTGTTTACACATAATGATTTAATATGCACATATTTCCATAAGGAGGGGTAAGGATGGCTAATCCGTCAATGGTTCCCCCTGGGCCAGGCATGGCAGGTCAGGCTATGGTACCAGGCAGCAGTGGACAGATGCATCCTCGTCTTCCAAGACCATCTTCACAGACAGGTTCAGGTCTTTATTTCTTGTACGTCAAATGATGCATGTTGTAATTTTGATTATCTTACAGCTTGGACAGTACAGTAGTGGAAAAACTGCACCTTCTCTCCCACAGATGTGATGGATCCAATGATGCCAGGTATGTCAGTTCAGCAGCAACAGCAACTTCAGCATCAACAGTCTGGTCCCCATGGCTCAGGCCCAATGCCTCCTCAGGCTGCCCATCACATGCAGGCTTTGCAAGCCGTGAGACCGCTCAACCCTGCTGCACTGCAGCAGCTACAACAACAACAGCATCACCAACAGCAACAGGCCCAGCAGCAAGCTCAGCTCTCCCAGCTTGGACCTAGACCTCCATTTAATCCATCAGGCCAGATGGCTGTGCCTCCTGGCTGGAACCAGTTGCCCCCTGGGGTCCTCCAGCCACCAGCCGCCCAAGGAGGCCCTACCTGGAGAAAGCCCCCACCCCAAAACCAAATGGTTCAACGCCCACCCTCCCTTGCTACAGTTCAAACTCCCAGCCACCCTCCACCACCTTACCCATTTGGCAGCCAGCAGACTGGGCAGGTATTCAATGCCATGGGACAGGGACAATTACAGCAACAACAGCAGACAGGAGTGGGGCAGTTTGCCACCCCCCAGCCTAAAGGCCCACAGGCTGTCCCTGGTGGTGTCACAGGACCACCCAGACCCCCTCCACCCCTTCCACCAACTTCTGGACCCCAGGGCAACCTCACTGCCAAGTCCCCTGGTTCTTCCTCGTCTCCTTTTCAGCAGGGTTCACCAGGGACTCCTCCCATAATGGCTCAGAGACCTACAACTCCACAGGGTTTTCCACAGGGCGTTGGATCACCAGGAAGAGCAGCCCTCGGCCAACAGGGTAACATTCAACAAGGATTCATGGGAATGCCCCAGCATGGACAACCTGTGGCGCAAGTTCACCCAGGTGTGTTACCATTGGTAACCATTTCTTGTTAGGCTGAAATTGTTTTTTTTGGCCATCATGAAAGAGTATGTTATGTTAAAGTAATTATACAATTTGTACTGCAATGTCTATAATAACAAAAGCTATGAATACTGATTACAGGCATGTCGAAGCGTCCCATGGGCTTTCCAACCCAAAACTTTGTCCAAGGTCAGGTGAGTGCCAGCACTCCCGGAACCCCTGGTGGAGGAGCCAGTCAGCAGCTACAGAGCAGCCAAGCAATGACTCACACAGGTAAAATGTCAGCACAACACTGTCAATGTGTAGGGGTGTGTCTTGGGGGAAACACAGGTATTTGCTGAGTTAGGGAAATTAAAATGGTGTGAAATGAGTAGACATTTAAAAAGATTTGCTGTATACACAATTACAGACTTTTGGCAAAGATCCCTTAAATTTGGTTATTATATAGCCTACTTGTGACAATCAAGTACTGAGGCAAAATATTTAAATAAAAAACAGTTTTTAATCATAGAGCATATAAATAGGATATGCACTAATATACACTACTGCATTTTCTGTATGCAGTTAATCACCCCATGGTTTAATTTAATCAGATTTAATCAATCTGTTAATCAGTTAACAGAAGGCATAATAGCTTATTGCCTGTATTTTTTTCTCTCTCTCTGTTAAATCAGGAGCTCAGCCGTCAGCCTCCACACCAAACTCAATGCAGGGTCCGCCCCATGCCCAGCCCATTGTTATGGGTGTACAAAGTAGCATGGCAGGTCTGCCCCCTGGTACAACTGCTGGGCCTATTATGGGCCAACAGTCTGGCCTCCAGACACAGATGATGGGCCTCCAGCATCAGGCCCAGCCCGTGTCCTCCTCCCCCAGCCAGAAGGTTCAAGGCCAGGGTGGAGGTCAAACTGTCCTCTCAAGGCCCCTCAGTCAAGGGCAGAGAGGAGGGATGACCCCACCCAAGCAGATGATGCCTCAGCAAGGCCAGGGGGTGATGCATGGGCAGGGTCAGATGGTTGGAGGCCAAGGGCACCAGGCCATGCTCCTACAGCAGCAGCAGCAGCAACAACAGCAACAAAACTCCATGATGGAACAAATGGTTGCCAACCAGATGCAAGGCAACAAGCAGGCATTTGGGGGCAAGATTCCAGCTGGGGTCATGCCTGGCCAGATGATGCGTGGCCCTTCTCCAGGTAACATGGCTCAGTTCCAGGGCCAGGTTGGCCCACAACAAATGACTCCACAACAGCAGCAGCAAATGGCCCAACTCCAACAACAGCAGTTGCAGCAGCAGCAGCACCAATTGCAACAGCAACAGCTACAGCAGCAGCAGCAACAGCAGCAGCAGCAACAACACCAGCAGATGAACCAGCAACAGCCGCAGCAGGTTCCTATTGCTGGCAATCCTAATCAAGCTATGGGCATGCATGGGCAACAGATGAGGCTTCCTGCTGGTCATCCTCTTATCCAACAACAGTTGCAACAGCAGCAGTTACAGCAGCAGCAGAAACAACAGCAACAAGCCATGTTGCAACAGCAACAACAACAGGCAGCTCAACAACACCCACATCCTTTGGGAGATCCTAATAGTGGGACAGGGGACTTGGGGGTCCAACAGATGGTCCCTGATATGCAGGCACAGCAGCAGCAAGGCATGATGGGGGGGCCTCAGCACATGCAGATGGGAAACGGCCACTTTGCTGGTCATGGCATGAACTTTAACTCTCAGTTCTCAAGTCAGATGCCAATGGGGGGACCCTGTGGACAGGCAGGAGGCTTTCCCGTCAGCAAGGATGTAACACTGACTAGCCCACTGCTGGTCAACCTGCTGCAGAGTGATATCTCAGCCAGCCAGTTTGGGCCAGGAGGAAAACAGGCAGCAGGGGGGGGCAATCAGGCCAAACCCAAAAAGAAGAAACCGGCACGAAAGAAGAAGCCCAAAGAGGGAGAGGGACAACAACAGCAAGTAGAGGGACTTGGGTAATCATTTGTATTTGTTACAGTTTTGTTTTTGCTATTGTGGACAGTTGAAGTAAGTTGCATCTCTGTTATATTAAATATTTGATGAATCTATTTATTCTCTTTCTTAGTGGTCTTGATGTGGCTGCGGGCATGGAGGATTCCGAACTGCCAAATCTGGGTGGTGAACAGAATTTGGGCTTAGACAATACTGGCCCGAAACTCCCTGATTTTGCCAACAGGCCTGCGGGTAAATTGCGTAGAATTAATCAATTTCTGCAGTTATTTTTTATATGCATTTAGTTGCTGATTCTTTAGTAGTAACAACTTTACTGTATGCTTTACTTTTAAAAATTTATACTTTTATCTGTTTTGTAGTATGTAAGTATGCTTCTCTATACGTTCCCTAGGCTTTCCTGGCCAGCCTGGAGACCAGAGAGTTTTGCAGCAGGTACCCATGCAGTTTATGCAGCAGCAGCAACAACAACAGCAACAGCAGCAGCAGCAGCAGCAGCAACAACAACAACAACAACAACAACAACAACAACAACAAATTCAGCACATGCAACAGCAGCAGATACAACAACAACAACAACAACAGCAACAACAACAACAACAAATACAGCAGCAGCAACAGATGCAACAACAAATGCAACAGCAGCAAATACAACAACAGCAGATGCAACAACAACAGCAGCAGATGCAACAGATGCAGATGCAGGGTCTCCAGAATGCTCAAGGGCAGCAGGGGATTACAGGGTCACAGACTTCAGGTCAAGGCCAGCCCCAGATGCACCCTCATCAGCTGCAGCAACAACAACAACCACACCTGCAACAGCAGGTATTATTATTATTATTATTATTATTATTATTATTATTATCATCATGTACCTTATTGACAGTGTTTGGTATCAACGCAGTGGTTAACGGTTAATCGATTCAAAGATAATGTTGTACCCCATTTTTCATTTTAGCAACAACAGCAGATGATGATGCTGCTGAAGATGCAGCAGGAGCAGGCAAAGAATCGAATGTCCATCCCTCCAGGAGGGCAGCTCCCTCCTCGGGGCATGGGCAATCCACCTGAGGTGCAGAGGCTTCCTGTCTCACAGCAAGGCAACATGCCTGTAATGATCAGCCTTCAAGCACATGGAGGGGTATCTCCATCACCTGACAAAGCCAGGGGGATGCCCCTGATGGTGAACCCACAGGTGAGGGCAAAGTGCTGCGGCATATGTAAACTCGATATTGACATTCGTTTCTCATGATTTGAATTTTACTTGAGTGAGTGCATTGTTACGTATGTTCTTGGGAGTAAACTGTACATCATTTGTATGTTCTCCTTTCTAGCTTGCAGGCGCTGCGCGAAGAATGTCCCATCCTGATGTAGGGCAGGGTCCCCAAGGCACTGGATCTGAAGAGGCGTCTGCAGGGGCCCACTCGAAGCAAGACAGGCCTGGTCCAGAAATTGGGGTACAGCCTGGAAATGGGGCCCAACAGATGATGGCCAATCAGGGCTCCAACACTCATATGATGAAACAAGGCCCTGGTCCATCACCAATGCCCCAGCACACTGGAGCCAGTCCCCAGCAACAATTACCCACTCAGCCTCAACAGGGAGGCCCTATGCCTGGCCTTCATTTCCCCAATGTCCCCACAACCTCACAGAGCTCCAGGCCCAAAACCCCCAACAGAGCCAGCCCCAGGCCGTACCACCATCCCCTCACCCCAACTAATCGTCCACCCAGTACTGAGCCCTCCGAAATCAACCTTTCACCTGAGAGGCTAAATGCCTCTATTGCAGGGTTGTTTCCTCCCAAAATCAACATTCCTCTGCCTCCCAGACAACCTAACCTAAACAGGGGATTTGACCAGCAAGGTCTTAACCCAACAACTCTGAAAGCCATTGGGCAGGCCCCTCCTAGCTTAACTCTACCAGGCAACAGCAACAATGGCAGTGCTGGTGGAAATAACACTAACAACAATCAACAGCCTTTCTCTACTGGCACTGGAGCAGGAGGTGCAGGCGCTAAACAGGAGAAGCAGCCTGGAGGGCAGGGTAAGAGGGCAAGTCCTAGCAATAGTCGGAGGTCAAGTCCAGCCTCTAGCCGCAAGTCAGCCACCCCAAGTCCAGGGAGACAAAAGGGGTCAAAGATGGCCGTCACCTGCCCTCCCCCCCAGCAGCAGTTGGTCAACCCTCAGGGGCAAACCATGATGCTAAGCCCTACCTCAGTACCCCCAACTCCAGTATCTATGCCTTCACAAGTGAGTGGGGGCATGGAGGCACAGCAGAGCCCCTTCCACGGGATGCAAGGTAACCCTGCTGAAGGAGTCAGGGAAAGTCAGGGAATGATGACAGCAGAGCAGCGACAGATGCCTCAACCTCAACCCCCGCCACAGCCTTTAAGGGAGTTATCAGCTCCCAGAATGGCAAGTCCTCGTTTCCCAGCGCCTCAGCAGCCTAAACCTGACTTGGAACTGCATGTTGGCACAGTTGATAAGCAGCCTGCACATGCAGCACCTATCCAGGACTCAGAGGTCTCACCTACTCTCAGGACAGCTCCAACCTCCCTTAACCAGTTACTGGATAACACGGGTATCCCGAACATGGCTCATCGGCCCATACAGAGTAATACTGTTAGGGATGTTATGGGAAAGGACAGCCCCAAATCTGCTTTGGATCCGGAGAGACCACTACACAGTAATTCCCTGTGTACAGATATGTCTGCTTCTGTCACTTCTACTGCGACTATAAATGAATCAGGAGCTAAACCCAGGACCAGCAGTCCTAATTTGCAGCCTGCTTCAATTCCCAGCGCGCACCCTAGCACTACCGTAAACTCCAATACTACCCCCAGCCTTAACCAAAACCCCATCTCCAGTCTTGGTGTCAATCCCAGTCCGAATGTAAACCCACCACCTACCCTCTGCCCCACCCTCATTACTAACACTAATGCCACCACAAGTGTAAGCCCCAACCCAGTCACTTCCGGTCAGAGCAGTCCTGCCTCGACTGTTAGTACCAGTTCTAACTCCAGCTCTGCTCTGAACCCAGTCAGTTCGGCTCTAAAACCAAGCCCTAGTCCTAAACCTGTGACAAGTGTTCACTCAGTCATACAGATCCCTGCCTCTTCTAGCACCATTACCCCCAATCAGATCACTGTGTTTGTCACCTCTAACCCCATTACCTCTGCCCCCACTCCCCAGGCACCCACATCTATGGTCTCCACCATGGTGGCTGTCCCTAACAAGAATATTAGACCTCAGGACATCCGGCAGCAGGCCCCTGTCACCCGACCTCCTCAGTTTATCACCACCACCCCTGTATTTATCAACCCAATTTTCCAGGTCCCAGGTGCACCTGTGGCTCCTAGTACCACAGTGGTATCACAGTCAGTCACCATGATGGGGCCTATTCAAGTGTCCACTACAAACATCCAACTTTCTCCTGCCCCAAGCTCCACCCAATCCTCAGGGGCTAACATGACCAGCACCCAGCCTGCCAGAAGTGCTGTTGGACAGGTCCAGATTGCCACTAGTATGTCCTCACCAGCCCCAGTTGGTACCCTCCAAGCTCCTCAGCAAATTAACCCAGGGGCTATCAAAACAGAAAATCTAGGTGACACAGGTTCTGCTCAGAAATCTAGTCCCCCAGTCCAGCAGCCATCTCCACATCCAAGCCCTTCAGCATCATCTCCCTTTCAGGCACCCCTGGCTTCTCCTCCCTGTTCTAGTCCTGGGGCTGTTAACACCATTCGAAAGAGCCCCATGTCTCCATCCTCCACTGCCCAGGTGAAGAGTAAACCCACACAGGCCACTACAGCTGACTCCCAGCAGAGTCCTGTAGAAAGGCCTGCACAGGGGAACACTGGGGCTGTGCCACCACAGGTCTTTCATCTTCCTGCTAGTCCTGCCATTCAGATTGAAGCACTAGCTCCCCATGCTACTGCTGCTCCAAACACCATTACTCTGCCTGCAGTCTCCTCTCCAATCCCAGTTCCTGGCCAAGTTGCTCTTCCTACTCAGATTGTTACCCAGGCTCCAGGGTCTGCACCAGCTTCAGTATCAAGCCCAGCCCAGGCTGTAACTTCTCAAGCTCCTGTTGTCACTGCAGTTGGTACTACTACAGGTGTCTCTTCTGCTACCTTGCACTCTACGGTTTCTCCTGTACAAAGTCCTGTACTGTCCATTGTCCCAATTGTTGCCGGACCTGGACCTGTTGAGGAGGTTCCCACCACCACATCCTCTCCAGTTGCTAACCCCAACGGAGTTCTGCCAGCTCAGTCTGATCCCCCAGCTATGGAGTCCCCCATGCCGCCAGCTGCAACACCCGCTGAAACCACTCGGACCACCCCAGGTAAACACACTGTGAGCTAAAAGAATCATTGGGTATGTATGCATGTATCAAATAAAAAGGATAATGACCATATACTGGCCATGATCCTTGGTCAAGTCAAGCTGATGACTGTACGTACCTTTTTATATTCCCTGTGTCATCTGACCTTAAGTATTAAGTTTTCCTGGGTTTGTACATTTACATAGAATATTTGGTATTGTTGCTGATTGGTGGTAGTAGAGGAGAGACAGTTTCGCAAAGCCCCCTGCTCAACACCTTACAAACGTTTACATAGCCACTCGCTATATGGTTTTAGTTGAGTTATCAGTAATACATATTCCTGACTAATAATTCATTTTACATATTCAAATGTGTCAGTTGAACTATTCAATTATTTTTTCCCAGCACTTATTCAACAAGATGCCCCGCAGTCGCAGGACCCTGTTGCCAGTGAGAAGACCGGTAAGTGTGGTCATCTTTGTTTTAAGAAGTTGTAAAAAAAAATTCTTGTATTTTAAGTAGAATAGAACAATTCCATATGATCTCACATGAGTCTCTTGTTTTTGTCCTGTTCAGGTGAAGAGGCCTCGACAGGTTCTGAGCATGGGTAAGATTCCTCATAACATTTGTATTCTTTTAACCGCTGTATTGTTGATTAGTTGTGTAATGCTTCATGTGCTGGGGTCTATTAAGGTGTCACCTACTATTATCTATTCTATCTACTGATCTCTGAAAAGTTGGCCTAGTCTTAAGACCAGTGCTCTCGAAGGAGAAATGCTTAGACATTTCTAACTCTACTGAAACTCAGGGAGTTCTTTTGGTTGGCCAAGGGGGTACATGGTGAAAACAATGAGCCACGTGGTCTCAGCACTTGGTATGTATGATTAGCATGCAACACTATAAATATACTAATGCATGTCAGATGTTTAAACAAAGAACAGCCTATCATCACTAAGCAAATTGTACCACTCTACTGACCTGACCTTTCCTGGGGATTGTCATAATATGGTGGGGAAGTGAAGCCATGTTTGTTCAGCACAGTTTATAGTTTACCGCTGTTTTTCCACTTCTATCACAGATGGGCAAAGAAAAGAAAGACGCCCATCAACTTAGTCCCAAGGTATGTATTTTAACATGTTTGCGCTGCAAAGACACAAGCAGTGATCATGTCGACGCAGTGGATGCTGTCGGGATGAAGACGGACAGTATCTGTGGTAGACGAGGAAAAACAGCAGAGTCCGGAGTGGTATTATATCTTTCTCTGAATAGAGCAGAGTTAACTCGCACCCTTGCATCTTTAGTAACATATCCTTGTGTTGTCCTTCCTTCCTTGTCGTTTGTTGTTTTTCTATCTGGTCCTCCCAGAGCTGCTGTGGAGAAGCCCAAGGGACCGAGCAGACGCAGCTCCCGGGCAGAGAAGGAGGTGGAGGAGGAGCCAGTAGCGGACAGCGGCATTAGGAAGAGATCAGCCAGGCCTGGAACCAGTGCTGCTGTAAAAGGTAACTTAAACACATGAGCAGCTTTAAAAGACAGAATATCTATCACTAAACTTTAGCTATACACATTGCATTACTGCCTTTTCCCTAATACACTTGTATACTCTTTTAACAGAAACTGGAGCGAGTCCCACCCAGGCTAAACGAAGGAAGTCTAAATAGCCTGTGAACTGTACTGTAAATGTTTTTGTTTCCCGCTGTGAATCAGTTGATATCGGTTTCTCTGTCCCAGATTATGGATTTTCACTGGAGGAAGAAACCATGTACAGATTGTTTTAAAAAGAATTATGCTATTGTTTTGTCCATGCTATAATGTGAGATTGTAGTTAGAATGTGTGCATACAGTATGTGTTTGTGTGAATGTGCTTTTTATATTAAATGCTGGATTAATCATGTGAAGACTGATAATGGAGCTTGTTATGATTGTATAATTATGTTGTAAAACTGAATAAAATTTTCTACTGCTTTTGTTCTGTGAAACTGTGTAAAATGATTAATTTATTGTCCTAAGGTTGTTGATCATTTTAAGTTCAGGCTCAGCTTGCTATTTTTTTCAGAACTACATTAAAGTACTGTATTATTGATAAGCACTAGTAGGAGGCAGAGTGTGATGTAAACAGTCAGGGTTATGTCCATTAGGTTAAGAGGAACTGAAGCACACTTGACAGCACATGATGCTCTAGGAGATGAATATTTTTCCACCAGAAACATGTATCCTGTGTAGATGTAATAAAATAAGTGCAATTTGAAAGGATAGAGTATCCACACTGCCGTAACTGACTTGAAATGTTGATACTGGTTCAGGTAGGGACCACGCACAGTATTCTCTCGGTGTTCAGGGTGGTGAGCATGCGCAGTCGGTAAACGTTGGGACTCCATTCCAGTTCTGTCAGTGAGGGTTCCCTGAGCCTCGCATCCTGAACAGCTGTCTACTGTGATAACTTGACCAGCTTCACAAACAAAAACAACTTGACCATGAGCGGAGATCATGGACATGGAGACTCTCAGGTACCTCTCGGTCAATAATTCATGTCTGCGGTCAGTTTGTATCAATTCCTTGGAAATAACTGACGAGTATTAATCGTCATGATATGAAATAACGGTTAAGAAACGTTAGCTAACGTAATAAGTTACGCTGTTCTCGTTGTCATTTTAGTGAAAACTTTGAAATGATGTGAAGTATTAGCATTTTATTGTGGCAAAATGCATGCATTTCCAGGGTACACTGTATGCCAATGTAAACTTGAATAACCGAGCTACCGGCATTTGCAAAATTGAAATATTAAAAATGTATTTTTTCACAATCTCCAGGTCAATTCTGGCTCTAAAGGAAGCGGTAGGTACTCTGATGAGGATTTTTATTCATATTGACTCTGATTTCCAATCCGAATCGTGATCTGTCTACTGTTAGTTTTTAAAGGACAGAAATGGCGTCCCAGAGACTAAGTCCCTTCTCCACTCTCTTGCGGCTATTGTTCAAAAAGAGGGTCTGAGATGTACACTTGCGAGCCTCGGATTTTTAATCTGCTGGGGTATTCCAAAAGGGCCTGGCGTCATGTTTATTTTGCATGCTTTAGTGTGATAATATGTGCGTGCAATTACAACGAATTTTGGAGCCGAAAGTGGCAGAATTGGGGCTGAGGACTTAGTCTCTGCGCCATTTTCTTTTTCTGTATGTAGCAGCCAGGGCGCCGATCAGAGAACCAACTGTCTGCCGTGATATGGAGGCTAGGGCTGGGAGCTTATCGCCTCTCCCTGCCCGTATCTCACCACCAGCTGCACTCTGCCTTCATCTCTGTGCTAGAGACATTTATCTGCACTGCCAAAACAGGGAATGCTCACACATGACTTAAAAACTTTAAGGCACAGAAAAGAAAAGTTGCACTACATTATTAAAAGCATATGCCTTGAGCAGTCTTTTTTTGTTGTTGCACAAATTATAGCCTCCACACAAGAGTATGCGTTACTCCTGCAAAGTTTAGAGCACTGTTTTCCTGGAAGCTTAATTTGCTGCCTGATGTTATGGAAAGCAAAGCAGTATGTGGGAATTGATTTGTTTGTTTTTTTATAACTGGGATGTGTGCTACTATTTAATAAAGCAGATAATACCCGTTATTAAACTGCCATGACAACAGGGCGCCACGAGGTGATGATCAAGCCAAGCCAGGTCTACCTCAGGAGGGATATCACCCAGCAGGAAACATTTTAATATGAAGACTCAAGTAAAATCATTGTTGTAGCCTAATTATTTGACTAGCTGCACTGAGAATATGAAAACTGTTTTTGCTCACAAGTAGGCCTTCAATCTCCTCATATTTTCTATTTAAAAACTATGTAACCCTAGTTACTGTACACATTACATTTTTTGGGGTTCTTACCATACTAATTTATGTTGCTTATTTAGCTGTACAGTGTACTGTGGGAAGTTATCTATATTTCAGTAGGAATAATTCCACAATATTATTTTGGACTTGCAGAGTTAAGTTTTATTATTACATATTTCTTTATCATTTATAGCAACCTTTATATAGCAACTTAAATGTTACACATTTAAGTTGCTATTTCACGTCCCCTTGCCTAAGACAAATTTTGGTTCCTACCTCCCATTGTTTTACGAGGGACAATTGTGAGTGTAACAGACTCAGATTAACTTCTGCTGTGAACTCAGAGAGAGTGAAGTTGGGTACACTGCCGTGTTGGTGTTGATTAAAGAAGATTATTTAAAGAGAAATTATAGGCCGCTTATTACCCACAAGCCAGAGGGACTGCTGAAAAAGCTATTGTTATGTTAAATATTAGAGGAGGTGAATGTTGTTAGAGGAGGATATAGTTGGAATATTACAGTGATCATGTGGCAAAAGCTAAAGTATGACTAGGTAATAAGTACCACTATCAGACATCTAAATCTATAAGTGTAGACAACTGGAAGGAAATGCTGCTAAACAAGTTGATCTCTCCTTTGTATCGTAGTCACTCACAAACATAAAGACAAGCACAAAGACAAGGAACACAGACACAAAGACCACAAGAAAGACAAGGAGCGAGAGAAATTCAAGCACAGCAACAGGTAGGGTATCTGCATCTTCCTCTCATTTTTTGGGGGTGAAATACCAGACAAAATTCTAGTTGATGTTTTTTGCATTTGAACTGACCAATGCAGGTTTCTTTAGCCCTGTACCAGTATTTGTGTATTAACATTGCCTACAGCCCCTGAAATGATCCCTTTTTCAGTCTTGCCTTTACCTCCTAACATGTACTTATCCTCACAATGCTGTATTTTACCAGTATAAATTCTGTTATGAACTGGTGGTTTTAGCTTACATAGCTGAATCTTTAATGAGTTGAACAAATGTGATGCATTTGGATACAGATTCTGCCAGTATGAAACATATTAAAGGCAAGCTTTGCAACAACAACATGAAAGAATCACTGCTGATTTAATAGAAACTAACAGAACCCTGCCATGTTAAATCAGCAAACATACATCACAAGGACTCCATGAAATCCACTTTTATGAATGACATCTGCAGAGCATTTGTAATTTGAACCATTGTGGAACAGTCGTCATGTTTTCTATTTGTCTGGTTGAAATACTTGTGGGCTGCAGGATTGTTAGTGGAGTCACGACTTTGGCCATTCTTATTGGCAGTTGTCCATGACACTTTCATTGTTTGTTATAACTGGTTACGCTTATATTACTGGTGGTTGCTGCTTCATCTATGCCATCTTTTGTGCCTGTGCATCTGGACCACGTCTGACCCTGTGCACTTGATCTCTGACCTCTGTGGCTTCTGTGTTCCAGCGAACATAAGGACCACTCTGAGAGGAAACACAGAGACAAAGACAAAGAGAAGCTGAAGCACAGTGACGGCAGCTCAGACAAGCACAGGGAAAAACACAAAGAGAAAGACAAGGACAAAGAGAAGAGGAGAGAGGAGAAGGTTTGTTAATGCGTAGTCAGTCTGCCTTTTATGATGAGGCTGTGCAGGCCTTTAGTGTAATTATTGTTTTTTTTTCTCATGATCACAAAATAATTATTGTGATCGTGTTTATTAATGTCTTCCAGAGATTTCCCTTATGAGAAAACAAAACACAAAACTAATATCCACACAGAGGGCCCCCATAGCCTTCCATTAACTCTGACTATGAGTAAAAGTTTAGACTGTTTGAACATTGTTTAAATGTTTGAAAGTGGTTGTAGTATATTTTACTTATCAAAAGACAGATGCTAATATATTTTCCCCTGTTTCTCACAGGTCAAATCATCCCATGTAGACAAGCCCAAAAAGGAGAAAGAAAATGGATATGCAAGGTAAATATTATCTCTTTGTTGTGTCTGATGTGAAATAAAAGTCATTATAAAGAACTGACTTCAAGCTTAGCCATTGATTGATTATGATTAATGGGATATTGCTTTGCTAATATGCAATTCAATGTCTTCAATGTGTGACTTAGAGATGCAAGCCCTCCTACCATTAAGAGCGAGCCTGAAGAAGACAACGGCTTCTACCCCTCTCCCCAACACAACAAGAACTCCAAACGAGAGTATGATGATGAAGAGTGGGTATCATACAAATGAAACCAGATCTTTACCTTATGCTTCCTGTAATCTGAGATGCTGTTAGATTATCTATATATTTGTTTACAGATTTGAATACAAGCCCAAAAAAGTCAAGACAGAACACGACAAAAAGGCCAAGAAGAGGAAACATGAGTACGAAGAGGATGAAGAGGATGAGGTTGATTACTTTTTTTTTTTTTTTAAACATTGTTTTGGTGAACATATTCTCATATTCCCCAGGCTGGAGTGTCTGCTGTTTGTGTTCTCCAGATTTATTCTGTTCTCTTCCCTTGTTTCAGGACATCAAGCCCAAAAAGAAAACAAAAGACAAAAAGGTAACAGAGGGAAAGAAAGGCAAAAAAGAAGAAGAGGAGAAGTGGAAATGGTAAGATCGTTTTCAGGATAAATAGTCATTTTCCTCAGGAAATTACACAGCGAGGACAGTTAGCTGATATAAACAGCCACTGAGAAGTAGATACCATAGTTTTCCTTTCTCTCATGGGTTGTATTTTGCTGTTGTTTGTGGTGATTAGGTGGGAGGAAGAAAGATATACTGATGGCTCCAAATGGCGCTTCCTTGAGCATAAGGGTCCAGTGTTTGCACCTCCGTATGAACCCTTGCCTGACAAAGTCAAATTTTTCTATGATGGTGAGAAAAAATAAGTTGCAATATATTATTAATTTTGTTTGGTCTAGACTACAATGTAGTTTTTCTGTATCTGTAGGTAAGCCTATGAAACTTAGTGCTCCTGCTGAGGAGGTAGCTACATTTTTTGCCAAGATGTTGGATCATGAGTACACCACTAAGGACATCTTCAGGAAGAATTTCTTTAAGGACTGGAGGAAGGTGAGGAGATAAGACATATTCAAGTGTCTCAAATTGAGTTTACAGAGTGTGTGGCGTTCAAGTATTTAAGTTGGGTATTTTTCAGATGTCTTCTCTTTTATTTCAGGAAATGACATCAGAGGAGAAGTCAAAGATCACCGACCTGAACAAGTGCAACTTCAGTGAGATGAATGAGTACTTCAAGACCCAATCAGAAGCTAGGAAACAGTTGTCAAAAGAGGAGAAACAGGTAGGCCTGCATTCAGCAGACTCTCCCGACCCTGAAAACATGATGAGGTGTCTCATTGCATTTTTCATGTATTCATACACTTTGTAGAAAAACAAAGAGGAGAATGAGAGACTCCTCCAGGAGTACGGTTTCTGCATCATGGACAACCACAAAGAGAGGATCGGAAACTTTCGCATCGAGCCGCCGGGCCTCTTCCGAGGACGAGGCGATCATCCAAAGATGGGCATGCTGAAGCGACGCATCAGACCCGAAGACATTATTATCAACTGTAGCAAGTGGGTAATCTCACCACCACCGTTATCACAACCCTCACTGCCACTCACTGTTTTTGTGCTAATATTATTCTTCTAGTTAGGAGTTTTTTACCACAAGGTGGCCCTGTCAAATCATTGTAGGTGAGGTTATGTGAAAGTACATTGTGGGTTTAGTGCGTGAATTCAAAGGGTAATGTGTGCTTTGAAAACAGTATGTATTAAGTGGGTGCTTGTTGAAGCTTTTAGTCTGTCAAAAGGACACATGCAGACATGTACCTCACATCCTTTGTCCTGCTCTTAACCCCTCTCTCCCTGCTCAACCTCTTTTGTCATTTTCTTTCCTGTTATCTTCCATCTTCTAACTGCCATGTTGAGCTGGATTTATTTATAGACAGTGGGAATACTTTTCTTTTTATCTCATTCCATGCCTCAGGGGCAGCGTGTGTGTGTGTGTGTGTGTGTGTGTGTGTGTGTGTGTGTGTGTGTGTGAGAGAGAGAGAGAGAGAGAGAGAGAGAGAGAGAGAGCGTTTACAGGAAGGCTAATCTGTAGCATTCAGATGCCATCACAGAGACACCAGCAAAAGAATGTCCGTGCTGCATGTTGTGTGTACAGTATGGCAGATGTATCGCTGACACGCAGATGCACACATGCCGGCACCGTGTCAAAGGTAGTCTTCCTGTCACAGTACGCTGTGTGTGTACAAGCAATAACACAACCCAGGGAAGACCCCCACATACTGGTCATAATGGGGTTTGCTGTACAGCGACATTTCTCTGTACGCTATTGTCTATATATAAAGTTATCTAAAGTTAATCTTAGACTGGCCTATTAAAATGAAAAAACATTTGATTGAATTAGATTAATTTCACGTCTGTAATAAGTGCTGTTTATTGTACCTATGATGAATGCACCGTAATAACAACAACACATAGGTAGAAACACGGTCTCAGTGGAGCTGCTGAGATGCTGTGCTAAACATACGTAGGGGAAAAGCTGTCAAACACATTGCATCTATTTATAGTAAACCTGCCTCTTTTTCTTTAGGGACTCCAAGCACCCTAAACCTCCCCCAGGAACAAAATGGAAGGAGGTTCGCCATGACAACAAGGTGACCTGGCTGGTATCTTGGACAGAGAACATCCAGGGCTCCATCAAGTACATCATGTTGAATCCTAGCTCCAGGATCAAGGTACCTGCGCTCTCACACCAAAGTGCTGACTCAATCCTAACCGAGTTTAAATATGTCACCACGATGAAAGAAATTATCAGTCTGTTTCCCTATTGGATAAACAGTTTGTTGTGTGTGTGTGTGTGTGTGTGTGTGTGCAGGGGGAGAAGGACTGGCAGAAATATGAGACTGCTCGACGGTTGAAGAAATGTGTAGATCGCCTCCGTACCCAGTATAGAGACGACTGGAAGTCAAAAGAGATGAGGATCAGGCAGAGAGCTGTGGCACTGTATTTTATAGACAAGGTGAGATGAAATACAGTGAAACTGTAATGATAATATACCGAACAAGCAGGGAAAAAAATAATAAGCAAGTAAGTAAGCAAGTTAAGTTCCTCTCAATATTACTTTGCAGCCTAGCAATGATAGCTGAAACTTACAGTTTTCATTTTACTACAGACCCTCTTTTATCATTTTCATTAACCACAAGGGCTCCCTTCATCCCACTACTGGTATACTGTAGGTAAACCAGGTTAAGAGAATAAATCCCGAGAAAATGTGACACTCTTTAGTCTTGATAATGATCACGATGTGTGGTGTTTCCCCTTTAGCTTGCACTGAGGGCGGGTAACGAAAAGGAAGAAGGTGAGACAGCGGACACAGTTGGCTGCTGCTCGCTGCGGGTGGAGCACATCAAACTGTACCCCAAGATGGACGACCAGGAGTACGTGGTGGAGTTTGACTTCTTGGGAAAGGACTCCATCCGCTACTACAACAAGATCCCAGTGGAGAAGAGGGTAAGACAGGGAAGGGACAGTGAGGAGAGGAAAAATGGAAACGGAGTGAGAGAAGAGTTGGCAGATACATTAAAGCACAAAGCTGTGATTTGATGTGGTTTTATGAGCATGATGTTGGGTGTTTGACAGATATGTGAATTTACTGTTAATGAGATAAGAAGTTGCTATGCTGTGGAGGAAGTTTGCACAGGCAGGTGATCAGGCACTAAAAGCTTTCCGTCAGCTCTGGCTCAGAGGGTGGTCTGTTTCCTGCTATTAAGGGAGTGTACAGACACACAAACACACACATATGCACACAGAAACACGCTAGACATGTTCTGTTTTCAGACACAAATTCTTCAACACGCCTGGGCACCGCCTGTTTGGCTATACACTTTTTCTCTGGATCCCCACTTACACGTAGAAGTACATAAAAAAAGACACATTAAGAGGTAATAAGCCACCTGCACTTGTCATCATGACCAGAAATAATATAGCACCCCCATCTGGCAGAAATGTGATTGTGCATCCCTGAATACTGTTGAGCTAAAGTATTAAATGTAACTGATTTCATGCTAAATACATCTTTGCTGATTTCTTATCAGGTCTTTAAAAACCTTCAGCTGTTCCTAGAGAACAAGCAGCCTGAAGATGACCTCTTTGACAGACTGAATGTAAGAAACACACACGTGAATATCTAAGTGAGCTGTTTAAATTTCTAGTTGTGATACTTGTGTCACTCTGTTTCCTCTGCCTCTCCCAACTGTACCCTCTTTTCTCTCTCGGTGTCTCCTACAGACTTCGATTCTGAATAAGCACTTACAGGAGCTGATGGATGGCCTGACAGCCAAGGTCTTTCGTACCTACAACGCCTCCATCACCCTGCAACAGCAGCTCAAGGAACTTTCCTGCTGTGAGTAACAGCAGCTTCAGCCAGTCACACGCAGCTCACTGAAATGACACCCACAGAGTTTCTAAGCTCAACTAAGCTATAACAGGAAAAAGTATTGTTTTTTGGACCAGTACACATTGCTGTAAACTCAACAGATGATTCCACCTGATGTTATCACAGGAACGTTCAGTAATGTATGACAGGCCTAGGTAACACTCATTGGTTAACAGCATAAAAGTCACCACACCACCAAAAAATTAATGAAATTCAATAAATTAATGCCTGTAAGTGTAAAATGTATAGGATTCTGGTTTTAACAATAATCAATCTCTAATTATAGCTTTATTTATACAGCACATTTCAAACACAGGCAATTCAAAGTGCTTTACATAGGCAAAGAAAAACATTAGAATTACATTCAAAACAATAAGAATAAAATCAATGAAGATAAAATAAAATTTTAAAATTGGATAAAATGAAATGAGATACATAAAATGAAATAAAATACATCAAATACAGTTACAGTGCAGTAAAAAGATGTAAGTTGACAATGCAACAAAGGAAATCAACGTCTATTAGAGAAACCAGTCATGCAAATGTACAGGAGAACACCATCACCAGGAAGTCGGTTCCATCTGTGAGCAGCATAGCAGCTAAAGTCAGTTTCACCCTGTTTGGTTCTGACTCGAGGTACAACCAGCTGACAGCTTCCTAAAGATCTAAGGGTCCTACTGGGTTTATATTCTTCAAGGAGATCAGAGATGTATTTTGGCCCAAGATTATTGAGCGATTTATAAACTAGCAGCAGCACTGCTAGTGTAAATCTATTCTATAAGTAACAGGAAGCCAGTGTAAGGATTTAAGGACAGGAGTAATGTGCTCAGTTCTCTTGGTTCTCGTTAGAACTCTGGCAGCAGCATTCTGAATGAGCTGATGTTGTCTGACAGTCTTTTTGGGAAGACCAGACAAGAGGCTGTTAGACAGTATATGTGACTATGTAACCGGTGGCTTCTGTGTTGTGTTTATTAGGACAGATAATAAAGCAAAAATGCATGTAAATAAAGCTGCCCGCTCGAGCTCCTCTCCCACAGGAGAATAGTACAAAAGGTTTTGTAATAAAATATTCAACATGGAACATAAACTCATGTACAATAG
Source organism: Maccullochella peelii (assembly GCA_002120245.1). Classification (NCBI taxonomy): domain Eukaryota; kingdom Metazoa; phylum Chordata; class Actinopteri; order Centrarchiformes; family Percichthyidae; genus Maccullochella; species Maccullochella peelii. The sequence continues at coordinate 169,711 of LKNJ01000154.1, read as the reverse complement.
AACATACCTGACAGGGACAAACAATAAAGCAGAACCTCCATGTAAATCAAACTGCTCCGGCGTCCACACAAATGACATAAATAACAGTGAGCGTTAGCTTAGTATACCGTAGCTTTAAGCTAGTAGCAATGAGCTGTCAAAAACAACATTATAGTCTCATTACGCAGCAATATATACCAACAGGTGAAGACAGACATTGTGATATTGGGGGAACAAAAGTATAGGGGTGGGTGAAAGCGCCAAAATTAATTTATATTGGGGATTGTAGAAGAAGAAATGAAGGAGGTGGGGCTTTGAGCCTACATATACACAGTGTACACATACCAACTTTGGAGGCCTTCTCAGTCAGATAATACTAATATTAAATAAAAAATTATAAACTATATTTTGACAGCTTTTGTGTAATTATATTAACAACAGGTACTGTACCTGTAATTTACTGTATATAACTAAGACTTATTGCGCCTAATTTTAAATTACAGTTACTTTTCCTACCTTGTTGTGTCGTTGTTTGGTCTCCAGCTGATGACAGCATCCCAGCTAAAATCCTGTCATACAATCGAGCCAACCGGGCGGTGGCCATCCTCTGTAACCACCAGAGAGCTCCACCCAAAACATTTGAGAAGTCCATGCAAAACCTTCAGACCAAGGTAAACCCCTATGTTCCACCTTTCTTCAGTTTTGCTGTCCATCCACAAGCAATGATGTCTTGGCTTCCTTGGAGAAAATTATGGATTTCTTTTGCCATTGTGAAAGATAAAGACATTCCCTCTCTACGTGATGCAGATTATCTACTTCACTCTGACTGTGTTTGTTGTGATTGCAGATCGACGAGAAACAGAATCAACTGACTGCAGCCAGGAAGCAGCTGAAGGCTGCCAAGGCTGATCACAAGGCTTCCCATGATGACAAAAGCAAAAAGTAAGAAAGCCTAAGCGCTGCTAACCAGTGTGATATACTGTCACACTTTTATCCATTACTTACTTACTTAAACCTCTTCGTCCCTGGTGGAATGTAAGGCCACAAAGTTTTATCTGTACAGACTCCTAAACATCAAAGTTCGGGTGTATAGGGCCTCTGGTTTTCAGTCCATCTGTGTAATTCTTCCTCCCTCTGTCTCCCTGTCTCTATGCATTTCTGTCTTTCTCTATATCTCTCTCTTTCTGAATCTATCTTTATTCCTCCCTCTGTCTGTCTTTGTGTCTCTCTCAGGGCTGTGGAGGTGAAGCGTAAAGCTGTCCAGAGGATAGAGGAGCAGCTGATGAAGCTCCAGGTGCAGGCCACAGACAGAGAGGAGAACAAGCAGATTGCTTTGGGCACCTCCAAGCTCAACTACCTGGATCCACGCATCTCTGTTGCATGGTATTTATGTGACACAGCAGGAGTTGCTTACTTCTGTTCAACTGCTAACTATTATTTGAATACAGGTGTCACTAAGGAAAAAAAAAAACTGTCACATTAAATGAGCAATCCACCTACTCTTTAATAGGCTGTCTTTCTCTGGGTGGGTGGGTGCGCGGGGTGCTTATCTACCTTGGTGACAGAAAGGCAGGAAATGCTCTTGCATTGTAGGAAAAGGAGCAGCACAAGCAAAAAAGCTAACGGCTGCAGAAGGAAAATAAGAGGAAGAAAATCGTGTGAGCGTGAGGAACAATGGGGTTTGTTTCTGAAAGCCAGGGAGCGTCCCCAAACAGCACTCCTTCCTCCATGTGGGAAGTCAATGAGGAGCTGTCTGTGTCTGAATGGAGGGCCAGGCCACAGAGTAGGGGAACAGTGGTCCGCCCCCCCTAACCCATACCCCACTGCTATTTATGGAGAGCCTCCTCCTCAAGCACAATGGATACAGGAATGCGCCATGTTTTGCCTGATTGTAAGGCGTAAGGGATGGGGTCCCCCCTTGGTAGGGTGGTGCATGGGAACCTGGTCTACACTGTAGTTGTATGTGTATGAATATGTGACAGAGATGAAAACATTGAGTCGAATCGGGTTGATTGCTAGCCAGGCTGACGTTTTATTCCGTCATGCAGAGTGTAGGAGGTTCAAACTGTTAAGAGATTCGCTAAAACAATCTGTTGTCCTTGCTAGCACAGTTGACTTGACTGATGAGAAACATCATCTAATTAGTTACGTAAGTAATTCTAAATGACAGCTACAACCTTTGCCTCAATTAAGTTTGATTCACATATGGCCAATATGTTGAGTGTTTCTCATTTCCATAATATAGTAGGCTATCTACTAATTCTATTAAGTATATGCTATGCACTGTCATCACAATGCACTACTTGGGGATTTAGGCTGCATTCAGACAGAATCAGGCCTTGCAGCGATTAGCACATGGTTGTGTGGCAGTATGGGAGTGTTACATACTAACCAGCAATCCCAGCATGAAGAGCGATACGCCAAGCGACTGCACGGCGATTAACATCTTTGTACTCCCTCGTGGCAGGGTTGAACAGCTGATGTACAGTCATCATGGCGGTGGTCGATCAGTCTCTCTACCATCTTCACAGTTGCTCGGTAAACAGCAGAATGCTACATTGCTACATGGTAAACAAAGTTCTTCTTCGCCTGGGCATCTTCCGGTCTGATCGCCGGTGTGATTGGCCGCCGCAGTGTGACGTCGGTTGCGTTTCTCCAAAAATTGATTCTGTTTTCGCCCCCCCCCTCCTTATTCTAACTTTTTTGGTAGAAAGAACCAGAAATATAAAGATGATGTTGTTTACGGGATCAAAATAACCATTTATTAGCATGGGTCAATAAACCAACGGAAATACAAAAATTACACACTGGGTCAAAAAATTTGCTGTTTTTTTTTAATTTATGATCCAATATAAGGATTAAAAATAACATTACACTGGGTAAAAGTAACCACTCTTTTTGGTTTCATTTATGACCTAACAGAAATGTAAATATGACATTGCAACATAACCACATATTGGTATTTTTAGTGCTACATTTCTGTATTTAAAATCTATTAAATTAAACATTAGTATTTGTTCGGTGTGCATCTTGGTACATAACACTACAGTGTAGCTATGATGCTCCTGCACTTCAAGTCATAGAAGTCACTTGTAGTCACTGCTCCTCCTCAAAAAAGCGTTACTGATAAAATTAACGATGGCTCCGTTCTATTCAAGTGTCCCGGTAAGCCATGACAGTGTCACCTTTTTACAGCAGACACGTTGGTTGTTCATTGTCATAACAGGAAAATCACAGGTGTAATCAATGACATTGATAACGAGTGCATTCCATTTAGGTGGGCTAGTTTCAGGGCCCTGGTATTTTGCATGCTGGCTCACTGGCAAGGCTTACTGGGACACTTAATGGAACTGAGCCATCGTTAATGAAATTTGTTTCACCTGTGCTTTTCCTGCTATGACAAGTCAAAATGTCTACCGTGAAAAAAGGTCTACACCGGGACCCTGTCATATGCGTGAATTTTTAATTTTAACATTACCATAAGTTCAGTATACTGTAAATATGGACAGTCTCTAAAACACACTGGATTATAGAGGACATTATACTAATACAGTAATACATAGTGGACTCTTTCCCAATTCAATATAAAAAGTAAACAAGCAGCGGTCACTAATCAAGTCCCAAAAACATTAATGCGATGTACATGAGCCGAATAGTTTTAGCTTTTCTGTTTACAACTGACTCACTGTCTAGTCTTCTTCATGGAATTTCCTATATAGTAGTAGTTCCTATATATAGAATAGTGAATATATATATAGAATAGCCCTTAATTTCTCTATCTTCCCTTCTCTCCAGGTGCAAGAAATGGGGCGTTCCCATCGAGAAGATCTACAACAAAACCCAGAGAGAGAAGTTTGCCTGGGCTATTGACATGGCTGACAAGGACTTCGAGTTTTAAAACACACTTAATGTTTTACCTTTTCTACCCATGCCTTTGATTGTAAAGATGGTTTGTAGTTGATGTCAAATGAATCCACTGTGTGGTTACTGCAGGGCTGTGAAGGAGGAAGCTAAGACTTTGTTTGAGCTGTGACCACAGTTTAATACATATGAATATAGGAAAATAACTCCTGAACCGTTTGACAAAGCTGCCAAAGGGCATCTCTCTTAAAAAAAATTACAGTAGTGTGTATGTAGCTGCAGCTATCTGCCCATGATCAAAAAACTATGAACACATTAGTATTATCTTTTGTCAGACACGACTGTGCTGAAATTCGTAAGCCATCAGACTGATTGAAAAATTCTATATTCTCATAGAATAATGAATTAATACATGTTTGTGTGGGAGACTGTGAGGAACAACATGAGAGATAATGGAATGAATTTCAATTCGTAGGATTTTTGTGTGAAAGATTGGTAAAATAAAATGAGCCTGACAGACTGGTGACAGTGTGAAGAATAGAAACCCTAGCACTATGCTCACATAATTATTAGCACACCGAATGTCATCTTTTTTTCTCCATTTAGTTTGATTTTGCTGTTTATTTCAGGGATGTACATATTTTTGTCATTTTTCAGTAACTATGATTCAGTGTTTTATAAAATGTGTGCTGTATGCATTGTCAACAAAAAGCTCTTCATTGCTCATATGCAACTCGTGTGTGTGTGTTTCCACAGTTTTGCAATGAACAAGGTGTAACATTCCTCTTGGTTACTTGAAACAGCTGAAGTACTGCATAATGTTTTGTGTGTCAGAGCTAAAAGAGACTGTTCCTTCAGACAGAGACAGTTTCTAAGAGGGATGTGGATTTTGCCAAAAAAGATCACAGGTCACAGAAGTCTATCATTGTAGTGTGCTGTTTTTTGTATTGCTGTGATTAAACAGAAAGTGTCCTCTTTGAATTAATTTCCAAATGTGAATGGATATTTTAACTTTTGTCAATAATTATTTCTTGCTATTTGATCATTTATCACACAACTCATGATTGGTTGAATGCTTATTGTTTTGAGCTTTGTAGTTTTCAGAATAAAACACAAACCATGTCCTTTTTGTCCTGCTTTGTGCATTTTTAATCTTTTACTTATATGTGTGTGAAAAAGGGATTGAAAGAGCAAGCTGATTCCCTAGAAACATAATCCTGTCAGAGATGTAATTAACAGTGATCGGTCAAGCCATAGTCCAGTTTCCAATGATATGTCTCAAAAACATTTAATTTCTCAATATTATTTTTTATTTTCATTGATATTTCATCCCCATTTAGATATGTTATCAAAGTTAATGTCATTGTTTTCCCAGGAAGAAGAAAAATGCAACAATTTAATAGTTATGAGAACAAACCCAACACATTGGGCTGTGATTGGGAATTTGGAAATTGTAATGAAGTGTAGTATAAGTTACGGGGTGGGTAATTACAAAGTTACCTGTTACTTGACAAGTTGTGATACAGGTTATGTTTAGGAGACAACTACTTCTGAAGTACAGTGTAAGCAAAGTGTCTGCTTCTTTAAGAGGCCGTCAACAGGCGCTCCTACTGGAGGGATGAACTGCGTCAAGCTGAAGGGAGATACGCAAGATTACCGGAAGTAGGGTAATTGTGGCCCAGTAAATGCATAAAGGTGTTCGCTACTTCATCTCTTCGTAGTGCAATGTACCGTGCGGATGTGGGATATGCTAACATAGACCACAAAAGTGCTAAAACTCTGAAGTAGCTAGCACTCACAGAGGCAAAGCAGAGCTAAACGTCAAAAGTCAAGGAATGGGTTGAAATCATAATGCTCTGCACACGAGCATTTGTAATAGAACATTTTACAGTCAAACAATTTGTTTGACTGTAATACAAATAATAATTACATGCAAGGTACAAACTGGGGCTAAAACTAAGCCTTATTAAAACCCTACCCAGTCGCCTACTACTTTGTCTCCTCCAGAACACAGTGCAACAAGTCCCTTGACACGGCTTTTATTGTGTAAACCCGCAGCGGAAGCCTGGTTTTTGACTCTGGCCCGGTTGGTACTGCTGGTGGTAGGCTAGGGGGGAAGGGCCTACACTGGCTGGGTCTGAGAGCAGACAAACTTGCGTAGTCTTGCCACGGTTCTCGTTCGTCTGCCTGCCCCTCTCTATGGACGGCCGGAGGGAAGAAGAGGAAACGGGAATTGTTGTCGTTGGGACTGCAGCGCCATTCCAGGGCCTAGCGATGATTTAATCACGGAAAACCGGGGTGTGGGGGGAAAAGGAGAAATAGAAAGACGACGGGAGCGCGAGAGGAGAGACGAGCAGCCTCAGCTGTTGGAGATGTGCGGTCGGGCCGAGATTGCGGCGGTAGGTACTGCACAGCAGCCCCTGCGACGTGTTGTTTTCCAGTTGATTCCAGTTGTAAGGCGAAAGGACAGGGAGGAGAGGAGGGCAGAACAGCTACTGCTACCTGGGCTTTTTTTTCAGCGGTGAAACCAGCCGTGATTCTTGCTTTTTGGCCCAGCGAAATGCTAGCACACACCGGCCCCGTTTCCACGCTGTGAAAATAGCCAGACGTTTCTTGTTATCCCACTCTGGTGCCATTCGCCACCAGTTGTATTCACAATAACGTGATGCCTCTTGTATACGAAAGGAAACTTTGTTTTCCTCTGGGACGGACTGCAGCAGCTTACGGGCCTGTTGGTAGTTTTCAGAATCAGTTTAAATGAGATTAAACCTCCCCGCTGCTAGATTAAAGGTAAAATCATGTCGGAGACAAAGTTATCTGGCGTGATTAGCTCAACTAATCAACACGTTTCTCCCTGCCAGGCGTTTTAAGGTTGCAGCTGTCATTTATTTACATTACTGTTAATGATAAATCACATTATTGGATTTAACGGTGTGCCAGTGGTACTCAATACTAAGAGTAACCTTACCCGTATAGAAAAATCAATAAAATCATACATGTTATGAAATGTTGAAATGTTGTGCTTTGTATGCCAACATTACATACGTGTCTATTTTTACACGATTATGGCTATTTAATAGAACATATAGCTACATTTATATATATATATATATATATATATATAAGTGTGTGTGTGCTGTTTTACTACCACATTATGTACTTGTACGGTAGGTTTTGTGACATACGTTTCGTCATGTACAAAACATGAAATCAATCTATATTAATGTAAAACAAAATAATCAAACTTGCATGTTCATATACGAATTCTACATTTTGCCATGTATAGTTTTATATGTGTTATTAATGGAAGTATTTTATCCCAGGTAGCATTCGGGAATTTGTGTAAAATGACACTACTCTAAACTCTTTTTTTTGTCGGACATGCATCGGCTTTTAGAAAATACTGAAATACAGTATTAAAAATACAGAATTGTGTATTTAAACAGGACTATGAGAGTAAGATAATTTGGATGCAGAGGAATCAGTTTTCTGTCATACACTGTTGAGAGCGTATCTGCAGGTATATATATATATATATATTATATACACACACACACACACACACACACATGGAATGCATATGTGGTTAAGGTTTATTTAAAACATGTGTCTCCTGACAGCATGAACTGTTCACTGCCATATAATGTGTGTACTGCACCGACACACTAGAAGTCCCCGGGGAACTGTTGTTTCATGGGTTTCCCCCCTTCTTCTCCTGCTGTAGGTATCCCTTTCTAAGCCTGGACTGAGCAGATTGTTCTGAGAGGAAACTGACAACAAACAGGGGAAGTGAACATGGCTGGGACCTCGGGCTTCTTTTCCAACGGACCTGTTCCGTGGATGGACAACGACACGGAGATGAACAACCTATACCGAGACCTGGAGCTAGGGACAGTACTGACACTGTTTTATTCTAAGAAGTCTCAGCGGCCAGAGAGACGGACATTTCAAGTCAAGCTGGAGACCAGGACTATTGTCTGGACTCGGGGCACGGATAAAATAGAGGGAGAGAGTGAGTAGCGTGCAGACACAAACACAAACATGCACACAAACGGAGCACTGGTTGTAAATGTGAAGGGATCCATGCCAGAACTGGTTGGTTTACATACATTCAGAAATATGAAAAGTACCAAGTGTTGTAGGTGCCTGAATGTCTAACAATGGACTTGGTAAGAGCACATGATGCATGATGGATGATGATGAACAGCTTGTGAATGATGTCAGTTAGGATTGAAGAAGTCCCCTCCAAAATCCTTTTAGATCCTAAAGAAGTTGAAACTACATATCATGCTTTTATTGTCTAAATCGATTAATACTGGTAATGTGAAGATATTTAGGGGGGACTATTGGTGCTTTCAGAAGATATTTACATGCAAGAACATTTTAGGGGAAAAGGATTGGTTATGTGGAAGCGAAAGTGATACAGGAGGCATTAACTGTTCATTCTTCACAGACAAAACAGTCTAATAACAACACAGGTTTTATTGCCTAACTGTGATGCAGCCTCCAAGACAGGAAAAGACGACATTCAAGCTATATAACAATATCACTAAAAAGAAAATCCCAGTCGCGTCTCTCTATCATTATTTCATCTTTTATTTCAGCTCTGATTAGTTCCTAAAAGTTGCCATTCTGTCCCGCTAAAGGATTTAAGTTGTTCACGTGTGTGTTGTTTGTCATGCAGAGACTTGGAGAGTTAGGCTACCTAAAAGTTTAATTATTTGTTTTATTTGGTAGCGTTTTAAAAAAAAAAAAAAAAAATTGTGAGCTGTGAGTCTTGTTTAAATGGTGGATATTAAAGGAACAACCGTTGCTGTCCAGCAGTAGATAAATCAAATCTCAGGTACAAATCCAGCGTCGACGGCAAGAAGACAGCACCATTCCTGGAACTCTTCTTTTGTTGCGTTAATAGGAATATACTGTAATTTACCAGGAAGCTGACATTCAAGTTAATCTTCAACACAACAGCGTGTCTAACTGAGGACACACAGGCCTTCAGTGAGTCGTTAAAGTTGCCTGTCTCTCGGGTAGCAGGATGCCTTGTGCACAGCTGCACTCTGCTCCGGATGCAGCAAAGAGAGCACTCAAAAAAGGTAGGCTTAGGTCGTTGTTTTTTTTTTTTTTTTTAACACAACAGTATAATCTTCTCTGCGATGAAGGGTTTCATACAGACATGAGCTCATAGTTGCTATTTGATACTCCTGGAGAGGTGAAATCGGCCCAGGCGGCTCATTAATGTACAGAAATAGAATATGAGGGTTTTTACTGGAAGTGTGTGATCATTTGGGAACAATTTGGCCCAATGTATTTACCCCCTTATCAATGGCAGTGAGAGAATGATGCCCATTAACTGTGGAAACTGCACTCTAGTTTGTTGCTAAATATAAAATGCTGAGAAACGCACCTTTTGTGTCCCTTGATCAAAGTGTATTTTGCACATTTTCTCTCCCAGATTGATTTTCTATAAAGATGCTTGTTTTATGCACATGGCATTGGCCTACCTTGCCCACCATGTAACTGGCAGCAGCTATTATACTGTGTGTGTGTGTGTGTGTGTGTGTGTGTATATATATATATATATATATATATATATATCATAAGAGACAGTAAGATATAGGTTGGGTTTGAAGAAGCAGGATGTGGTCTTGCAGAATAAATGGCGGTAACAGGCTGGTTAGAAGTGTAGACATGCAGGAATATCATAAACAAAAGGTCTGCATACTTGGCATGTACAATCACACTCTTTTCAAGTGTACAAGTTTGTCCAAACTCTACATTAGGCTGTGCACGAGTGTATAGTTTGTTTTGATACTGAAGACTGTTGCGAAACATAACATATAATACACTCAGTAAATCTTCAGAGTATTGTACAAATCATCTTCAGAACTTCTAGTTTCTCTGAGTATGTTATTGATAACAAAGCAACATGAGCTTGAATCAGAATCATGTTTGACTGTGACACATCATTTTGTTACTTTATCACCGTGAGAGAGCAACTCCGATGTTGAGTTAACTGATGGGCTTTGACACATGCTTTACTGAAGGAGCCACTTTTAGGTTTTTATGAATGAGCTTTCACATGTGTGTTGTTGGGGGTTTTTTTCGCTCTCAAGCTATGATTTAACTTTAGTGACCTGGTAGGGAAACCTCCCATTTTGATTCTTGGAGCCCACCACAGCGTCACATCCTCTCATGTTTACAAGCTTTCCTCAAAAGCACTGAAGTAGGGGGCTTTAGGATGAAGGTTTTTTATTTCAGACTAACAGACTACAGGAGCTGATTTCACTGATTAGTGCTGAATATGACAACATATTCTGTGCGATGATAGAAATTTGACAACCAGTAGAGACTTTTCTGTACTGTGCCCGCCAAGGTAGCTATCCCTTTATTGTGTCTAGCTTGCATTAGGCCGGGGGCAATATTGCAAATCAATAAGCAAGAAAGCTTTATGGTGATATTGGTGTTCACATCAGTTTTACATCAATGTTATGATGTGCCTTTAAGTACCTTTGCTCAATTGAATTTGCAGAAATTATTCTATCACTAGATAAGTCGGCCAGGGTGATATATTGGCCAATATTAGCTTACTGCAGATACATATCTGTATCGGGTAATATGTCGGCTGATAAGTAACAAGAAACTGCAGTACAGAAATGCCAAATTAGGTTTGAGATATTTTAGAAAAGGTGTCAACATTGCATAGTTCCTCTACCCAAGAGCACTGACAAGTTTATTTCTACACGGTAAAATGTACCGCTCAGTATGTATCTTGGTAACAATTCTTAACAAAAACAAATCTCTATCCATATCAAGATTGTGGTTTATGTTACATGTTTATGTTGGGGATGGGCATTTAAAGTAATTTCCATATTCGAGTACTCGCATTAAATTATTATAGAGTACTCAAGGACTCGCAAAACAAAATCTAATGTAAGAATAGGGTCCGAAATGAACACCCAAGCTAAAATACAGGTAGATGTTGGGGTTAACTACCTTTCTGTGCTGCACAGACTGTAGAGATTAGCCTACATAAAGAAAACCATATCCACAAACATTAAGATGTTGCAGTTGGGCTGGTTTTGAAAAAAAAAGAAGCTGTGGCTGGTTAACTTTATTAGCATGCTAACACTGCTAGCAAAGGTGGTGATGAGAGATTGCCTGTTAACTGTCTCTGCTGTTTTCTCCTTGTGCTTGATGCGCAAATGGTTGAACATTGAACGTGTTTTTCTATGATACGCAATGCCCATGCCTAGTTTATGTGTTGTCTTTTTATTTTTTATTTTTTTTTGTAAAAAAATGCTATTGGCCGATATATCATCATTAGATTTTTTAAACTCCCAAATATCGATCCAGTATCGGTTGGGCTATACATATCACAATATATATTGAAACTTCCACATACTGCGATAGAAGATTTTATATAGCGCAACTTAAACCAGAGATCAGCGAAAGTTGTTTATCAATATTTTCACAGTTCTTCATGTAGTTATAGGACAAGCGTATGTAATGTATTGAGCACCTTTTAACAGGCTTAAATGTAACAGATACACATGACCGTGATAAGCAATAATTCACACATCATGAGTCTGAATTTGGGTCTGTGTTGATGTATCCACAAGACTTCTCTGACAACCAGTGAATCACACTTGGTGCTCTGTCAGCCGCCTGTCTCCACTCACACTGCGCTGTCCATGCAGGACTAACTCAACCAGTTAGTTAACACACAGCTGTTGACACCTAACACTACATTTTGACAGACAAGACTCCAGATTTTTCACCCTGCTTTGATCAATGATGACATGCTGCAACTACTGCAGAAAAGATTTGCTAATGTCGCAGTAGGACAATGCACATATCCCAACTGTAATAGCTGATTGTTCCGATCATTTATGGCTTCATAGTTATTTGAATTGGACCTGAAACAATTAGTTGTTAAATTGGTTTGTAGATTGACAGATCAGTCATTTTTCAAGCTAAAACTCCAAAATCATAGCTTCTAAATTGTGAGTTTTTGCTGCTTTTCTGTTTTATATCATTGAAATGAGTGTCTTTGGGCTGTAGACAAGACATTTAAAGATGTCACCTTAAACACTGACATTTTACCCTAATGCCTGACGTTTCATAGACTAAATGATTAATTGAGACAATAGATAGCAGATTAATCTATAGTGAAAGTAATCGCTAGTTGCAGACATAATTTGAATGGTGCACTGAGCTCGGAAATGTGAGTTTAGAAAGGATTTTTGTAAACAGTTTGGAGTTGCATGTGTGGCAGTGGAGTGTGAATGAGCACAAGTGTGACCAGTTATTCAAACAAGATACTGTGTGTGTGTGTGTGTGTGTGTGTGAGAGAGAAATGTTGCTGTATCCTGGAAATTTCTTTGGAAAGGAACTTTGTCAATAATGACGAAATCATCAGGTAGTTTTTGTTGTGTGAATGTGGATGGAATTACCGGCACACGTCTGTAGAGACTGTCATCTCTCTGACCTGCTTTTTCCAGACACACACCCATGCTTTCTCACCTCAAGCATCTGATGTAATTTCTAGCTTACACACCGCTCCTTTTTTCAATTAACACACTTGGCTGTCAGCCCAGTTTATTTATGAGAAATATCTCAACAAATTAGTGGGACATTATCCCGCAGGCAGCAACACGGTTGAAAAATCAGAATCTGCTTTTAGATTGTGTTTGTCGGAATGAAAAACATTGTTGTAAAGATCAGGTTGTCACTGGAAAACAAGCGCCGTCCCACAGTTGGCTTGCTACATTTACAATGTGTTGCAATGGGGAACAGAATCCATGTAGCTGCATGACAATTATTTGTCAGGGGGAAAGTCCCCTGCTTAACTTTACCTGACGTGATATCAAAGGTGCTGATACGGATCAGCTGACGTGTGAGTGCACATGGAAACATTGTCACCGTCTGGGCTGCACAGTCGCATGAAAATTTGTTGTATTAACTACTTCAGCTGCTACAGTCTTACTTCTATAGCTTTTTATTTATTCTACGGTCAAACATGTAATGTAATTATGGCTGCAACTTTCGGTTATTTTCATTATTGTTTAATCTGACGATTATTTTCTCAATTAATCGTTTTGCAGCTCTAAGTGTCATTCATATCACAGTTGCAATATTCTTCAAAATAATTGCAACATTATTATTTGTCAGCATCGTGCAGTTCTGGTTTTCTTTCCTCTGCAACGCACAACTAATGCGCTCTCGTGTTGTAATGCATCTAACTTGAAGGTGTGATGAGGGTTATTAAATTAAACTGAGTGAGTAGTAGGTCTGGGTATTGATCACACCTCTTTTTTTGTCTCTCTGTAGCACCAAGTATCAAACTGTCAATTTCCAAAAGTTACCTGGTCAGACTAGTAATCTTGTTTACTTATTCTTTGATCAGATAGTTACTGATTTAGAATATATAAGGGCAAATAATGTAGTTTGTTTTTTTCATTATCGATTAACCTTTTGATTATTCTTTGATTAGACAATTGTTTAGACTATAAAATGTCAGAGACTTGTGAAAAATCCCCCATCACAGCACAAGGTGACATCTTCAAATAGTTTGTTTTGACTGACCAGTAGTCCAAAGCAGGAAAGGTATTCAGTGTTGATGTTACAGTACTATACAACAGAGAAAAGCAGAAAGTCCTCACATTTCAGAGACTGGAACTAGCAAATGTTTCCTGTTTTTCCTTGATGAAAGACTTGTTTGAGTAATATCAAAATTCTAATAGAACAATTGACTAATTGGTTAAGCACTAGACTGTATTTCTTTAGGCAAACGTCTTGTATTGCTGCTTGTGTTTAGACATCTAACATTTGAAAACTCTTGCTTCCTAAGAAAAACTCAAAGTAAGCTATCAAGAAGTAGCATTTTGGTGCAGAAAAAATTTCAAGTGAAACCCAGCCCAGGTGAGGAGTGGTAGAAATAGTGTGGAAGGCAGGACGGAGCGCTGGAGGAAGTGTGGGAGTGTGCTGCAGGATACCTCCTCATCTCCTTTGCTAAGGTTACACCTCTGGCTATCTCCTTATTTCCTGCATCTGTCTGAGGCAGGCTCCAAATGTTTTGACTCAAACGACTAAACGTGTTGTCTAACTGATCAGCCTGTCAAAGCCGCCTTGCTCTCTCAGCGGAAGTCTGCTGGCCCATCTGGCGGCTAAAGTAAACTGAGATATGATGTATGATCTCAGCTTGGTGAAATTCTGCGTGACAAGACATACTTTTTTTTTTTTTAATGCTTAAGAAAAGATCATGCACATGCTCACCTTTACGCAAGCACAGATGTGGTGTGTAGGCGACAAAAGCACAGGATGTGCAGTTCGGGGGCAGGAAGAGAAGCAGGAGCTGAAAGAAGTGTGTGTATGTTTAGCAGGAGAGTCCCTGCTGTAGGTCTGTAACTGCTACTAATACAACGCTGATAGGAACCCGTTAAGCTACTTTACAGCCTACACACTCAAAGTTTCTGACTGCCTGTTAATGGAATCAAGACAAAATTGCACCAGATAAACATTCATTCCTGACACATGAATGTGATTCCTCAAACAATCATTCCTAAAGATAAACGGTGAAGCGATCTTGTGTAAAAGCCTATGCAGTGCTTTTTTTTTTAATTGCTCCGGTCAGTGTAAGTAACTAGAAGATATACAGTATATTACTGTATATAAGATAGATTTGAGCTTGGTAGGCAGGGTTGTTAAATGGCGTATCACTTTTATATCCTGTCTCATGCCTTTTGTACTGTAAAGAACTGACACACGGTTACCCAAAATACATTATGTCTGCAATGTGTTTAAAATCTCTATTGTGCACATCCGGCCAGTCCCATCCCAAACTGGTTTGTGCGACTGACTCATGGTCTTCCGTTTTCAGATTAGTATTTGGTGGTTTTGGTAGATTTCTGTGGTGGCAGGCAAACAGAGGTTAATTTCGGGTCAGTAACCTTCATCATCTTCTTCATTTGAAATCCATATCTAACAATGTCTGTAGATAAGTGTACCTGTATGTGGTTTAGGCCGTGGCCTCAGTTTCACTGTTTTATGTGGTCGGGGGGCATGAAATACTCATACCTGCCGTGTGTTGGTCTGTATGCTGGAAGGTTAGTTTTAGAACTGAGGCAAAAAAAAAATCTTGATTTATTCATTTAAATTATGAATAAATTAAATTATAAAACAGTTTGTCATGACGCAAACTCATTATTATTACTGGACGTGGAGTGGTTTTGTGAAGATATGATCATATTTTGTTATCTTTTTATAAAAATCTGTCATCCAAATTAATTTTCCCAAGCAAATTGTCACTTCAAATTAACAGATGCTTCACTGAGACTATAGACTTGTATCTGATGTAAAGCATAATTGTTAAGTGTATTGAACATAATTTTAATTATATTACATGGAATTTTACATATAACGAGAGATATGAGAAAAATATTCATATTAATATCATGATTTTGATTTCAACCATATCACTCAGCTCTAGTGAGGACATCTTTGTTTGTGCAAGGAAATGGCAGTTCTGTGTTTTGCTGACTGCTGTGTGTGTGTGTGTGTGTGTGTGTGTGTGTGTGTGTGTGTGTGTCTCCAGTTGACATTCGAGAGATCAAGGAGATCCGTTCTGGACAGAAGTCACGAGACTTTGAGCGCTATGTGGAGGACTCGGCAGCACGGCTGGACCAGGCTCACTGCTTTGTCATCTTGTATGGCACAGAGTTTCGCCTTAAATCACTCAGCCTGGCAGGTACGCACGGACACCAACACAGGCTTGCATACCTTCAGATACATTAGTATTAGTATTTCACACTACCATCCTATTTTTAACATGAATACATCCGCTAATACGATCATGAACTACAAATGTTCATCAGTTTACCCTTTTTACCCTACGACTGATGTGTTTTGTTTCCAGTTCTCTTTTGTGGTTAATTGTTGCTTTTTGTATAGATGGCACAACACTAGAACTGCAAGGATTCATCGATTAATCCATCAGCAACTATTTTGATGATTGAAATAATTTTTTCGTGCAAAAATTCCAAAACAATAAGGGGACAGATTAATCGATAATGAAAATGATCGGTAGTTGCATACCCTATACAACACCACATATCCTTAGACCCTTGATTCAGAGAAGGAAAACTCCCCCAAAAAAACCTTCAATGGGAATATAAAGAAAAGATAATATGAAAATATGAATAAGTCAGTCATGTGTTGATTTTCTTTCCTCAGCGACATCTGATGAGGAGATGACCATGTGGGTGAAGGGGTTAAACTGGCTTGTGGCCGACACACTGAAGTCCCCGACACCGCTGCAGATAGAGAGGTAAACAGTGCACATGTAGCTACACATCAAATACAGTTATTATACAAATTATTATACGGTACTGTGGACATACAGCATATAATGACCAGCATCGTTCTTAATTCTTTTTTTCTTTTTTTTTTTTTAGATGGTTACGTAAGCAGTTCTACGCCGTTGATCGCAACAGAGAAGACAGGTAAGTCCACTCAGATTTCAACTCTAGAGTTAATCAGATCACTCTCACAGGAAATAGGTGTAATTAGATATAACTCAATTGTTTGGTGCAGCAGTGGTGTGTCCTTTCCCCAGTTTAACATTTAGAGCAAGTCGACTAGCTGCACCAAGCTGGTAGGTGTCTGTGAGAGAGCTTTGTTGAGGTGTAGTGAAGGAACTAACCTCTCAGCCGCACACCAGCACCTCTTCCTGCAGCAGGAAACAGACTGCAGAGGATGGAGGAGATGTACAGAGATGTTTGTCTGTTACATCCCTGACGGTAAGAGCAAAGCCTTTGTCACGCTGCAGGGGTATTGTCCTCTCTGGCCAAAATTCCAGGCTGTGTAGTAAAAGTGAAGCCAAAAAGACTCAGCAGAGCATGCGGGGCGTGTGTGTGCAAGGTTTCAGTATGTCTGTAAATTTCAAAATGATATGTCTGCACCATAACAGGATTTACGTGGGCAAGCTGGTAGAAGTCTTTGCGTTTATTGTACGTGCATATCCATGTTTGTGTTTCATTTCTCAACAAAACGTGTGTATGTGTTTAGGATATCCTGTAAGGATCTGAAGAGCATGCTGAGCCAGGTCAACTACAGGGTGCCCAACATGAGGTTCCTCCGAGAGAAACTTCCGGTAACCTCCTTCTACTTATCACAGACCCTGCTTCCCACTCCATCTCCCTGCCCACTTCTCTTTTTCAATATGAGGTTGTTGTGGGCTAAAGATTTATGATTTGCCGTTAACAGTCCTTTTTGCTTTCCCTCTTGTTTCTCTATTTGTTTCACAGGACTCAGAGTTGAGGAATGGGGACGTGTCCTTCAGCCAGTTTGCCCAGCTCTATCGGAGCCTCATGTTTGATGCTCAGAAAAACGTAAGTGCAATCATTTTATGTATGCACAGATAGTTCTGTCCCAGCACTTTCATCCCCCCAGCGCCCCATCTGATGCCCTGCCAAGGCACCCTTCCTCCCCCATCTGTCTGTTCTCAAATGGCTGCGAGATCAATATGGACCAGTTAAAAACCCACCAAACCCCTCTGGTGGAGGCCATTAGGACACACACACACTCTCACACGGATGAGGAGGCAGGCTGGCTGGGGTCAGATTAAATGGATGACCTCAGTGCCCCTCACGACTAACCCCCCAACCCCCCAACAGGATGTCTATGTCTAGCTACATGACGACTACTATACACACTCAAAGGACAGCACTTTCATTAACTGAAACGTTCCCCTTTTCTCTATTCTTTCAGATGGAGATCCCATTTCTCCAGAGGTAGGTCAAAACTAAACACACGCACAGTAATTGCGGCATCACAGATGGGTGCTCACTGAAATGAACCATTACTTTTTCTGCCAGGTTCATTGACAGACCAGAACAGAGGATCTCCCTCGACGACTTCAAGAGCTTCCTCCTGGAGTCTCAAAAGGTAATATCTCCGGGCCGTTGGATATCTAGTTCATTGCAGATTTGTTTTATTTGCATGCTCCAATGCATCTGTATTTGTACATGAATCTAGGATATGTGGGCCACAGAAAACAACAAGGTTCAGGAGTTTATGTTCGGCTACCTGAAAGACCCCCTGAGAGAAGTGGAGCAGCCTTATTTCCACCAAGACGAGGTACACACACTCTCATGACACTTTCTTTTCCCCCCTTTTTCTTGTTTCTCTTCATGCTCTTCTCTTCACGAATGGAAACAAATGTAAATGTGTTTTTGCAAGTTATGTTTTCAGAAGCCCCCCCTGTGCTGTTAGTGTGGGTGGGAGATGCTCAGTATATTGACATGGATAGCCATGATCTCAGCCTAAAGCTCCTCCTCCCACACAGATAGAAAAGGTTATTGACTGCGGCGCCATGTGAGAGTTCTGCGGAAAGCGAAGGATGCTTTTTGTGGTCACCATAAAGCTATGATTGACTAAGAGGAAGATGAAGTTGGTGCTGTCTTTCTGTGCCTTAGGTTATATTATGTTAGATTGCAGGTGTACAAGCCTTGGTCATGCTGAAAATATCACCTGTAGAAGAAAAGCTGTTAATAAGAAGAAAAATTCTTATTGTTGCCCCACACTGGGAAGTCTATTAAAAGCCAGAGTGCAGTGTACATAACCGAGCTGCTGGGGATTCAGTATTATTGTGTCCTGATAGGATGGCAAATGCCACCACTTATTTGCCTTTGACACAGGTTGAATTCAGATGTCCACCCTCTGGACTTGAGGCCTGAACTCTTGCAGACTTCAGTTATTCGTACTGTAACAAGTGTACTCGTACTGTTACACACTCTAGTTCAGGTGGATTCCTGCATTGAAATGTGTGATGTAAGGTCTTTTTGTACTTTGATTTTTTTTGCCTCTTAGGTTTTGAGAGAACAGTACTTAAACTAAGACACTTCATCATTCGTAAATGTGGGGTCAAAATAATTTATTTAGAAAAGGTTTGGTGCAGACACACACTCAACGATCCGCCTGGTTCAAGGCTGGATCAGATCCTGGCAATGTGCCCTGCAGGAGGGGTTCTGAGCCTGCCCAAGCATACAAACGTGTGTTCCACCATCTATTAAAGCCCTATCCAGCTATGCTCTCGGCTTGCCGATCGCCTTGGGTCAGTGAGCCTCCAGGTCCTAATTGCTTCGGGGTCTTGGACCCTGTTATACTTGCTTGCAAGTCTTGTTATTATTGTTATTGTTATTTTTACATCTGCATTATATTGACATAAATAGGTGTAGTCAGAGCAAAGTCTGCACTCCAAGTGGAATTTTACTTGTGGCTTTTGCAGACTTGATGAATTGTGGATTTGGACAGTCTTAGTCATCTGTTAAGTCTGCAAGTGTGTGAAAGTCCACACATTGAAGTTCAGCCTCATTCTCACTGCTCTCCTCTCTCCTGTATAGCTCCTGACATACCTGTTCTCCAAAGAGAACACCATCTGGGATTCCTCCCTGGACCAGGTGTGTCCTGAGAATATGAACAACCCCCTGTCCCACTACTGGATCTCCTCTTCGCACAACACGTAAGGATGAAGCCCATAGCTGTCATGCATACTTGATATTATGTCAGGCTTCTGTCAAGTTCAGCCAGTTGTAAATTAGGCTTTGGGAACACTGAAGTCTGGCATCCTCTTTTGAAACCTCGACCAAAGAGGGCTTTTGAACTGGCGTCATACATCAGATAAAAGTGTATTATTTAACAATCATGTTGCAGAATGAGATCCAGGCGTTTATTTTGCAGGAAAATGTATTTTTCCTCCCATTGAAAAGTGTGTGAAAGGCAGCTCAAATGATAACCTTCTGTACTAGATGTGAAACAATATTCATTGGAGCAGCGGAATGAAAACTTCCCATGTTGCTTTGATTAGGTTTGAATTGACTGACTGAATGACTAAGAAGTGTTTACTCCAGTCAACAAAAGAGAGAGAGCCCTTTTCATATAGCAGTATCATGTGTTTGTGCTACCACTATAGAAATGTGTGTGTGTGTGTGTGTGTGTGTTGCAGTCCCTGACGTGTGAATTCTTTGAAAGACTGGTTAGATGTGAGTGTGTTTTTATGTGCATACTTTGACGGTACACGCTTATTTTTAGCTACCTGACGGGAGATCAGTTTTCCAGTGAGTCTTCCCTGGAGGCGTATGCTCGCTGTCTGAGGATGGGCTGCCGCTGTATTGAATGTGGGTAAACACACATACACACACTGCAGTTTAACCCACGTACAGTAAATGACCACCACTTGACTTTCAGCCATCCCTACTTCTTATCCCTTACAGTTCAACTTTTAATGCAGCCGCCACACCCTTACCCACACACACACTTGCTTTTACACAACAGTGCTGTATATGACCATTACACCAAACCCTTGTCAAACAGGTTTGTATGAATAGGACTGACTTATAGTGGTTTAAAGGGTCACTTTGCCTCATACAAAAGTTAACAAACATGACCTTGTGCATCTTCAAGTTTAAAGTTCTTAAATCTCCTTTGTAACTATATAAAACATCTGCATTCCTGTATACTTACTCTTTTTTATGTAGCATAATAGATTAAATGACTTGCGTGCATGTGTTTGTTTATTTTCAGTGGACTGCTGGGATGGTCCAGATGGAATGCCAGTCATCTACCACGGACACACCCTCACAACAAAAATCAAGTTTTGTGATGTCTTGACCACCATCAAAGAGCACGCCTTCGTCACATCAGAGTGAGTCTCCATGAGTGCAGGCCGCTCTGTTTCTTTTTACAGACATCAGTGGCGATGAGAATGATAAAAGGATAAGAGGTGATAAAGAAACAGAAATGTGAGCTGAAACAATGTGGACAGGCTGCAATGACGTCCCTCATCATTGTAGCGTGTGAGAAAATAAGATAAGAAAATCAAACCCAAGCACAGATAAAGAAGGAATTTCTGTGAAGTGGAACCTTTTTAAGTTCTGATCTGTGATCCTCCTGCAGCTATCCCGTCATCCTGTCCATCGAGGACCACTGTAGTATTGTGCAGCAGAGGAACATGGCCACTTACTTTAAGAAGGTGTTTGGAGAGATGCTACTGACCAAGGCGGTGGATATCGCGGCAGACGGCCTGCCTTCACCCACCCAGCTCAAGAGGAAGATCCTCATCAAGGTCAGGAGCCACTTGGAGTCATGAGAAGTCATTTGATCTTTTTGTGCCAATTATTTTCTGCAGGACGCTTTGTATACAGTGTACTACTGATAGTATAATGTTTCTCAATACTTCTCCCTTCATCTGCTGCAGCATAAGAAGCTTGCAGAAGGCAGTGCCTATGAGGAGGTGTCCACCTCCACTCCCTACTCAGAGAATGATATCAGCAACTCCATCAAAAATGGCATCCTGTACCTGGAAGACCCCATTAATCATGTAAGCACGCTAAGTTTGAAATATGATGCGCTGATGAGCCTGTTTTTTTGTGTTGTCACTGTGGTTGGGGTTTGCTTTGTTACGGCTCGCCACTCTTTTCTGTTTAACATTCATTTTATAACTTGTTTTTAGAACCAGGTCTTGACTTAATTAACTTATTTTTCTTGTTATTTTAGATAATTAAGTTCTTCTTGTCTACTTGGGGTCCACTTTTCAGTGTGACACATGGTTCCTCTAAATATTTAATTGAACCGTTTGAGCTAATTGTCTCCCTCCCTTCATCCTCTCTCTCTCTTTCCCCCCAGGAGTGGTACCCTCATTTCTTTGTCCTGACCAGCACTAAGATCTACTACTCAGAAGAGACCTCCAGTAACCAGGGTAACGATGACGAAGAGGAGCACAGAGAGGTTAGTAGGCCTGAACTGCTGTCAATAATTACTAGTCCTGATTTTGAACTTGTACTTGCAACAGGATCTTGCAGCACTGGACGTTGCCCTGAATTTACATAGAAATACAGTATTTTCTATTGGGGTTGCGAGCAATTTAATATTGAAAGACCTGTACCAGGATCAGATCCAGAAGGAAAATGTCTATTTTATGTGCATGTGAAAGGAGGTGGCCAATGAGGGAATAATTTTAAGCTGGTGCAGCTAAATGAAAGTGGACACACACTTGTGGATTACTATAGATATTAGTTTACTAACACCTCCCTCTGTTTTTCTAATCTTCCAGGTGTCCAACGGTATGGACCAGCACGTGACAGAGAAATGGTTCCACGGGAAGCTGGGCGCAGGACGGGACGGGCGGCAGATAGCTGAGAGGTTACTGTCTGAGTACTGCCTGGAGACCGGAGCTCCTGATGGCTCCTTCCTGGTCCGAGAGAGCGAGACCTTTGTGGGAGACTACACACTGTCTTTCTGGTATGGTGCTCATGATTTTGCATTCAGAGTATCCGCAAACTTTCTACACATTTTGCACAGACTTCAACAGCATTTGTTTGGCAGTAATGAACTGGATAGAAAATATAGACAAGATTAATGATAATGAGAGGAAATTGAGTGCTGTTTACTGAATTTAGCTGTATGATAATATTGATTGGGAATATTATTTAGAAGTGTACAGTTGGTATATAATCTTTATTTGATGTTTGTAATTAACAACAGAAGAGTGTATCACAGAAACATGCCATTTTATCATTATAATTTAATTAATTGAATGTATGGTGCCTCTTCTATGGCATACTGTATGTGTTAGTGGAAAATTCTCTTGTGTGTCAGTAGACCTTACTCACTTTTAGTAAGAAAGCTTACACCTGGTAGCCATAATGACTTATAAACAAACAAACAGAAAAAAATTACTGTAGATAAGTTTCTTAAATTGTTAATCTCTGTCTTTTTTCTTTTTGTTTGGTTGTCTTACCCTTCTCTGCACCAGGCGTTCAGGGCGGGTGCAGCACTGTCGTATCCACTCTCGTCAGGAGGCCGGCAGCCCCAAGTTCTACCTGACTGACAACCTGGTTTTCGACACACTCTTTGCCTTGATCAACCACTACCAGCAGGTGGCGCTGCGCTGCAACGAGTTTGAGATGAAGCTGACTGAGCCGGTGCCTCAGACCAATGCTCACGAGAGCAAAGAGTGAGTCTCAAGCAGCGTTCACGCAGATTGGAAAGAATTTCAAATTATGAAGTGCTGAGGACCTTCAGTGATGTGGGTTTTGTCAGTATTTAGTTGTTTTTAAGGGGTACCGTCTCATTCTCAGGAGTTCTTTTATCCCAAATGCAATTCATTTGTTCAACATCTACATAAAACTTAAATATGAGAATGTAGGCTGTACTCCATGGGTATGAATGCACTGACTGTTCTGAGAGATCTTTGTTCTGTTAGTGTGAGGCTTTTATTTTGTGGATATGTTCTGTTTATATTTTCCTGGATGAGACCAAAGACAATTTTCCTGCATTGGCTGGGCAATAAAGTTTATTCTATTCTATTTAATAAACTCAACTCTAAATAACATTTTATAACTACAGTTTACAATGTAGACTGGTAGCTGACTCCCTCATCTAGAATGAACAAGAGGTTTGTTATTTGTCCCAGGTGGTACCATGCCAACCTCTCCAGGAGCCATGCAGAGAACATGCTGATGAGGGTTCCTCGTGACGGGGCTTTCCTTGTGAGGAAGAGGGCGGAACCCAACTCGTTTGCCATTTCCTTCAGGTAACTAAGTGCTGTTTCCTGATTAAGTAATACTTGTTTCTATCTTAAGTCATTGACGCTTAACTTCCTAGAACTAACTTAAAGAGAAAGACAAATGATTATAAATCCCAGAATTACGTTCACAGTTGCAAATGCAAAGTCATTGATATCATGTCTGTGGTTTCTTCACAGGGCAGAGGGAAAGATAAAGCACTGTCGCGTGCAGCAGGAGGGTCAGACAGTGGTGCTGGGAACCTCAGAGTTTGACAGCTTAGTAGATCTCATCAGCTATTACGAGAAGCACCCTCTGTACCGCAAAATGAAACTGCGCTATCCCATCAATGAGGACACACTGGAGAAGATAGGCACTGCTGTGAGTGCCACTAGAAATTCAATAACACACCAGAGATTAATAAACTGTTGTCTGGGTTAGATAATGTCTAATATGAAAAATGTGACAAATAAATGTCAAAGCCTGTAGTTTGCATTCTGCAGCCTAGTGAACGCACAATCTGTTGTCCAATAGGAGCCAGACTACGGGTCACTGTACGAGGGCAGGAATCCAGGCTTTTATGTGGAGGCCAACCAAATGCCAACATTTAAGGTGAGTGTCCAGTATGAAGTCCACATGTAGTTGAATTCTGCACCTTTGGACCTGCATATAGTGAAGACGGTGGACACGTGTCTCGTCTTTTCAGTGCACAGTGAGAGCCATGTACGAGTATAAAGCCCAGAGGGACGATGAGCTCTCCTTCACTAAGAATGCCATTATCTCTAATGTGGACAAACAGGAAGGAGGATGGTGAGTGACCAGCATAACATTTATTCAGGAAGTAGCTCTTAATTAGCCATTTAGACAAATCAGATTTGTGCAGGTGGAGAGAGTGAAGGCTTATGACTAGGAATTATACAGGATGGGACTATGGGATAAGCTAAAAAATGCATTGTTATAATATCAACCCAATGCTGGCATCATTTTATGGCCACAGTCACCAGTTGCCAACACATCTTCTCCCATTTTTCTTTCTCTCAGGTGGAAGGGTGACTGCGGAGGGAAGAAGCAGCTGTGGTTTCCTGCTAACTACGTGGAGGAGATCAGTCCATCAGCGGTGGAGCCTGACAGAACTGTGAGGATCAAACGCAACTACACATTTGTATATTTAAAGTGAACTTAGTGCACCTGCACCCTCCACAGGAGGTTTGGGTCTCATCACGCTTCTGTCAATTATCCACTATGATAGAGATAGAGATTTGTAATCTGGATTATGGCTTCAAAATGGGCATCAATTTCTTTGCTAATCCTCCTCTTCTCTGTGAAGCAGGAGATGACAGAAAACAGCCCTCTGGGAGATCTGCTGAGAGGAAGTGTGGACGTGTCGTCCTGTCAGATTGGTGAGTGGTCCCTCCACTTCCTGTTCGACTCTGTGCCACAGGGCTGCAGAGCAGGCAGTCACCTTGCCACAGGGCTGCAGAGCAGGCAGTCACCTTGCCACAGGGCTGCAGAGCAGGCAGTCACCTTGTCACAGGGCAACCTCCTTTTCTGGCTGTCATATGCACGCACATAATCTCTGCCCTCTTTGTTTTTAATTGCAAAAAGACACAGTCACCACTGTCTTTACTGTCATTTTTGCCCATTATCAGCCTCTTCTATTATTAATTCTTCCTTATTTGCTTTTATTAGTGCCCTTGCTTTTCTCCCATTAGTGTTGGCAACAGTTAATACCTGAGCCTGTGTCTCTGTTTCTCTCTGGCTCCATCTAGTGGTAGAACAGGAAAGCTCTAATTGTTTTCTTGAACACTTTGTCCCAATGCTTCCTTCACATGACCACTGGCAGAATCAGTGTCATTATCACTTTCTCCTGATTGTTTGAGGCAGACTGCTTGTGTGTCACATCGCTTGACTTTTACTCATCGCCACTCTGACCGCCACACTTTTTATGTAAAGCAGGTCCAATCAGATTACAGCTGACTAAGAAGTTTAAACACAGGGAAAGCGTGTATGAGTTTCCAGATATATATTTGGCTTAACAGTTGTTAATAAATTACACTGACTCTATGGCCAAAGCCAGCAGCAAGTGAAGCGCAGACCAGTCATCATGTGTCTCTCCATATCTGCCCCTATTCCTATTTGGTTTCTTCTTTTCTTTCTCTATATGTTTGTGTTTTCTTACTATTTTATTGAAATTTCATGTCATTTTCATTGATGCAAGTAAGTTAGATCATTTCACATTTTGACTTTTCATTTTGGATAGTGACACGTTCTGGTCAGTGGCTGGAGGAAAAGTGTTTGAGTTTAAATAGGAAAGGAAATCTGTGTTTGTCCTCCTCATTCCTATTTTTCTGCCCTTTTTCTAACCCTCTTTATTTTATTTTCAGTTGTGCGTCCCGATGGGAAGGGCAGCAGGCCTCATGTCTTCTCCCTGGTGCCGAATACCTCCATGCGGACAGGCCCGGTGCTGGACGTCGCCGCGAGCAGCCAAGAAGAACTCAAGGAATGGGTGATCAAGATCCGTGAGGTCACCATGACCTCAGAGGCCAAGGTAAATGTATATATCACATGGCTGGCTGAAAATGCAGGCCGGGACTTATGCCACGCTCACATGCCACATTGTGGGTTCAAAGGGCCAGTCATGACTTGTGTTTGCCCTATAATACCCATAACCTGTATTTAGGAAACACTGACTGAGCAGTGAGCACATATGTTGTTTGTCAGGAATGCCATTCTGCAGACTCACACAATAACATGCACTCACACCTGGAGGCTGTCTTGTTTTGCTTAGCACAACCACCTGAGCAGTAGTTGTCAAGGGGAGGAAAAAGCTTCAGGCTAGCATTGGCATTAAACTTAATTTTGTGGAAATGCAAAGAGGTGATGTGTGTTACTGTTGGTGCAGCTGTATTTTAAGTTTGTGTCCCTGTGCCAGCTGGAGGAGGGGAAGATGATGGAGAGGAGGAAGAAGATTGCACTGGAATTATCGGACCTGGTCATCTACTGTAGGCCTGTGCCTTTTGATGAAGACAGTAAGGATTATGCACACTTGACATGATACAAATAAGCACATGTCCGATGTCAATACAGGTAGGTCATGGCTGTCTTCTCTGTCTGCCTCCTGTAGAGATTGGCACAGAGCGGGCCTGTTTCCGGGACATGTCATCCTTCCCCGAGACCAAGGCAGAGAAGTACGTCAACAAGATCAAGGGGAAGAAGTTCCTGCAGTACAATCGACTGCAGCTGTCCAGGATCTACCCAAGAGGCCAAAGACTAGACTCCTCGAACTACGACCCCTTACCCATGTGGCTCTGTGGGTCCCAGCTGGTAGCACTCAACTTCCAGACAGCAGGTATCTGTCCTCTTGTCAGAACAGATAAAATGGCGTGAAAGATTGTTTTCTCACTCGTCCTACCTCCTTTTTTTTTTACCTTCTTCTTCCCTCCCCACGTGCAGACAAGCCCATGCAGATGAACCAGGCTCTGTTCATGCTGAATGGGAGGAGTGGCTACGTCCTTCAGCCGCCAATCATGAGGGACGAAAACTTTGATCCCTTTGACAGACATACGCTACGAGGCCTTGAACAAGTCACTCTAGAGATAGAGGTACAGTAAAGTGAGGATTGGACTGTGTGTATGCATGTGTGAGTACAGATGTTTTCAAACTGTGAGGCCGCCTCCCCAGCAGGGCGAGTTGAAGCGAAGGAAGAGAAGTGAGACAAAGCTACTACATGAGGTGAAAGGGGCAGGTGCATGCCGGTGTTCTAAAAACAACACAAGATGATTATTGTAGTTTGGCACGCTGATTTGGCCCGTTTATCAACATGGTCTGATACTGGAACAGCAGCAGAAGCTGTGACGCACAACTCGTGGAGGGCAATTAAGGTACTTTAAAACCCTTAGCGCCTGATTGCTGCAATTTGTGTGGAACTCTTTTCGGAGTCTTAACTCAGTCAAATGTGAATACACAGACGTGATCCATGTATTTTTAGATTCAGTCTGACTTCCACCCTCCAAGGATTATCATTATCATAGAAAAAAGACGCTCCTCCTAACTCCAGAACTTGCCTGAAAATCTTCACATTTTTAAGCTTTCTTAAGTATCAGAGTAACACAGTCATAGCTGTCTGTACGTCCATGGGTACATTACAAACAGGAACTGCTAATAGCTACTTCAGCATGATTTTAATGGTGTAATACCTCCCGACATCTCCCAAAGCATCCAAATTATGGGAACTGTAATCCCAAACACGATTATCCCCTAAATGGAAGTAAGACAAAGAAATAATAACAAGAGTTATAAGGTGTTGGGAGAGCGGGGTTGTCCCAATTTTGTCTGAGGGGTGGCCCACAGTGTCAGACTTTGACAGCCTCTGCCATAGCATATGTGTTTGTATTTATGTGCTGAAACAAGTGAAGTGAGAAGATCTAAAGGAGTAACCTGTATTCCTCTTATTCTCTTCTGAAGGTTTTGGGTGCCCGGCACCTGCCCAAGCATGGACGTGGCATAGTTTGCCCTCTGATCGAGATCGAGGTGTGTGGGGCAGAATATGACAGTGCCAAGCAAAAAACGGACTCAGAAGGTGAGTGCCGCTTTAATTTTAACCATGGTTGTGTCTGCCAGTGAAGTGATGCCCTGCCAAAACTGAAGGAATGAGTAGTTACTGTTTACTGGATACATTACTCTCGTGTAATTTCCTGTCTGGTCCTAGAAAAACAGGAAGTTGTACAAACAACTAAGCCATGTGTGGGAATACAGAGAGAAAACAGAGGACATAGTGCTGGCGAAGCTCTCATCAGGTTTTATGCTCTGGTTTTAGCCAAAAAAGAAGCATTGCAATACAGGGTTCATTGTTTTGTCACTTCATAATCTAGATTTAGTTGCCGACATACAGTACTATGGTGCTTTTACTCTCTTAAAATTGTAATATTGCTGTACTCAATAAGTCATGTGAGTACTATCCTCACTGATTAATTTTACTTTCTAAAATTTGTACTTTACCTGTATCTTTTTCAGAATTTGTTGGTGATTATATCATTTGTAGCATTTCTTCTATCCAGTCCCTTTCTCTTTTTTTTTTTTTTTTTTTTTTGCGACTTGCACACCCAGTAGAATATTGATCTTTCAATAAAGTAAAGTAGTTTTAGCCTGTTTAGCAGAAGTTGAGGCTTTCTCACCATTATCCATAATGGAATGAGGTTTGAAATGGGAATGTTTTCATAAGTGGACAGATTGCTTGTGGAGTTTGCTATGGACTGCTGATTCTGACCCTTTTACAGCGATATGCTAAGCTTTTATATAGCACAAATTCAAAATAATGAGTATACATTTTCCTCTGCTGTTTGTACTTTTATTTATAGTTATCTCTACTGCACTCTGGGTCTTCCACCACTAGGAACAATGAGCCAAGGGAAAATCATTTTCCTTAATAGACTTTGACACATTTCAGTGTGTTGTAGTGTAATTATGCTGTGATTGTATGTGTAACACGGTGATAGAATTTTAATAGTAGTACTAGTAGTAGAAAGTATGTAATTACTGAAAATTGTAACAGTAGTTTTTTACACTGCTGTTACTGAGGAATTGTAATGCTATTACACTAATGACACCAGTAGTGGATGCATATTGTGCCTTTCTCGTCTCACTCTCTGTCTGTCTTTTTTTTTTTTTTTTTTTTGTCTTCTCCAGCTGATAACGGCCTGAACCCCACGTGGCCCCGAAAGCCATTCCAGTTCACAGTGTGTAACTCTGCCTTTGCCTTCATGCGCTTTGTGGTTTATGAGATTGACATGTTCAATGACCAAAACTTCCTGGCTCAGGCCACATTCCCCATTCACAGCCTCAAGACAGGTACACACAACAATAATGTGCTCGATAACGGACTCTCCGAAGTCACCTAAAATCAGTGCTGCAAAAAACAAAGTCTTTTGTCTCTTTGTATGACACCAGGTTACCGGTCAGTACCTCTGAAGAACAGCTACAATGAGGATCTGGAGTTGGCTTCCCTGTTAGTCCACATGGACATCATCACAGGCAGGGTGAGCTACTGTTCTGCACTCATCTTAAATCTGCTCTGTGGTGTCTTCACCATCAATCATCAACAAACACTACAGGCACCAGAAACGTGTTGGATTACAGTTTTTGTGGTCCTCGCATATCCCTGACATGTAATACATATTGTATTGTAGCACATGCACATCGCATTTATTGGCCAGGCACATTCACTTCCTGGAGTCTCCACTGGTTGCCTGGCGACCTCACAGTGACAACAAGACTCCAGAAAGTTATTGCGCCCGCCAAAAGAAATAGTCCAACACGTAACTGCCTGTAATTTCTGCAAAGTTTCGGTTTATACTTTGGTTTTTGTGACTGGACAAATTAAATATTATTTGTTAATTAGTGAGCTTGAGAGGTGCTGGAATGAGTATTTTGTTACCTTTAGACGGAGCCAGGCTAGCTGTTTCCCCCCGTTTCCAGTCTGTAAGCTAATTTGATAGGAAACGATCATAAGCTTACATTGAACGATAAAACCATGAATACTTATAACAATAGAGGCCCCTGGAGTTGACACTTTGATATCATTCCTCTCAGGATGAAAACGGAGAGGTTCTGAGCCCGTTCCTTGCAGTTGGGGCCACGTCAGTGTCTGCATCTGCCCAAGCAGGGCGGGAACGTTTGGGGGAGTTGAGCTCGGTGTCTTCAACTTCCTCCAACATGTCTCCTCTGCCCCAGTTGCCGGCCCAGGCCATGGCCTACCGGGGGAGAGAGGGCTCCTTTGAATCCCGCTATCAGTCCCCTCTAGATGAATTCAGGGTGTCCCAGGAGGCACTGTTGGACCACATGGACCCACAGAACAGAAAGTAAGTGTGCGGTGTGTTGGTTTTGGTTTTTCACGCCTATGCAGTGGGTTTCGAGGCCGTAGAAGATTCCAGACATCCTCCTGTCTTTGTCTTTACCTCAGGATGTTGCGGAGGACCAGAGTGGGCGGAGAGAACCGTGTCTAAGTCCAAGCCAATCAGGACGCATTTCTGTTGCACCCCCCCAACCACCCCCCACCCCCCCACCCAGTCGCCTCTCCCCGTACTGATGATGTCACTGACTGCTGTGAACACTGTTTCCATGGAAACGCCCACCACCGCTTTGGCCTACATTTCAGGCAGCTCTCCCTCCCTCCATTCTCCCTCCCTCTCTCTCTCTCTCTCCCCTCCCTGCCGCCCAGCCTCCTCACCACTCGCCTGGCGAGAAGGAGGGACTCAGACATAAGAGGAGAGGGTGGGGGTGGGGGGTGCGGACAGGAAGAAGAAATGGACATTCGCAGGAGAACAAAAACAAGGCTGAAAAAGTTCCAGCTCTGGACTGGTCGCCTGCGGACCGGGTTGTCCTCTCTTGTGTTTTAGGTGTGCACAACATCTGCTTAGTTTGGAGGCTAAGAGGAGGGAAAGAGAGAGTTCTAAAAGATATCAGTTTGAAACTGTTTCCCGGTTAAGTTTCTTTGCTCTTCTCTATTTGGCGTATATGAATATATGTATTTATTCCTGCTGTGCTGTTGGCCTGAGAACAGCAGCAGCTGACCTGCTCTCAAAGAGCTCCTTTCTCCATGTTTTTAATTATTATAATTATTTAAACCTTTAAACATTCATAATGTGACTCTTTTTTTTTTTTTATGTATATGTGTAAAACACGAGGGCTCTCTACGGCTATTTTAATATTTTAATGTCTCTTTTCTCTGCTTTGTGGAGGAAATTATGCGCCTTTTTTGTTTTACTATTTTTTAATTTTTAATTTTTTTTTTTTTTTTTGAAGGCATCAGGAAGAAGTCATAGCCTGTTTGTGTTGGAAGCTGTGAGAGAGAGAGAGAGCAGGCGGCATCATATGTTATGTCTGCAAACACACACATGCATACACATTCAAGCTTTTTTTATTTCTAACTTACATTCCTAAAAAAAACTGCACATCATTCCACTTTCCTGCGTTGCAGGCGCCTTTACAAGCCAGTCTGACACATTCACACTTCTGTCTCCTTCGATAGTCTTACTCCTCAGTGATCATGTCTGTAAGGGTATCTGACTACACACTGTGTGATAAAGCAGGACCAGGGATACATGTTGACCCAAAAGAGGTTGTAGTCTGACAGTGAACGATATTTGTGCTCAAAATTGTCGATTTTTGCTTGTATCATCTACCAACATGTTTATGGGCCATTTTAATGGCAGCACAGTTGTCAATCAAGGGATAGTTCATAGGGCTGCAAGGTTAAGGCTAAAATAACAATACTGACTGCTGGATAATGTGATCAAATTTCAGAATATTAATACTATGCTGCACCACAGAGGCATAAGGGACTTTTTGTGTTTGTGCTCACCCCGCTGTGTTCTGGGGAGTTTTGTCACAGCATCAAGCTGTTTCCCAGAAACCTGTGAGCATTTTAAGTCACACTGCCACGATAAACAGTCACATTGCCACTGCCCATGAATTTATTTGTGATGAAATGTGCAAAATTGCACACTTTGTGTGAACAACTGGCTGACGGCTCAAAGTGAATGTCAAATGCTCCACGTCGCAATTCATCATTCCCAACTTTAGACTCTCATTCTGGCTTCCATTCATAAATGTTTGTCTAACTTGTTAATTAAGACTCCTCTTGAGGTAAATGTCGGTGCGCTTAATTGTGCACGGAGTTCTCATTTCCTGCGTTTGTGGTGTGAGAGCGTGTTTGGGAGGAGCAGGCCGAGTCTAAGCTTCAGACTTTGTTGTAGCTGTAGTGTTTCTGTGGCTGATGGATCACTAAGGTGCCTGGAGTCTGTGACCTCTACCCGGGCCTTCAGTGAGCCCAGACAGAGCTCCTATATAACCAATGGTGTTATCATTCCAGGTTTGTATCAGAAACAGTGTTTTTCGCTGCTCGTATGTGATGACTATATGATGTAAACTCAGTATTGTCACTCAGTGTTTGACCACTGAGACACACCTAAGCCATATGGTATGATTTAAGTTAAGGTAAAAGCAGGGACAGGAGTGAATACTTGAGGTCTCAAATTTTTTAAGCATCTTGTTGTGCGTGCACCCCAACATTAATCCCAAATTAAATTTTTTTTCGATGGTCGATGAATGGTCTTTGTGGAGAGCGCTCCCTC
The DNA here is from genome assembly GCA_002120245.1 of Maccullochella peelii. Lineage (NCBI taxonomy): Eukaryota > Metazoa > Chordata > Actinopteri > Centrarchiformes > Percichthyidae > Maccullochella > Maccullochella peelii. The sequence goes on along the minus strand of LKNJ01000154.1, from coordinate 137,178 downwards.
CAATGCTGCATTGCTCTGACCTGTCAGCTAACGTCTATGTGCCTCCCTCTGTGTACACATCACATTAAAGCCACATCATTCACCTGCACAGCCATGGTACACCCACACAGGTGTTGTCACTTATTTTGACTGATCCGGCCTCCTCTCAGACCACGTTTGACTGACATGTCCCTCACGCTCCACTGTTCAGTTTGTTGCACCTGTTAGGGCGGGAAGGTAAGGTCCCTGTAGAGAGGTCTAATCAACCAGAACAGAGCATCTATGTAGGTGTGCAGGGCCTTAAAGTGTCATTTGTTTTTGCGTTTTTTTTTTTTCCTTCCTCCAATCTTGTCTGTTTTACCCATGGTCTCATTTACCTTATCGCCTTTCTGTAATGTGCCTAAACTATGGAGAGGAAAAGTATTCATTTTAATTTTTGCCTTTCATATGAAACATATTCAAGCCTGAAAAGTAAATAAAATACTTACTACTTTATACTACTTCGTCTTATTTTCATTGCTTTAAACTGATTTAATTGGGTGCATTTAGTTTCAGTTAAATGTTGTTCACAGTAGTTGCAAGAGAATTGGTTTCATTAGCTTCAGATGCTGCACCACAGGAAGAGTGCGCTGAAGTTTCGGTCTTAGATGTGTTAACAGCAGCCTGAGAACTGTTGCAGTGCTGAAACAGAAGAAAATTAATCCGCAGCCATTTCAAGCAAAAGTAGTTGTTAGTTACTTAGTTTCAGCTTCTCATTGTGTAAAAATAACTTTTGGTTTTGGACTGTTGGTTGGACAAAAGCAATTTTGAGACCTTGAGCTTTGGGAAAGTGTCAACATTTTCTGACAGTTTGTACCTTTACTAGAGACGACAGTAGAAAGGGACAGGAAATGAGGGGAGAGAGATGGGGAATCATATGCAACAAAGGTCCCGAAGCCACCCCGTTTTCTGATATTTTATAGGTTAAATTATTTGAGAAAAATCAGCAGAGTAATGAAAATATTTTCAGCCCTAAACAAGAAGCCTTTTTGTTGGCTCCCACATGACCAAAGCATCATTTTAGTTTATAGTCATGGTCAGGCAGAAGTGATAGTATTTTTAGCCCTCCTATAATTGTACACTGTGAGGAAGATGCTTAATGACACTCAAAGCCACATATTTATTACATTCTGTTTATTCTGCAAATACCATCTGTAAAAATTATACATCAAGCCTAAGTATGGAACTCGGGTAAAAGTTCACAGTTCTTTTACAGTCAAATGTATTTTATAGGAAAGTTCCATAAAAACAAATGTACGTACACGTCAGTGACGTAAAGGAGCACTTGATGCTACAACACAAACCAGATTCCATATAGTCTACTATATCGTGTCGCTTTTTTGTTTAAACGCAACAGGGTGCTTGCCTTCTTTGGATGACAGAATTCCAGACATTTCCCAAACTGGACAATTTCACCTCCTATTTAACCAAATATTATGTACAGATAAATGGAGTACAAAGAGATGTCCAAAAAAGAGAAAAAACCTAAAGACATGATAAATGAACATCAGTGCTGTGTTTCACATAAGATGCTATGACCAGCCTAGCAAGCACATTTAAAGTAAGCTGCAAGCATGAAGTCAAAGTGTATGAGTGCATAATGGTGGAAAAAGACACAATGGAAAAAGGAGGGTCATTTGATTTACTTTAAGGCCTTGGCAAGCACCCTGTAGCAAAGAGCTGTGCAGTTTTTCGTACCCCAAACAAACTATGAACAGTCTCTCAACACTCTGCCGATCCTCGTCTGAGGGTTGGTTTGGTCGATAACTGTCCAAACCCCACCCCCACCCCCAATCAACATCTGCTGAGGTCTCAATCTCGACCACACTTCTCCCCTTCTTTTTTTTTTTTTTTCCCCTTTCTCCCATCACAGCAGGCAGGCGGAACAAACACAGCAGAAAAACGCTGTCAGCCCTGCCCCTCCCTTCCACCACATCCACTCCTGCACTTCAGTCTCTACTGGAACTTCCTTCTGAAGGGAAAATGGCCGACGGGAGGATACTGGAGAAGGTCTGTGTAGCAGAGGGGTAGACAACGGGAGGAGGAGGGTAGGGAGTGGGTGGATGGGTGGGGAGGAGAGGGGTTAGTGGCTTTAGCGTCCATCTCACGTAGTGGGGGAGGTCATGCCTACCTCTAGGGGTGTGAGAAAGAGGGATGGTTGAGGATGGTTTCCATCCAGTGATCCTGTTACAGCCGCATCTGCCGTCTTTTCCTCAGATTGCCAACACAAAGACCACCACCTGTGTTATGAATGCCATCCTCAGACAAAAGGCCTCTTCAGTCGGTTCCTGTAGTAATTAAAAAAAAGAAATTAAAAATCCATCACCCTCCAGAAAACACGTACAAATTTTCTTTGTGATTATACACAGTGTACTGGTGTCCAACACACCTCATTACTCATAATTACTCAATCATTGTGTGTTTGCATGTTTCACCTGAGACAATTATATGGTTATGATTCGTCCCCATGTATCACCATTTAACAACCAGTTTCCCCATCACAATCAAAAATCTAATTACATATATTAAAGACATCACCTTGGGCTTGTGAATGCCATTTTTTCACTTTAAAAAAAAAAAAAAAAAAAACCAAACAAAAAAAAAAATTAATTGAGAAAATAATGACTAAATAATGAAAATAATTGTTAGTTGCAGCCCTAGCCTGGTTACAATGTGTTGTACTCTGGTTGGTCAATCTTAAGGGGACTTTATTACTGTATGTATCACGCTATAGACTACTCAGACATGAAGACTACCTTTGGTAGGATTCACAGTCTTGTCAGCATTGGCCTCCTCCGCCTCTGTTGTGACACCACACACCGACTGCTCCATTTTCTCCTCCGTCCCTCCTCCTGGCTGCGGCTCCAGAGGGGAGGATCCTGTTGTTCGTGGCTCAGCTGCTGCATCTGGTGCAACTGTTCTTGGTTCTGCCGCATGAGCAGCAGCAGTTTGTTCCACCCGGGGCAAAGACGCCTTGGTGGAGAACCAATGTCGCACCAAGTCCGCTGTTAAACCACTAGCCTGAGCCAGTTCCTGCAACTGTGCATAGAGAATAATCAGCGTTAGCGCACAGCTCCACGTTAAAGGACGGGCATTGCAGAGGCTGAATTGTAGTCTGTTCCATTTTGATCACAAATGTTCCTCATTAAAGTGAGTTTCTGTAACTTTTGCTGTGCAGCAGCCACTGTGACCACAAGTGACAATTACAGGATAATGGTAAATGCTAAATAGCAAAACTAGAGAAGAGCCAGCAAAGTCACACAGTAATGTTAGCTCATACAACATCCATCTGAAGTTTATTAACATTAGCTTACATTAGCCACCATAAGCTACTGGTCATACCAGACCAAATGAGTTTGTAGCAGCAAAACCACTAGCAGCTTTTTTTTTTTTCCTTATGAATTCAACTTTTCATTCGTAAGAAGAATGTGTTTTTCATCTTTCACAAGGTAACATCAAATCACATCGCAATAGTGTTTACACCGTTACTTTAAAGTAATGGTGTAAACACTATTGTGATAATAATGCTAGATTGAATTGGAAATCAAACTGGACAATTGCACTTAAATGCACAATAGCACTTAAATGCACAATAGCACCTACAAGATCTATAGCACTCTACTGTTGGTATTTCGTATATCATATAGTCAGGTATCCTATTCCTATGGATGTAAATATTTACGCCTTTCTACATAACTTTAAAACACTCCCAATCTATATCCAGTGCATTAGTATAATAAAAGACGACTATAATACAAAGTTTCAGTCACTTCAAACAGTACAGAGCACATGCACATAGTGCAGTTTTTAAAAAATATTAATATCTACACTTTAAGATTTGTACTTGCTTACTGTTTAAACCACCAAGTTGAATTTCATGTATTAAATTAGCTAATAAGATTAATAAGATCAAACAAGATTATATTGCTATGTTCCAAACTATCAGCTGTTTCTCTAGTGTCACTTGGCAATAAAAATATAAATAACAATTAGACACTCTTTCACAGCTTGCTGAATATACTGTCCTCAATGTGAGGTGTGAGCAGATAAATTGACCTAGAGAATAATCACAGAAAACCTATTTACAGTGAGATAAAAGAAAGATTCATCTGCCCACTACTTTGTTAGTGAACATGTTTTATTTATTACTATATACTATATTCTTATATAGTTTACTCATATAATATAATATACTGTGCTCATATTATACTTCATTATATATCTTATTCTGAGCTATATTGCTGTACTGTACATTGTGTTATAAGGGTGAAATGTAGCGATATAGTTTAAGTGGAAACACAGCAGACTCGGGGGAAATCTAATGTCCAATTACAACTCTGCCGTCAAAATTGCAAGAAATGCATATTTCTCCGATATCATTGCTGAAAGCCACCACGATCCCAGAATATTGTTCAGAACTATTGAACATGTTGTTGCTGGTCCTAAAAATAACTCATTCCCTGATCATTCATCAGAAACATGTGAGAAGTTTGCAACATTCTTTTCTGCTAAAATTGAAAACATTAGGAATCAGATTCTACCACAGACTTGTAACTTTAATATTACCCACACACCTACAGTCCCACTCACCTCTTTTGAATTAATCTCTCTGCAAGCATTGCTGGAAACTGTCAACTGAACTGCTCTTCATGTCATCTAGATACAATCCCATCCAGACTCTTCAAAGAGGTCCTACCACATATCTTTCCAATTGTGCTTTCCATCATCAACAGTTCACTATGTATCATTATGTACCATCTTTTTTCAAGCATGCTCTTGTGGAACCTCTTCTCAAAAAAAAGAATTTAGATCCTCCAAACTCCCATTTTTGTCAAAGATGGTCTTCTTCTGGACCTCAGCTCTGCTTTTGACACAGTAGACCACAGTACCATAATCTGCCGTTTAAAAGACATCGTAGGAGTTACAGGCACCACTCTTAAATGGCTCAACTCTTATCTATCAAACAGACAGTTCACAGTCACTCTTGGTAACTTCACATCATCTACTGTCACCATGACCTATGGAGTACCTCAAGGCTCTGTCCTAGGTCCTCTTCTGTTCTGTATTTACATGCTTCCATCTTGGTAGATGAATACACAATCATAAAGTCTCTTTTCATTGCTATGCTGATGACAACTCTGTGTCAGTAAAACCAGGATCCCTCAGCAGTCTGACTTCTTTACAGACCTGTCTAAAGGATATCAAATGCTGGATGTCTAATAACTTCCTCCAACTCAATTAAGGAAAAATCAGAAATAATCTTATTTGGACCATTAGACACATCAGACTTCAGAAACACATTTCTTAACCTAGCACCTTCTGTTAAGCCTAATGCCAGAAATCTTGGCGTTATCTTTGATTCCAATGTAACTTTTGATCAGCATGTAAAGAAGGTAATTCAGTCCTGTTTCTTTCAACTTAGAATTGTTTCAAAAATCAGATCATTTCTATCATTCTCTGACTTGGAGAAAGTTATTCATGCATTTATTTTTTCAATAATTGATAATTGTAATTCACTCTTCACCTTCCTAAACAGTAAAGCACGCTCACGCCTTCAGATGATCCAAAATGCTGCAGCCAGAATGTTAACTGGAACAAACAAAAGAGATCACATAACCCCCATTTTAGCCTCTTTGCACTGGCTTCCAGTTAGCTTCAGGATTGATTTTAAGGTTTTACTCATTACTTTTAAAGCACTACACTTTAACTTTTAAGTTTAATTGTTCTTGTATAGTTTCTATTTTCTTATTATTATTTTTATTTTATATTATATACTTTTAATTATTATTATTATTTTAATTTTCTCCATTTATCTTTACTTATTTCTGTCCTGGTGCTGTTGTAACACCCAACTTTCCCCTCTGGGGGATCAATAAAGGTTTATTTTATCTTTTTCTATATTTACTACCCCTTTCTACTTTCATACTAGTAGGTGCTCATACTGTATGACTGTAGTATTCTAGTTTTGGTTTACTTATCTATACCACATCTGTTTTGTACTTCTTTTCTGCTGTGACACTTTAATTTCCGAGAGTGGGGTCAATTAAGTCGATCTTATCTTACCTAGGTACCCATGTCAAATACAGTAGAAGGAAACTTGTGTGACCCAGTGAGAAGAAACATAAAGACAACTAAAAGCTCCTTAGTTGAAAAATATAGATATGTTCCTGTGCTTCTGATGCACACAAATCAATAAAAGCATCACACAGAGCACAAAATGAACATAAGAGTAGCCGTAATAAAATTGTTTTGAGCTCTCTCCTAGGGCAGCACATCAGCAGCTTGCATAGATATTTTCATAGATGTTTTCCAAGCAAATGGTATGAGTGTTTTTCAAAAAGGGACACTCAACGAACAGAAGGAGCAACTGAAAAAAGAATAATCTAAGGCACTTTGAGTCCTGAAAATAATAAAAAAAACCTTCAAAATTATGTGGCTGACACCAGTGCGTTTTGATTGAAAATCTTGTTCATCAGATTTTCAATCAAAACGCACTGGCGAAGACTATTTTCACTATTTTCACTGTTTGCAACCAAGGAGCTTCCAGGTGTTTTTATGCCATTTCTGACCCAGCACACAATCCTCCAAGCATTTATTGTGAGAGAAATACACAAAGGTGTATGTCAAACAAAAAGTGGATTAAATATTTTCTTTCAAACGGTGTCTCTTGAAAATTATGCAGTTTAAAAGATACAATTTGATGCAATACTCAGGTGACTTTTGTTTACCAGACTTTACTATGAATAAAACGTCAGCCAAACAGCCCAAAAAGTTTTAAATTGAAGAAAACAAATCATTCACAAAAATCAATCACATAAAAAAAGCTCTGAGTTACTGAGCTGAATAATGGAACATGCTGCTGCCTCTGATTATCACTTGTGTGGCTACAAGATTCATTTCCATCTAAGCCCCCAAAATATCTTGTGCAATACACACAGACAAATAACTGAGCTGGTGTGGAAGCAGTTAAAAATGTGCATCTCTCAAAATCTAAAATAAGTACAGTGTCAGTGTCAACAAGAGACACTTTCTGCAGTGATTCTTTTCCTAGGATAGGAGTAAATTTTCTCCTACAGAGCGGCTTTCTAAAGTGAACATAACAGTGTTACAAAGTGAGTGTTACTGAGTGAAACAAAAATATGCTGTAATATCTTTTATCCTAGCAGCACAGATTCATCATCTGCTTCTCAGGTTCCAGTTGTTCTGAGCCACTGAACTGCTCTAAAGAAATGAGTAAACACTACTTTGTTGTTGTCAATACCTGTGACTCCTCCAGACTGCCATGGAGGTCGTGGTGGGCCTGGAGGATCTGTTTGTTCCCCTTCTGGAGGTCCTCTTCCAGAGCCGTGTTCTGGTAAGCCTCCAGCCACTTCAGCTGGCCGTTCTTCTGCACATAACGGCAGTCCCCAAACCAGCGCACTACCTCAGGTCTGGGCAGTCCAGTAGATGAGATCAGTTCATCATACTGAGTGGCACTGGGCCACTGGGTGCGGGCGTAGACTTGTTTGAGCATTTGCAGCTGCTCCGCTGTCTTCTTACCTCGGATAGTTGTGGGTTTGGGGGAGTGGGATGGTTTGGGTGTTGGGGTGGAGGATTGGGGTGGTTTGGGGGTGGAGGATGGGGAGGATGCAGGTGTGCTGCTGGATTGAAGTGGTAACGTGGGGCTATCCAATGCTTCACCCTCTGCTTTGCCATTGGCCTCTGTCACCTTCAGCATCTTCAGATTTATTTTAATAGGGTTGACTTTCAGTTCCCCTGAACCGTCCTCTTTCTGTCTCTCCTCCCCATCAACTTCCATCTCTTCCTCCTCATCTCTCAATGCCCGCTCCGCCTCCTCTTTCTTTTTCTCAGCTGCCACTCTCTTCCTCCTCTCAGCGAACCAGCCATGGATCTCCCTTCTGGTCATCTTGGTCTCAGATCGCAGTCTGTCTACTTCCTCTCCTGATGGGTCAGGGTCTTGTGTAAAACTGGTCTCTAGAGCCTTTACCTAAACATAATACAGGAATGGACAAGATCAAAAACCTGGAAGAACTAAGTAACTAAGAACTAAATAGATCATTTGATTGTTTGATCAACAAGAAAATTAATCAGCAACCATTTTGATTTTCGATTAGTCTTTCAGGTTAATTATCAAAAATGCAAAACATTCTCTAGTTCCAGTTTCTTCAGTGTGAGGATTTAAACAATTAAAAGTACAGAATAATGCAGTAATACTCCCCAAGACCTGTAAAAAACTTTGATGTGTAAAAATTGATGGAATTCCCCTTTAATTGAAAAAAATAACTTCCAGATGAATCGATAATGAAAACAGTTTCCCTAGAACTGAGTAATCACATGGAAAACATTTTGTCAACCTGAATAACAGACTAAGGGCAGAGTCTCACCTGATGAGGTTCTCTCTCCTTGTAGCGAATAGCTGTGAAATCAGGAGATGGAGGTCTGGGGAGTCGACGGGAAGGTGTGGTGGGAGAGGTGGGAGTCTGTGATGCAGTTGGGCTCAGGGGTGCAGAGCTGTGCTGGGGTGTTTTCGCACCGGAGCTGCTGCTACCTTCAGACAGATCAGCAGGGTTGGCACTGCCAGCGGCGCCGCTCCCTGGCATACTTGAACCACTCCCTGCTCCGGCTGCAGTACCAGACTTACTCTGTCCACCTGTGCTGGAACGTGAACCCTTGAGGTTGCGAAAGTGGTAACGCCGGTCGCTGAACCACTTGCGGACTTCTCGTACAGTGAGCCCCGTCAGAGCAATGAGGCGGTCCACCTCCTCCTGGTCGGGAAACTGGCTGACCTGAAAACTGTCCTTCAGAGCGTTGAGCTGCTCCTGAGACTTCTTGCCCTTGTAAAAGCTGGGGTCCAGGAATGCATTAACATGTGTCCGAGAGCCAGGTGTGCCGCTTGTAGGAGCTGCAGGAGAGGGGGAAGAAGACTTTGAGGCAGGGGAAGACGCCTCCTCTATTTTGATGGTTGAGTCACTGGTGGTGGGGTCGACATCATCTGTGCTTGTGCTGGTTGAGTTATTTTTGTTGCTGCTACCGTTGGTATCTTTGCTCTTCTGTCCATCGCTGCCTGTTTTGCTGTTGCTGTTATTAGATTTGCTGTCTGTGGAGTTTTTGCTTTCTGTGGTTACTTTGTTGTCACTCTGCACAATGCTGGTGTTGCTGGCTTTGCTGATATCAGTGTTCTTAGCATTTACATGGCTGGTAACATTACTATTGCTCTTGTCAGTGCAGATTGCATTAGCATGGCTGAGTTTACCGTTGACACTGCTCACCTTAGCATTACTATGATTACTGCTTCCTAGACTGAGGTTGATGACACTAGCTTGACTGCTAGTAATAATACTGCTAACACCCCCTCCCCCACTCCTACTACTATTACTGCTGCTAATGATGTTGCTCCCAGTACTGCTGCTACCCACCGTTCCAACCACCATGCTGATGCCTTTGTCCGCCACCAGGGCTGCAGCAGGTCGAGCCTGCATCATGGGGCGGGCTGCAGCCTGGGGCTTAGGTGTGACAGCCAGAGCCACAGGAGCACTGCTAACCTGGATACCGTTTGTCATTACAGGCTGCGTGACGATTACCCCTCCTTGGCTGACGAGAGAGCCCTGCAGGATGTGAGGGATCCCAGTAGCCCCCAGTGAAGCAGGCAGAACTGTGATTGTGTGTTGGGCTGGGCTACGGTGACTCTGGGCCTGGTTCTGCGAGCTAGAGGGTGCCGTCTGGATGATGGTGTTGAACATCTTCCTCCTGGCCTCCTCGATCTCCTCAGGAGACCAGCTGATGCCTTGTTTAAGTCTCTGGGCCGTGAACCAGATCTTGATCTGCTCTTCAGGGAACTTTGTGACCACAGTCAAGTAGCAGAGCTCAGCCTTTGTGGGGTATGGGAACTTACTGAAGGAGGTCTTTAAGAAGGAAGAGGAGTCCATGGAGGCACTGTAGGTAGGGATGCTGCTTAAAGGAATCATCACCTGGGAGGGAAGAAATTTTGAAAAGGAGAGCAGGAGATTATTACGTTATTTGATGCAATTAACTTCATAACATTGGGACACAAAAAATAAATCAAAACAGTTACCTTGGGGAGATTTTTGGAGGAAGAAGGCGAGGAAGTGGAGGAAAAATGTGAGGAGGCTGTGATTGGTGCAGATTGATGAAGGCTTCTGTTTTGAAACACTGAGACCACCTATAGGAAATGCATTTAAAATAATCTGAATAAAAGAATCTGAATTAACTAATCTCAGTCAAATCAAAAGAGACTTTTTCAAAAGCCGAACTAAGAGAAAGAAAGACCTACCACCTACCTGTGTGATGGGAGTCTTGAGCATTGGTAATGCTCCAGAGCCGTTGACTATCTGAATTGCTGAGGGCAGAGTGACCTTGGTCGATCCATTGTGTACAATCGTGGGAACATGGGTGACTGTGACTGCAGCAGTCTCTTTTCTATCAGTCTCTCTGGAGGCAGAAATAGTGTGCGGGTCTGACGAAGGCTCGTCTGAGACTGGGTGAGACACCACTATCCGTTTAGGCTCCGATTTGCCCTTCAGCATCCTCATAATTGGGGTTTTGGTGATGGAAATCTCGCTATCCTTCCACATCTCTGCCCCAGTCACCAGATTCTGCTCCACCACTACTCTCCTGTCCCTCTTCCTCAGCTGCAGGGTTGTGTTCAATGTGCTGGGGTGAACCCTGGCATTATGCAGGGCCAGCCCCTCAAACTTGGGTGCGGAAACCCCACAACTCACACAAAAGAAGCTGGGGTCTGCACGGAAGTCCGGGTGCCCGGAGTACACATGATCCAAGAACAAGTTAAGGTCATGGGTTTCAAAGTTACAAGGCTTACAGGTGTAAGTGCCAGCACCATCTTTGACAGCGTCGCCCGCCTCTGGTTTAGAAGACTCTCCTGGGTCAAGGGGGCTATGTCTGCCCCCTCCAGAAATCCTGGATTGACGGAGAAGAACAGGAGAGTCCCGCTCAGCCTCCTCTGCTGGGCATATGATCTTGCTGGGGATCATACAAGGAATAGTAGACTTCCTCTTGCTGGCCATGGTGTGACCACAGGGTGGGGAGGGTTGGTCAAATGGCTGAGAATGGGATGCGAGTGAGAATATGGGCTGTTTCTGGTTGACTATAGACCAGGAATGGGGAAAGGAGGACAGCAGGACATGTCCATAGGTCCACTTGTAGTTGTCACTGCAACTTTCCAGGGAAAACCTGGAATAGAGAGAGGGTAACACATTTTAGTCAGTCACCATACAACAATACCGTACACCTGTAATGTGTTGTATAGGTTTGGTTAGCGGCATAAAATGTAAAATTTCAAGTACAAATGAGGGAAGAGATGGGAGAGGTGGAGCAGACTGCGAGGACAAGAAATAAGATGGGAAATCTTATGCTACTCAGCCAGTTTCCTCTCAGCTGGACGAAAATCATGCACGACTGGATGTTTCCAGGTATAATAGCAACAGCATAGGTAAGAAGGAAGGCCTTGTAAAAAGATTCAGCTGATGCCTTTAGCATCTGGTGCTGCTCGTAAATCTTTAATAAAAAAAAACAAAACAGGTCTTCTCCTCAACTTCCCTGCCCCATGAAACTCAGGGCTATCTCTTTTATGAGGGCATTCAAACAAGCTCAGTCTGCTTCTTCACTAAAGGCTTTTTGGGAGAGCTCCTGTACTACCCCCTTCTTTCCCCTCCCCCACACAACTCTGTCTCACTTCCCCTCGTTCAGACACACCCCCACAGAGAGAGCACATTCTGTATTTTTTTTTTTTTTATCCAGAGCCACTGTAGCTTCACTGAACACCTTTATAAAGACTGCCACAGAAATACTCACTTGTGAATGTGTTGCTTAAGATAGGTTCTACTTGACAATTGTGCAGGTGGGTGCTTCGACAAATGTTCCATGGAAAAATGGCGCTCTCGCCCAACAATAATACAGACAGTAACGATAGAAACACGCAGACCTGCATAAGAATGTGAATCTTCAAATTTTCACTTCACCTCTAGATCCCTTGTCTCCATACAAAATGGCGAAGCTTCCTGTGGAGGAGTTTTCCCCTCCCTCCCTCTTAAAGAGAGGTAGTGATGCAGTATCATAGGATAGCTCTAGGGCAATTACTCTCCCAATCACTCTGCACCGACATGACACCTCATGCACAGAGCAGCAAAAGTTCACAAAAGTTCAACAGCTCAAAGAAGTTCAACAGGAAAACCCTAAAACATTTTAAAGTCCAGCCCCTCCCTATGCAAAGACACTTTACTAACAAACCCAAACCAAATGCAGCTTTTCTGGTAGGCAGCCCAAATCTAAAATAACCTTGCCCTTCCTCTGCACAAACAGAGCAGTCCCATGCAAATGTTAAACTCGTTTGGGACTAGTTTCAGACTAAGCATAACCTCTTTGTGCCCAGTGCTGCTGCAGCACCACCACCATCTCTGCCAGGTGAGCAGCACACTCCAAGTCGGTGTCATCATACAATAAGCCAGCTCTTCTCCAATCAAATATAACTTGTTCAATGGCAAATGCTCTCTTCCCCCCAACACACACACACTCACAGCCTTGCTTTGCAACAGAGGGGTCATGGTACATTAGCTCAAAGCCCAGTTAACCATCACAGGACTGGGGTGTGACAGATGCCCTTTCACACACTAATGAGCGGAAGGTATAGAGTTGACTTTCCTGCATTCAACCTCAGTTTCAGTTTGAGGCAATCTAAGACTTGTAGTAACTTAATGTGCAGTTTATCTAGCCTACATATTTTGCTAACTTTTCTGAATTTTTAAAATTAAAATCATGACTAACGAGATACTTTATTAAGCCTGTGATGAGAACTTTATTGGACCCATCAAATCGGTTATCTTTGCTTGTTTTTCACCACTGAGAGAAGGTTACTCCTCTCTTTGGCTCAGAGTGTGAGGGGTTAACAGGCAAATGAAGTTTGCTACAGTGGAGGGAACGTGATGCCCCTTGTTCCCCCGTGCACCCCCCAGAGAGAGTAACTGCCCTTAGCTTGGGCTGTTGTGCACTCCTCCTACTCCCCTGCCATTCAGTTCTGCATCAGGGGGCACCGCTCTGCCAAGGCAGGCTGGTCACATGACCAATACAAAGGCTTATGGGTGGGCAGTCTCAGCCATCCATCACGTGGTTCTGCTGGGTGTGGGTGGGCAGGCGAGAGGAGAGGGAGAGTGAACGGGAGAGGATGGTGGGGGATGGGCAGTCAATTTGGGGTGAGGAGGCAAGGGAAGGAGGAGTGTTAACTATCGTGGAGGAAGCACTGAGGTGTTTCAGTGAGGAATTTTCCTCCGATACCCCCCTCCAACCAGCCAACACCACCCCACCCCACTAACTCCCGCTCTTCAACGACCCCTTCTTGCTCCAAACTACAATCACACAGTCCGTCCTTCCCTCCCTCCTCCCTCCCTCCTCCCTCCCTCCTCGCTGCACTGCAAAGTCTGGAATGTTCCAACCCGAGCTCTTCAGCCAGTGGACATAACCTGAAGTTCAGCTTCAGTGTCTGTATATGCCCACACATGCATTTCAGTGTCATCATTACTCACAAAGTATTAAAATCCCATTTGCGCATTTCGACAGCCGTTAAGACTGACAGACAGTGCTACAATGGCGATTAAGGTCACGTCACACTGATTGCATGTGGAAAAAAAAAAAAAAAGATCAAAAACCACAACCGTATGAACACATCTGCAGACAAAAGTTGTGCCTCAGCAAGGAGACTAACCAGCAGAGACCCACAGGCCTCGTACAGGTGAGGACTGAAACAATGCACAATGCAAGCTGAGCTATTATCGGCGAGTCCAAATTGGCAGCTCATGTCTCAACAATGCCAGGCTCACACGCGCTCAGTTGACTCACTGGTATGAGTACACCGGCCAGTAACTTTAATTTGAATGTTGCACATACGTTGACTGACCATGAGTTGATGGTGAGTTTGCGTCTGTTATGCATGTCAGCCTTTGCATGTGTGGGTTTCCTGTGAGATTGAGAGTAGAGAGCAAGGGGAGGTGGGGTGGGGTGGGCGGGGGCGCATGTGTGCTCGCATGTGTGCTCGCGCGCGTGTGTGTGTGTGTGTGTGTGCGGGGGTGGTTGCCCGCATGCCTGTGTGTGAGGCTTGTTTACTGAGGTAGTGAGGCTGCCATTTTTCTGTGTGTGAGAGTCAGAGATCTCCCAGTGACACACAAAGACAATGTTTCTATATTATCTACGCCTCATCAATGGCTCAGCACAGCATGACCTCCTTTCATCCCCTGGCCTGACTCTTGTCTAGGACTGGGCTATATCCTCTGAGTACAGGCCAATAATAGCGCTCACACTCACTAGAAATCCTATAGCTTGGCCGCATCGCGTAGCTGCGTGCTAACTCCTCTCCTCACCTAGCTGAGAATACAGGTGTAATGTCGATATCTGTGCGTGTAACAAATGCTCTCTTTAGTAGGACAGAGAATAGATGTACAACACAGGCAGCAGTTCCCTTGCTTTTCTTGCTTCCTCCCTCTTCCCTTGTCTCTTCACCCTCACTCCCCCTCCCTCTCCCTCTCCAACCGTCTCTGCACCCTCTGCTTCCCCTCCCTCTGTTCTGTCTTCTCCTCCCTCTCCGAACAAGTTTGGCCCAGGGAGACAGGTCGGCAGCACCACTGGTGTGTTACTGTCCCCATGGCAACCACCTCCTATCCCCTCTCTCTCTCTCTCTCTCTCTCCCACCAGCTAATTTCTCTAAAGCACATGCATGTGGGTAAACACGCACACGCATGGTTACTCAGACCTACACACACACACACACACACACACCTCCTATGCCATCCAGTCCCTGGCTCTAGTGGGACTTGTTTGTTCCACACACCCCTGTGAGTGGTATTTGGAGAGTCCCTGCCCTGCTCCTATTTCAGTGCCTCCCTCACGCGGTGTTGATGTCTCCCAGCTAGGTGTGGTCGCCATCGCCAAGACACACTGTTGGCCAGAGCTGATGCCATCTCTTCCTGTTAACTCAGTGCCCGAGTCCCTGTCCAGACATCTGCCTGGGCTACTGCCCTGTTCCTCGCTCTCTGTGGCTCTTGTGCTTGGCCTGCAGCGGCCTGAGTACTCACTGTAGGCAACGTGGGCATGGACACATAAAACAGAGCCGAAAATCTGGCAGATGCTGTCTCTTTCAGAGAGGACTGAAGAACCACCTCTATCCCCAAGTGTATTCATGCTAATTATCAGGTCTGCACCAAAACACAAATCCTTCACCATCTTTGAGTCTCCTTTCCACATCACACACCATTTGCTTTTTTCTCCTCTGTACCAAAACACAAATCCTTCGCCATGTTTTCTTCTGTAAATGCCTTGCTAGTTACTTAATTTACTCCCACCTTAAACGGACATGGCTCCAACTAACCACCTCCTGTCAGTCAACACCAGGGTTTCACTCACTCATACCTCTGCTGACAAACACAGCTCACTACTCTATACGCTTACAGTTTTGTTGCGTCTGAACTTCTCTCCACAACCATTTCAGTCCTTATACAATACTGGCAACAATAAGAAAACCTCAGCGACAGTGTTCCTACGGCACCATTCCATCTGCTCCTGAGTCCCATTTGGGCTGCTCTCAGGTCAGGGAGCGGATGGCTGTGTGGGTTTGTAAACGGCTGCATTGCTGTGGCCACTGCCAGTGCATGCGTTAAAACTGGGTTGCTGAGAGGGGAGGGAGAGAAAAATGGCGGAGCACCAGGCTCTGTGCTGTCCAACCTAAAATGGCTGACATCACAAGCTGTTAACCAGCCAAGCAGAGCAAAAGGCTGCTACTGCTGCTGACCCAAACCTGCTCTCTCCGGACGTGTGAGTGGATTGCACTGCTCTTCCCCAAGATTGTGAAAAGACTCTTGAGTAGCAGCTGACTCTGTTTTTTGTGGTCATATACCTGGTAGAGATCTGGAAGTAAATTGTCATTTCACGGGTCAACACAGAGAGGAAACTTACTGAAGAGAAGTCATTACTGGAGGACTGACACACACACAAAGAACTGCTCCATTTCATTAGGTCGTCACCTTATCATTCGATGCTTAAAAAGGAAACGATTAAAGAAAAACCAAAAGATTCTCAAGATGTTAAATGAACCAAAGTGCAAGCCGCAAATATGATTTCAATACGTGGGGTACTGATAAATCCTTTCATAAGAAGATACTGAATGTGTGTCAGCTGCAAACCTCAAACTGAGGGTAAGAAAGGGAGAAGGAGAAAGAGGGGTGGGAGATGTCTAGGGGGGGAGCCATTGAGCTCAAGCATCACAATGCAATACAGCAAGATGAGGCATAATAATAACAAACTTCTGTACCACTGTTGTATATAAGATTGACACAATTTCTCATATCTAAAAAAACAAAAACCTCCCACATAGACAAATTGAGTTATTTTTTCAGCAAAATAATAATAATAATAATGGAAACTGGGCATATTGTAATAGTAAAAGGTGTACCATGGGTGATAAATGGACAGCTGGATTAAGCTGCTTGTCTATGCCTGGGACTCAGGTGGACATCAGATACAAACTAGCTGTCTGGGAAAGCTTTGCTGTAATCCCTGGAGTCACACACTCATGACAACACTAACATGATAAATAACCAGGACAACACCTTGCAAACTCATAACTGACTGTTAGGCAACATGGAATAAAGCATGAACTCTGCTTATAGTTTATGAAAAGAGTAGCAGCCTTGATTTTAAACCAAAGTCTGTGAACACAAACATATCAGCTTCTGACAAAAATAAAAAATATATAGGCCTAATAACGTGGATACACCATAGTAAATTAACTGTACAATTTTCATAGGGCAACTCATCAAAACATAACCGATATGAGGTCAAAGTGATGTCTAACTTCTTCATTCATAGCACAGACTGAAGAATGGGGGGAATTAAGGGAACTGCCTGTGCGAAAATATTACAAGTCTGACTCTAATATAAACCGACAACATCTAATTACTACTAATGTGAAAACAGTGTTTCTAAAAAATGTGAGCGAATAGCGGTATTTTGTGAAACAGCACAAACACAAAGTGGCTGGACTGTAACGTTAGTCCCTGAGCGCAGCAGCGTCAAACATTTCAGAAAATGATGCGTGTTCATCTTCCGCTCAAGTTAGGCGGAGTGAGCCCCAACTTAACAGGCTTGTCCGCATTATAGGTTTTAAACATTGTAACCAATTCAGAGTGGCGGAAAAGGCAAGCCCCCAGCCCAAAAACACTGCTCTCTCTCCCCCCGTTGGCTGTCGCCATTTTAAGCAGGCGACATGCAGCTGGCCAGCACTGCTGAGCCAAAGCGCAGCCCGCAAAGGTAAGGCTTCACAATAGCTCCCACAAGTTTGGGAAAGGTGAAACACTTGTGTAAATGTGTATTATAAAACCACACTCACCTCGCTTTGTCGTAGCTCAGTGTATGCAGCGCAGGATTTAAAAAGTTTAACAGTGAAATGGGCTCAGTGAAGCCAAAAACTGACGGGAGGTTTGGGCTTCACTGATGGCAACTTATAGGTGTAAGCCCCCTATGTCCATCGGCTGGTGATAAACGTGACACTGGAGCCAGACCGGTCCCTACAACGGTCCCTACAACGGTCCCCCTTTTTTTGCGCTTGTTTATTTCGAGTGGCTCTCAGTGTTAAAGCAGGCAGTGGAGGGGAGGAAAATACGACGGACGTACCGAGGGAAGAGACGGACACGTGACGCAGACGTCACTGACGGTGGAGTTGGCGTGAGGGCTCGAGCTCCGCCATGCAGAAGAAAGCAGACGTGAGTCAGACATCCCGTCCTGACTTTGACCCAACAATAGGCCTACAGAGGGGTCGTGGTCAAGTTTTAGAAATACACAAAAGCGTCACCTGTCCCGGTTAAGCGTGGTGTTACAGCAACTCACACCTGCCCCCCACCCCTCCCCCTCCCAGGTGACTTCTGTTAAAGAGATAGTACAAACAGTGTTTCAAAAGTTATCCCGCATTCACCCCGCAACCTTACCCAAACAACTAGGCTACTGTAGGCCTATACAGTAGATGGCAGCTTTATTATATTTTGCACGAGGGACAGAAAAAAACAGTATTCATATACTGGAATACTACTCGAGTGCAGGTTTTCTGTGTATCAGCTTGTCTGTAATTTAATGCAACACAACTTTACTTTGAAAAGTGCACGATGTGACCACAATATAAACTGAAGAAATAAAGGTGCTAGAGCAACATTTTGACACAGGGCCCCTCTAAAAGACAGGGCCACAAGATTATGTACTGATGCAGTTTACAGCTGATATTGTAATTCAGTGGTGCAGATTCTCTTACAAATGTGCAAGTAATCAAACTACCAAAAACCAGCTGACACACAGTGAACCTGGGGCTCTTTTGGGACCCCGGTGCAGTTGCCCGCTTTGCTCGGTTGGAAATACAGCCTTGCACAGGCATGACAATAGAAAATATTTATCACTATTACTTGACTTAATAGTGTAAAATTAATGTTTTTGTGGAAACCCCCCCCAGCTATTTTACACAATTTACAATAACATTTACCAATATGCCCTCCTGACCATATCCATTTAGTTACCACTTTTTTGGGAACCCTGAATCTAATCTCTAATATTTAGTTGATAAAAATGGCTAAAATAAACATCTGTCAGTATAACGCATTACAATACAATTCAACAGCACCACAAACTACAGCCTCCAAACTGACCATAAAGTAGTTAGTGCATTGGTTTTTAGCCGGGCATACCTAATAAACTAGCAACTGAGCATACAGTAAATATAGGTCTCACAATAAATTTTTTCTACTACTAAGTGCTGCTGGAGTTTTGACCTCTTCAGAATATTTCCCTTCTCCATGCACATTGGAAATAGGTGAAGTTGTGCTCTGCTTATAGTAAATATACCCTAAAAACCCACCAAGTCAGGGATGCTCTCAAAATGGACTATTTTTCACAAAAATCTACTTAAATGAAAGTAACATCTTAGAATCAACTGTGGGCCTTCTATAAAAAGGATGTGGAAATGAAAAAGCTACTCAGTTACATGTGGTTATAGTTTCCACCCTTTCTCATAGGAATATTAATGTCACAGCGAATAAAGCTTTCCACACATTAGCTACAGCATGGTCACTGTAACTGTGAACCTACTACTGAGTATTGCAAACACATCATATACGACTATTCTAAGACTATTATTGATAGACCATTAAGCTGTCTTTATTATGCATGCATGCAATTAGATTCAAATTTAAGATGATGACACATCCCCCACATCTTCCTGAATGACTCATTCAGGAAGCTGCTTAGTGGGTCAATTTTAAGACTCAAAAGAGAAAATGAAATACACTTACTGTATCTCATATGCTGGTGGTTAAGAATTTATTTATAACTACAATGATTCCAGCACATTATTCCTGATATCATGGCAAAATACATACAGATACCAATGTCCTAGAGCTGACAAAATATATTAAAATACCGTCAGAATCCATTCTGAAGTGAGAGAAATCTGCCATTGAATGTACACTGTTATGAAACAGAATATCTGTTTCATAACAGTGTACAGAAGTCTAAGATTTATTGCCATCATTACTTAATTAAATTTAATTTGAGTTTCATTTTCCACATGAGATCATATCGTGAACCTGCTGTTGTCCATCAAAGCCAGTTCCTTTTCAATGTTTTAAACACTAACCTCATAGGCTTTCTCTTCTTCCATGAAATCTCATTACACAAAAGTCAACCGTTATCATATTTGTCCACCTTTTTTTTGGACTGGGGCTCTGTTAAAACCACATAGTGAACCATTCTAGCCAAATCACTCCAAGTACACCTGTTAATTAAGCAATATATGAATTCAGTTAAGGCCAAGCAATTGAGGTCCTTTCAAATCAGTGTTGATCAGGTGAGTTAGATAAGTCTTTCACCAGGTGGACTGAGGCTCACCATCATATAGGAAGCCCTCTGCTGGACAGCAGAGAGAATGACAGAAAGATGTCAATGCCTGCCAAAATACTTCAAGACAGAGAAGGGTTCAATACAATGAAACGTGAAGTAAGTGAACATCAATTAAGGGTCAGTAATAAAAATGGCCATGTAATGTAATTTAATTTGTTTGATTTTTGTTAAAATGCAGCTTGATTTGTTTAGTCCACAAAAAAATCAATACAAAACTCAGACAAATGTGCTACTATTTCAGGAAAACTGGATGTCAGAATATACTACCATCGTGCAGATTTGTAGCCTCTAAGACAAAGTGGCTCTCAACTTTTTTGGCTGGTGACCCCTTAAAATGAAGAATTTTTTCATTTTATAACCTTTAGAGACCTGAAAAAGTCACACATTCCAGTATTTCACATGAAATGAGCAAAGATTAAAGAAAAGTCAGAAAGAAATAATCTAAATTTGAGTATCAGAACAATATTTTTCCTCTTTCCTGTCCCATTAATCATCTCATGATTGCTTAGATTTATCTCTTTTTCGACACCTTGGAGGAGCCCCGACCCCTAGGTTGGGAACTACTTTTACATCCACTGAACAGCTGCGTATGTTTTGACACCACAAAAGATGCACAGCTCATGTTAAGTTTTAAGGTATCTAATGAAATGCTTGACCATAGAAACACTATTGCAGTGACATGTACTGTAATGTTATGTATACACATTTATTTAATGACAGTAGCTTCACATGAAAGGGAGTGTGCAGAAAAGATCAATTTAATCAATGTTTTGACAGCAGTCCATACCAAATATAATGTCTATTCAACATGCTCTACTGATGAAGAATAACTGATATAGGGGCTGAGAAAGAATGAAAGAGAAAATTGAAATAAATAAATAAATTCAATACTTCCTGGGGTAAAAAAAACTGCCGTTGCCATGGAAGCAGGAAACTATAACAGAGCATTTCAAAGTCTGGGGGAAAAACATGGAGCGACACATTAAACCATACTGAGCTCCTTCAAAATCTGCCTCCTGTTTTTGATTTGATCTCTTTTCTTATTATTACCATTGCATCATCATCATGCAACATCATTATCAATTGTCTTCCTCTAATTAAAAAAAACATTTATATATATATTTTTATTTCGGGGTTTTGTCAGACTGTTAATCTTATTGCTTCACTTTTCTCACCTGTGGCTGGCGTTTACTTCATTGTCCACTGAATGTGAATACATGGTTACCTCCAATGAACCTGTTGCTTATTGTCATCCTTTTGAGATACGTATATAACGTAGAGCTGCAACGATTAGTCGACTAACCAAATGATCGACTGAACATTGATCTGCAACAATTTTGATAATCAATTAATCTTTTTCATTTTTTAAAGAAAAAAATGCCAAAATTCTCTGATACCAGCTTCTCAAATGTAATTACTTTCTGGGTTCTGGTCTTCTGTGATTATAAACTAAATATCTCTGGGTTTTGGACTGTTGGTTGGAAAAAAAACAAGACATTTTATAAACTAAACAAAAAATGGATTAATCGACAAAATAATCAACAGATCAATCGCTAATGAAAATAATCATTAGTTGCAGACTTACTTGCCCTGTTCCTGATGGAGATGAATGGCTGTATCATATTCTGCTGTTTCTTGCCATATGGCGATCATTTTATTTATTTATTTTATGTGCGTTACAGTAAAAAAAACAAACACACCATGCACATTTTTTTTCTTTTTTTTCTTTAATTATAGTATTCTATAATTCTATGTCGCAATGTGAAAATCATTTGTTGTCATTTTTTGTAACATAATGGATGACTATACTTATTGTAAACCTGCGTTGTCAACACTGTAGTTTATTATGGCTGGAATCGAAAGCGTTTACAGATCTTGACCACTCGGCGTCGCTGTAGATTTTATGCAGTTTCTGGCAGTAGAGGCGCAGAAACGTTGCACTCTCTCATTGGCTGTTGGTGGATGGGGTCAAACAATATTGCGCATGCGCGAATAGCCATTTTCGGTTAACGATTGAAAACTGTCAGATCAGCGGACCTTGCATTCCGTTAATACCTTCAAATATTTCACAGTACTTTTTTCCCCTAGTTAACGCTGGAAACTTAACCCTAGCTTGAGGTGTCATCAGATTTAGATTCTAACTTTTCGACGTCGGTAGCCGAAGGAAACAGCAAAGAATGACGAGCAGTATAAAGCGGAAAGAAGAAAGTCATCTGCTGAATGGGGGAGTAAAACAGTCCACATGGAGCAAAGCCTTCAACAGTAATGCTGCTTGGGAAGAGAAGGTCAGTCAGTTGCCCTTTTAAAATTTAGCCCAGCCGTTATATTGTTGAAGTCGCTATTAGTTGCCTCAAAGGTCTCAGTGCACCTATTTTGTTGTCAGGTGTTCATAAAGACGGCTATCTGGAGCTAGCTGCCATGCTAAGGATTAATCTGATTTGGCTGGGTTAGCTGTCAAATCGAAAAGAAGACCTTTAATTGTCTCTGCGGTTTAAGCTTAGTTCAAAACAAGACAAGGAAGTCGACGAAATGCAAATGGTGCTGGGTTATATGACTTCCTACTCAATGAATTTAAGGGATCAAATAAATGAAATGCATTTTTAAATAAGCCATAATATTCTCTCACATTCCAATCTATTCAGCTGTTTTTTAATTAATTGATTAACTGTTTAATCTGTAAAATGTCAAAGAATTGGGAAAAATCCCGGGATTTGAGAGGCTGGAACCAGAGAATGCTTGACATTTTTGCTTGAAAAATTACTCGAACGATTAGTCGATTATCAAAATAGTTTTCAGTTAATTTACTGTTGATTGGCTAATTGATTAATAGTCACTCTGGCAAGCTTGTTGTGTGAATTTCCCCATTATTTTGTGTTTCACCCTACCTTAACCCAAACCCTTTAATCTCAGCGACACCTAACCATAAATTTAGCTAAATGAAGCCTCTAACCCACACCACAGAGGTCAGTGCCACGAGACACCTTTTGAAGTAGAACCAGACTTTGACTCGCGCCCCATCTCGCTGTTTAGTCAAAACATTAGATCATGCATTCCTGTTATGAACAGTTTTTCTGTTGAAGGAGCTATAGCTGTACTAGCCCTGATTACCTGCATCAGGGCTAGATGTGGACATGCTTTTCCATAACACACACCATAAAATACATTTCCTACATGAGAAACATCAGAAAGAGAACATGAAATTAAGGGAATTATAATGCATTATTCACTGCTGATGCTTGTAAGTGTGGTATTGTTCTAAAGTCAGTATCGGCATTACATTATTTCAATCAAGTTTCTGTGTTTTTCTTTTTTTTTTTTTTGTTTTGTTTTTTACAGGACGAGTTTTTAGATGTGATTTACTGGTTTCGGCAAATTATTGCAGTAATCCTTGGTGTGATATGGGGCGTTGCACCGTTGAAAGGATTCCTGGGAATAGCCATGTAAGTATTCTGTGTGGCCTGTCTCAACCTTACATCTTTAACTGAGCCTAGAGGTCTCTTCATATCTGATTGTACCAAAGAAAACCCTGAAAAGTAAACGTCTTCATGTGTTTACCTTGTTAGATTCTGCATCATCAACGCTGGCGTCCTGTATGTATACTTCAGCAGCTTTCAGCAGATTGATGAGGAAGAGTATGGTGGCACGTGGGAGCTCACCAAAGAAGGCTTCATGACATCTTTTGCTCTGTTTCTGGTGGGGATGCTAATATTAATGGACACATGTAGGCTTTTGTAAAGTGTGGTATATTCAGTTAGGCTGTCTTTAGAAATAGAGAATCAAAATATGGCCCAAGTGAGCACCACTGTTTTGGGTGGAGATGGTTTACAAACTGCATTGGCATCTTATGCTTACTACAGTTTTTTTAAATTAAACAAGACCTAGTGTATAGTCTATGCGAGACTGCTAAAACGTGTATTTTTTCATGTTAAGTGTGTCATCTTGTTGTAAATGAATGTTGTATTTTTTGAAACAGGGGACCTTATCTTTAAAATGTTGATTAGAAATTGCAAATCCAGGTTTCAAATCTACGCTTTAACAGTTGAGGTGGGAAGGGAAGTGTGCACCAATCAAAGATTGGACATTTTTAGGATCTTTATCACATCTCTAGATTTAAAACTTGTCCAACATCTAAATTAAAAGTTTAATTTAGTTAGTAGTTAATGCTTTGCGGTTCACTGCATCAGTAACAGACAGTTCACACATAGAGAAGACATAAATCGATTCTTCTGAGGTTTTTGCAATGCATACGCCAGCACTATGGCCAATGCTTGTTCATTTTTTCCCGTACATTTTCAAAACACAAGAGTGGTGCAATTTGATGAAATGTCTTTTTATTTTCTATTTAAATCGTATCGCTACAAGTGACCAGGCTTTCATCGCACCACCTGACATGCCTAAAAATTGATGTTGTACAGTCTCACACAGACTGCAACCAAGATTTTATTAAATCCATCTTGAACAGTGAACTTGCAAGATTATTGTTATCGTGCAGTGTGTGGGTGCCTTAAGGTCTCTGTCTCACAAGATATTAATTTTTCATTTTAAGATCAGATTTCAGTATTTGGGGTTAGTGTTTTTATTTATTTATTTATTTAAGTTTAGCCTATCATTAGGCAGTTTGTAATGAGTTCACGCTATGAAATAACTCACTCTGCTGTTTGTAAAGCATATGATTCGATCATTAGTGACTAATCTGTCGTTTTTTCTCTTTACCAGGTGGTGTGGATAATCTTTTACACGGCTCTACATTATGACTGAAAGGAAACCATAGGACCTTAAATACAGACATTTCTGTTGAAGTAAATTGTCAAGACAAAGGAACTCCATGGCTTGAGGGGTGCCAACGCTCCTACATACAGTATGACTTTTCAGTGTGCAGTGCATCATGGGAATCCTAGTTCGATTAACAAGATCCTGCAAGACCACCGTGATGAACATGTTCAAATACTGTACATCTCTCTAATTTGGGGGGTTCTTTTTTTTAAGGCACCATCCATTACACTCCCCATCTGTTATATTTCCTTCCTCACTTCGTCGTCATTATCTCTGACAAAACACTAACAAATACTCAAGGCAAATAGTTAGCTAAGATTGGTTGCTGTTTATCATGGAACAGTACCTTAATGTAAATCAGAGTAAGGATTCTCTCGTTGGTTTACTACAGGCCTTTCTTCTGTTTTAGAAGAGTGACATGAACGCAGATTTTAGACTGTAAAGATAACAACCCGTATGTGTATTCATCCCAGTTTACTGCTCATGAGCCGGTCAATTAAGTAACAGGAACTGGGCAATGAAAAGGTCTCATCATGTAGTCATCAGGTAATGAGTGTGAAGTGTTACCTTTTAATTTAGGGACAAAATGTACCATATTGGATATATAAAACTACCAGTAAAGGATTAAATCTGTGGCTTCACTGTTAAATCACCCCTTTTGAAATTTCATTCTAAGATTGTATTTGCCTTTTTAAGAAAATAATCTGGGCCTGACGAAATAATTAGCTAAAATGTGTCATGGCAGTAAAGCACATTATAGGTTACTGTTAAGGTCACCAGCTGCAGTATGTGTCTGTGGTTTTAAGGGTGGAGTCCTCTATTTTCATGAAATATTGATAGGTGAGTCAGAGCGTTTGTTTTTGTTTTTTTGCTCACTGGATGTTAAAGCATTTTTGAATGAACTCTGTCAATTGTTATTTCTTCTGAAGGGTCACCAATTGGGAAAAACTGTAGCTAACCACAGCTGAAACCTCACTTGTGCTAATTTTAACATCAAAAACAAATGCTGGTGGTAAGATACACATATCAGCTTATATCCAATCCCGATGCCTGTATCTGCTGGTAGTATCAATGCGCGGTTAGTTCAGTCAGGAACTAATTACCATCTAAGCCATCTGTCCATTCAAATAATTTCCTCAGAGCAAAGAGGGAGGAAACATGCATGCCGTTTTCAGATGCAAATGTTTGCAGATTTAAGCTAAAAACTGGTCTGTGCACTGCCATGACTTGCTGTTCGTATATCTAGGTGCCATTTATTAATGGCATAAGTTAGGAGGGTAGAAATAATTTAAATTAATTTTTTTTTCTCACATGTAGCTTTCAGATCAAAGTCTTACCTGTTGTTTTGAAATTAATTTAAATGTGTCTGTAAATTCTGTACAATATCCCTTTTGTCAAATCCACCTTGTATTACACAGATTTATTTGTACTTGTGTTATATCTTGTTTGATGTAACATTTCTCAGTATTTTATAGTGACAAACTTTTAACAGTTCTTGCAAAATTCTTGTAATGATACTGTTATATTAGATATGCAGCTGGTGTTTGAAAGGATTGTATTTTCTGATCAAATCTTTTGGGAATCATTAAACATGGGCTTTATTTGGCCTCCATTTTCAAAGAGATGGTATTTGTGTTTTTATTGAAATGTAGAAGAAATTCTAGTGCGCTGTCAGATGATTAATTTAGTGATTGTTAAAAAAGCATGTGCCTTTGCATTGGACTGCATGCAGATCTTCAAAGTAACTAGTAGCTATAGCTGGCAGATAAATGTAGTGGAGTAAAAAGTTCAGTATTTCTCTCATAAATGTAGTGGAGAAGAAGAATAAAGTTGCATAAAATGGAAAGTCATACCTCAAAATTATACTTAAGTACAGTACTTGAGTAAATATACTTAGTTACTTTCAACCAATGAGAAACGAAGTCAAAACGTTGACTTACTTAGACAATAGTCAACATTTTATCCTATAACATTAATTTTCTTTCCTAACTTTTCATCCGTTTTTCTTCTTTTCCTAATAGTTCTTCTATCCTTGTCCTTAATTTATCTGTGACTGTGTATAGGCCCTGTGTATTTTATATTTATTTGGACCTATTGTTGGCACCTGCTGGAAAAGAATGAATTTCAGCCGACTTGAATTTGCAGTTGCAGCTGTTTTCAGACGCATTGACATCATTCATAAAATCTCTTAAGAAAATCCAGATGATGACGTCGCCTACAAAGAAGAAAAAAAAATGTGACGTAGAGACAAGATGGCGGCTCCCCTTTCCACGATGAAATTTTGGAAGCCGGGTAAGTACGAAATAAATGTATAAATTGGGCGTTTGATGTGATTTTTTCGGCTTTATTGCCAACTTATTAACGTACAGCTGCTAATATAGTTCAGTCAGCCTCAGTTTGGCTGCTGCCGCGTTCACAGCAGCTGCGTGATCTCTACAGCCAGTTCTGTTCAGCTCGGGTAACGTTAGCTCTGCGGAATCAAAGTACTGTATAACCTGCCAAAATAAAACATACAGAAAGGCAGAAAGTACGACGCGCTGCATGAATACATGCGATCAAAATGGCACTAGGGGAGGACTTTCATCGCCTATTGTCCATCAGTTCACGTCAGGGCATTGCACTAAACCCTGGCTGTCATCCTCTTAAATCCTCAGCCTGCTTACATTTAAATAAAACATCTTATCTTCACCTTCACCATCTGCTCTGCCCCAGGGTCTGAGGCACCGGGGATCTCAGAGGAGCGCGAGCTCAACACTGAGACCACCGGCTCCCCCGTCATCTTCAACCCGCACACCGCCCTCTCCATAGAGAAACAACGACAGAAACTCCCCGTTTTCAAGGTTTCCCATCGCTTCTAAACATGCATGAGTGTAAACAATAGGGTGGGATGAGTGGGTTTAACGTGGTCCAGTGATGTTTAATTGTTGATTATGAACTTTATTTTCGTTAACTGTTTCCTGTTCAGCACAGAAACAACATCTTATACCTGGTGGAGAGCTACCAGACTGTCATCATAGTTGGTGAGACAGGATGTGGGAAGACAACACAGATACCTCAGGTTAGTATCATTTAGGCCACGCAACATTTTGGCACTACTTTAAAAACCGATTTAAAATGAGTGAGAACTGGTGTCTTTATTTTGAAAAGAGCAAAATGCTCAAAGTCACATATGCACCAAATCTAACAGCTGAAGGCACAACATTGCTGCAGTGGACTGGTACCCTTCATGTGGCTTAACTCGTACCTGACCTTGTCTTGATGCTTAGTGGCCTCTTTTTTCTTAGCAGGGTTTGGACCACATCAGCTAGGGTTTAATTTATGCAGAGTCTGCTGTTCTGCAACACCAGTGTCTCGATCTCATGCTTTGTACTCTATTTCTTTTTTGATCTACCTTCTGCTTTCATCCGCCCTCCTTTCAGTACCTGCTGGAGGCTGGCTGGGCAGCGGAGGGGAAGGTGATTGGAGTGACACAGCCTCGCCGTGTGGCTGCTATCTCTGTAAGACCTCTGCCGATGTCCTGTTACCGCTCTGCTCCATCACTGTTTGCCAATGTCATTTCACTGCGAGAACTTTAGTTCACACTGAGGGACACATGCCTGCTTATAATTCTATATTTTTCTCTTTCTGTCTTCCCTGCTGATAGGTAGCTAACCGTGTAGCAGAAGAGCGGGGGGCTCTGCTGGGACATGAGGTGGGCTACACCATCCGATTTGATGACTGCTCTGATCCCCACGCCACAAGGATCAAGGTACTCCCCTCCGCCATATGTGGGAAGTCTTCATTACAAGCTGTCCTGTGTTTGGTTCCTTTCAGTCCTTAATTGCGCCTGTGTGCTTCAGTTCCTTACAGATGGCATGCTGGTGCGGGAGATGATGGCTGATCCTCTTTTGAAAAAATACAGGTACGGGATTGTAATTAAGACACCACACTGTATACTGTAGGCCGGTTTCACAGCAGATATTCACTCTGTTTTCTATTGTTCTCCTCAGTGTGTTGATGCTAGATGAAGCACATGAGAGAACCCTGTATACAGACATAGCCATCGGTCTACTAAAGAAGGTAATTCCAGCTGATTCTATCAGTGGAACAATTTACTTTTTAACTCTAATTTATACTTTACTAGCCATGAGAATAATCCTAGTAAGTTGTGACTTCTATTGCATTTTAACCCTGACTCGTCTTCTCTGTTCTTCTTCACTGTTTTGTGTTCCCTGATTCTTCTCTAGATTCAGAAAAAGCGGCGAGACCTGAGGCTGATTGTGGCCTCTGCCACTCTGGATGCCAAGGTGACTGCATCATTAAGATGAGCAGATATGCGTGATTAGCAAGACGAGAGAAACAAAGACAGAGGAAAAGTTGATGTCAGGTCAGATCAAATTGTACTGACATCTGCGGTGATGAAAGAAAGACACAATCAGGCCACGACTGTGCTCAGCATGAAACAAGTCAGCTAAAATGCCATATCAGACATCTACTGTACTTTCTGTCTAGAAGCGCTTTTATCTACACATGCAAATTATTTAGTTATACTGCCGCAGTAAGTTATGTACTTTTTAAAATGTCAGATTGAGGGCAGCAAGAGTATTTCAGTGCTTTGTTGCTGCTAAACATTGGGAGAATACCAGCTCATAAAAAAGAATATTAACTTCCACTTTAAATATAACCACGTTTACTGTATTGTCCCTTTTTATGATTTCTCAATCAACTTAGCTGGAAGCATTTAAGGAAGGTTAAATTCCTCATTAATGTTCCATTTACTAACTGTAATATCACCTTCATGTGAAGAAATTCCACGACTTCTTCAACCTGAACGAGTCCGGGGATCCCAACAAGGACACGTGTGGAATTCTGACCGTGGAGGGACGCACCTTTCCCGTGGATGTCTTCTACACTGTCAGGTAGTCAACGCGTAATCCAGTCTGAAGAAATGGTTTATAATTTGCATATTTGTTTTTGACTCTGAAGCTTCTTTTGTTTGATCTCAGTCCTGTCCCAGACTATGTGAAGGCCACAGTGGAGACAGTGCTGAAGATCCATGAGACAGAGGACGATGGAGATGTCCTGGCTTTTCTTACTGGGCAGGTTAGTGATTATATCTAATACTACTCATCCCCACTAATCCCATTTGTTATTTTATTACTATATTGTAGAGTGGTCAGTCGTTTATTATTTCCTTCTTAGTCTTAATCATCTGCTTATCATTATCCCTTGTATTTTTCCCCTCAGGAAGAGGTGGAGAAAGTGGTGTCCCTCCTGCAGGAGCAGGCCAGGTCTCTGTCACGATATGGCATGAAGAAGCACCTGAGAATTTTGCCCATGTACTCTGGTCTGCCTTACGCTGAGCAGATGAAGGTCTTTGAGAGGATGCCCTCCTCTGTTCGCAAGGTAAATGTGCTGCCTTTGTTTTTGTGCATTGCTAGAGAGAAGAAATCGGATGTAATTTTGTAATTAAGTTTGCGGTTCCACTATTTGGTATATATTCCAAAAAGTATCCTGATAATCAGACTGTATTGCCATTTCATTTCACTTCACTTTAATTTAAATCACTGAACAAATTGTAGATGTGAGCGGCAATTCAAAGGTCTGGAACCAGCTAACCAAAAAATACTAAAAGATTAAAATTCTTAACACTGATTCTAGTGGTGGATATATTTTAGCTGGAACAAGAACATTAGTGGTCATGGATATCCGTCACAGTTTATCACAGTCCATCTCTCAAAAAGCTCTCTTATATTTGACATAGGCATTTTGATTTATATATAAAATGATAGAGATGCTTATTAATAACACACAAAATGACGTAAAATCATGACTTCCATATATGGCCTCTTTTGCAGGTAAATCAACCATATTATATTGGAAACAAGGAAGTGAAGGCAACCTTTTTATAGAACATTTTGAGAGAGTGACCACATTGAATTACACTAACAGTGCAGGTGTCAACAAGAAAAGGCAATAGCTGGTAAAATAGTGTAATTTACAAGACGTTTGACTTATTCCTGTCTTATGTTTCTTCCAGGTTGTGGTGGCCACTAACATAGCTGAGACCTCCATCACTATAAATGGAGTTGTGTTTGTCATCGACTGTGCGTTTGTGAAGCTGCGAGCCTATAATCCTCGCACTGCCATTGAATCACTGGTGGTCACTCCCATCTCCAAGGCTTCAGCCAGCCAGAGAGCTGGGAGAGCTGGACGAAACCGACCTGGGAAATGCTTTAGACTATACACAGGTTTGTGTGAGTGTGCAGGAATAGAAGAATAATGATGAGTGTTGTAGAATATCGGCTGGATATATTCCTCTAATATTGGCTGTTAGAGGAATTGTACATTGTTAACAATTGTGGCAAAGTGTAGTATTGTCTTCTACCCTCCACCCTCTCTGCCTGTTTTTCTGTCACACTTTGTCTTTCCCTCCCTGTGTTTCTTATTGCCTCTGTTCCTTTCATCAGAGGAGGACTTTGAGAAACTGCCTGCCTCTACTGTGCCAGAGATGCAGCGCACCAATTTGGCCCCTGTCATCCTGCAGCTCAAAGCATTAGGCATTGACAACGTGCTGCGGTTCAGCTTCCTTTCTGTGAGTAGCTCACTTTGCATCCACAGGGTGGCTGTGATGTGTTCACCCACTGTGAAAGGAATTGTACTTTACATTTTAATTAGCGAGAATGGCCTCTGGGGAAAAATGCATAGAAACCATAAAATGAATGCAGTCAGTGTGTCTCTGTGCTTTAAAAGATGCAATGACAAGACTTCCCAAAGTACACCAGAGTCTCACTTAATTCTGTCTTTCAGAGTAAATATTGTAATTTTTGGACTTAACATGTATTTTTCATGTTTTTCATCATTTTGCAGCCTCCTCCAGCGCAGACCATGGTTCAGGCTCTAGAGCTGCTCTACGCTCTGGGAGGTAAGAAACAAGGCTGTCAGCAGGGTGCTAAAGTAGAAAGGGGAGCTGTCCTTCAACTGCAAGACTAGTGTTCAAAATTCTGTGTCGGCAAGCATCTACAAGCTCAGGTGTCCTTGCACATGATGCAGAATCTTCACCAGTTGTGTGTCTGCTGGCAGGTCTGGACCATTACGGCCGCTTGACTGATCCCATGGGCGTGCGGATGGCAGAGTTTCCCCTCAGCCCCATGTTTGCCAAGATGCTCCTAGAGTCAGGAAACTTTGGCTGCTCCAAAGAGATTGTTACCATAGCATCAATGATGCAGATTCAGAATATATTTGTTGTGCCACCCAATCAGAAGAAAGCTGCCGTAAGTGAAAAGAGGCTTTCAAAAGGAGCATGTTATATATTTGTCAGAAACACTTTGTCAGCATAGCAATTATCCCATTTTTTGCTATCTCACCCTGCAGGCCCGAGAGCACAGGAAATTTGCAGTTGCTGAGGGAGACCACCTCACCATGCTGAATGTGTATGAAGCATTCATTAAGGTATAATGTGTGTCTGTATATGTACAGCATAAAGCTGTTGGTGACAGTGAACACAACACCTGGGGCTTGTGAAGTCAGCAAAAGTCAGGGAAAAAGTTGACTGATCAAGACTCTGAGCCCTTTTCTTCTTTCCCGCAGCACCAGAAGAGCTCCCAGTGGTGTCAGGAACACTTCCTCAATTATAAGGGTCTGCTGCGGGCTGTGACTGTACGGGAACAGCTCCGGCGCCTCATGAACAAGTTTAAGGTGCCACGGACTTCCAGTGAAGGTATGTAAAGTATGTGTCATGTTTATTTTATGTAATATGTGGGATCGTATCTAGGTAGCTCTCTTGATTTTTGTTTTTCATCTTATAACTGTGTGCTACTTTGAAGAAACCTGAAAAAGGAAAAGGTTTCATTTCTGTTGACAACACTCGACTGCCCCCAACACCTTTTGCATCACTGTCTTATACATAACTAAAGTAAAATGGTAATTTGACCTGTTTTTTGCTACTTTCTTTTGCACAGGTGACCCTGATGTGATCTTGAAGTGCATTGTATTTGGGTTTTTCGCTAACGCAGCCCGTATTCACCATTCTGGTTCCTACCGGTGAGAGTGCTCTTGATTGTTTATCACTCTTTTATTAGAAGTTCAACTTTTCATGTTTCTGCTGCTATTCACACCACTGTCACTTTATCTTATAATCTTTGTCTCCAAATGCTTGTGTATAGTTTCTATTTTGTATTATTTTTTTAATTCTAGTTTTTATATACCTCTGTTATTTATTTACCTTTATACTTATCTACTTATTGCTGTCATTGTGCTGCTGCAACAACCGAATTTCCCCGCTGGGGATCAGTAAAGGCTTGTCTTATCTTTTTCCCAGCAAAGGAATTATTTCAGTGTTCATACACTTTTAAATCACATGACACCCTCTCATATTAATTTGCTCTGCCAGGACTTTACGAGACGATCGTGAGCTACACATCCACCCCAACTCTGTGCTCTTTGGAGAGAAACCTCCAAAATGGTCAGTACATTTTCTTCTGCAGAATTGTTCCTAATGCGGTCTCTTGTACAATAAACATGACTTCCTTTTCCTCCCTTTTTCTTGTACATATATGGTATGCAGAGAATTTACATACATTTATAGTAACTTTTATTCTCTCCTACATAAAAGTGTTTCCAAAACGTCACTTATAGTATCTTACATTGTCTTCTTTCCAGGGTTGTTTTCAATGAAGTGGTGCAGACGTCAAAATACTACATGCGTGATGTGACTGCTGTTGAGTCGTCCTGGTTGGTTGAGTTGGCCCCTCACTTTTACAAGCAGGCTAAGGTAGGACAAAGAAAGAAACCCCAATACTCCAGCTTGTTATTATTTGGCTGGATCCCCAGTTATGTTGTTATGTTAAATAATGTCTGTGTTTAGTTCATGATATTCTCTGAGCTTCTGCCACCACCATTTATTGACTGCTTTAATAGCCTGCTAAAAGGATTATTTTGATTTAACATGAACCATTTCCTGTCCCTTTTTCTCTTTCAGCATGGTTCACTGGCCAGCAAGAGGTCCCGGGTTCTCTGAATCTTGCCACCCTTTCACCACGTTAATACAGGAAACCCTGTCTCAAATTGCCACTGTGCCCCTCTCCATTTCATTGTATATAAAGATGTAATATATATTTCTGTCCTGCACAACCTCACCACACTACGTGGCCATGCAAGAATGGGATTAAGTGGATACATTTTTAGTGCTGACGTTAACACATGTTACTTACTTCACTTGAAAGCATCTATCTTGCTTTTTGGCAGTGATGTAGTTTATATTTTGATCTGTGAGAGTAAATGGTGATGAATGTGAGATGAGAGCCATTTCAAGTATGGTCATGTAATTCACTTCATACTTGTACATAGTCAGAGCAGGCTCAGGTACCAGGGAACGGCTCCTGTGCCACAGGTCCGTCCACACCTGGTTCTTGGCTTCATTATTTTTTTATTTTCCTGTTGCATGATAAATAATGGAAGACAATGGAATGTGAGGATGTTTCCCTTTGAGAGACTTATGGCTTCATTTTTTTGGGCTAATTTGCTTCCCCCACAGCCTGGGTGCCTTTTATGATTTTTATTGGTTCACTTTATCTCCAATTTATTTTTGATTTCTTAAACTTTCTGTACCTTCATGCAGAATGTAGTGGTATATATTTTCAGGAATTTGCTGCATGTCTTTATATTTTTATGTCAACCTCCTTCTTCGAATAATGATACTGTGAAAAGACTGCTTTACTTTTTGATCCTTGTTTTTCCACTCTGTATTGCCACTTAACTACAGTCTAGCTCAGACATAGTGGCCTTGTCACCACTCTGTGCCAATTTTCTTTATCAGCCTATTTCACATTTCATTTTCAGATGGAATGTGTAAATGCACCCAAGCATTGTAAATGAAAAGCTGTGAAATCAAAACAAGTCCCATTTGTTCCTGTGATGACATACAGTGCATTCAGACATGCATCCAAAGCCTAAATAGCATTTCTCCGATTTCAGCCATCTCTTTGGCCGTCATGATTGCCTTTCCTCTTCCTCCACAGTTTCTCAGTTTTGAGCAAGTCCTTTGCTGTCCTGTGCTTTTTGTTCCCTGTTACGTCAACATCATCTACCAGGTGTTCAGTAAAATGGCCAGTTAGTTGTGACTTCTATTTCATATTGACTGCATGTGTTCTCCATTTCTGCTTTTGTTTTTATTTGTACTTTATGGTTTTGTTTTTCTTCAGAGGTATTTGGCCCCCGAAAGCATCAGTGAGTAGTATATTAAATGTTTGTCATTTTACTCTGATGAGACTTGCTTTCAAACCAGTAAGGTCACTGTCACCAAATTTTACTTCTGCCTGCATGGTTTTTCATAGATCTTGTTCTTGAGGTTACTACTGTAGATTCAGTGAAACTGTAATCAAACCACAGAACAACACACCACACCGTAGATAGGTAAACCAACTCAAATTAGATGGATATACAAATAAAGTACCTTTGCATGTTAAACGGTACTCTGATGTAGACCTATACACTTAAGATCACCTCGTAGACCTATTGCAAATGAAAACATTTGCTAGATGACCTGTTTATCCTCATTTGTGCTGATACTCTTGTGTGTATGCAGCCAAAGCAGTAATCTGTAAACCTGTGTAATTGCTCACCTCTGAGATAAAAACTGTCACCTGCCATTTCTTCCTCACACCCTCAAATAAAGCCTTATTGTCATGCACTGTTAGCTTTTGATTGATTGTTTCACTGAACTACTGTTACTGTACTTTTTATGCAGTGTGCAACTTTGCCAGGAGATGTCACTGTTGTACCACAAACAATGCCTACCCCAAATAATTCAGAAGATCTGTAAGTGTGAGGGCATTTTTGAGTGTCTCTATGTATTAGTTCCCTTTGTGATGTAGTGTTTAACTTCATGACACATGGGCAGAAAAAGATACTTTGATTTATGAGCCATTAATTCCATTAGAGATGCAGTATGGTGAGCATATGGACCTAAATGCGGTGATCTGTTTATATAGTAGGAAAAAAACTGCATGAGAGGCACAGCAAATATTTAAGGATATTTTGCACAAATGTGGGAATATGTTGACCACAGGGTTAGCCAGGGTTCCTGTCAGGTGCAAGGTTGATGTGCAGGTCTAGAGCTCCAGGGTTGCTGTGTGTACATTTTGTTTGGGAATATGCAACTATAAAGCACAATATTAACTGACACGATAAGGGCCTTAATCTTAGGCCCAATCTGGAGGTCCCTTTGTCAAAATCGAGTTTTAAAACTCTTATTATTTCAGTTTTATGCTCAAAGGTTGCATATTTCTAAATGAATTTAATTAATTAGTTTAATTACATTACCACAGAGCAAATCTGGGGCCAGGTAGTGTTCTAGCATGGAAAGACTGTGTGGCAATTACTTTTTTTTTCTTACAAATTTGTATATGCACCACTAAAGCACAATTAAAAACTGAAAACGTTATTTTTATTTATTTTTACCTAATCTTGAGTCTTACGGAGGGGCCTTGTGTCAAAATCAAGTTTCAATACCTTTACTATTTCAAATGATATTATTTGTGTTTCATCAAATTATCACAAACTAACTGACATATGACAAACCTGGGGCAGGGTAGTATCCCCCAGCAAAGAAAAACGGTTTGGTTTCTGGGGGAAATGGTGTGGTGGGAGCCAACCAGCTAATTTTTGCCCCACTGCGCTCCAGGGGGCCGCAGGGCAGGCGAAGTTCTCAGCAACAGTTCGGGATACTACACGCGCAGGAGTACAGACTGCTGCAATACAGCTTTCAGCCATCAGTGGAAGCACTGAGCACATGGTTGCTAAGCAGCGCCGAGCCGAGGAAGAAAAAACGCGCCAACTTTACCTGCGTTCTACCGGAGTGTTCCACGTGACGTTTCCCCAACTGTTGTGGGGAGTCAACCTGCTTATTATAGCTTCATATTTAAAAATTTCGTCAGTTAGTAGCAACCAAACGTCAAATGTGTGCTTCGCCAAGGTTAACCCTAACACAAATATGTTATGGGAAGTCTACAAGGTGTGTATATTAACAACTAATTTAACTGACAGAAGCGGACCAGCTAGCTAGCAACTCACATCCACTGCAACAGTGCTGCTAAATTTGATACCTAGCCATCATTTTAAGGTTAGCCAAACTGGTAATGTGACTGCTGTTTGTCTGCATTTACCACACTAACGTTAAACGTGATAAAAACAAGACGGAGGTAGCCACTCCTGCTGTTTCATAATGTTACTGCCGGTTCACAATATTTTGTCCAATATTTTATGTTTCATATAGTAAATGAGAGAAAACAATTGCTCTCCAGTACAAACTAAAGTATGAATAGGCCTAAGTTACATGTTACTGTTGGCAGCTTGTACCTGCATTAACATCTGACTGTGTAAGCACTGGGTCAGATTACATGGGAAATAAAAAATGTTGAGTGGTAAATTTGCTCTATGCCTCAAACAGGAAGAAGGCTGCTGTTGTTCAGGCATAAAAGGAACAAAAACGTTTTAGGTACTCACAATTACAGGAGGTGTAAAGAGTGAAAGATCAGTGGAAAAATCAACTCCACCTTAACCAATGGAGGGTTAAACGCAAACAAGTCCAGAGTTAACTCTCTGTTAGAAAAATAGAAACATTTCTAAGAGGCAGTTGTGGTTTTGCCATCATTTACAGCACAAATGTTGTATACCTTGTTTCAACTGATTGCAGTGTTTGTGATTTTTAGGCTTACTGTTTCTGCAGACTCACCTGCGGTGCATACTTCATATTTTGAAATTGTTTTTTTATCCATCCTCTGTCCTTTACATTGTTTTTG
Source organism: Maccullochella peelii (assembly GCA_002120245.1). NCBI lineage: Eukaryota > Metazoa > Chordata > Actinopteri > Centrarchiformes > Percichthyidae > Maccullochella > Maccullochella peelii. Next base: position 99,655 of record LKNJ01000154.1, on the reverse strand, counting down.
TTTTAAAATTGCATTTCAGTTGTTGGTCAATGCAACTGCTTCTTGTCTGATACCAAAATGGACCACGACTATTGCAGAGAGAAAGTTAGAGTTTGCATAGTAGAACTGGTGGAGGAAATGAAGGCAAGGGTAAATGCTTATCTACATGCAGTAGCTGTCTGGAGTGGCCACAGCCATGATCAATTTTAGGAGCAGGATTATTCAGACACATCCCTTTACATGCATCCTGAAATCCACATAGATATTTTGCAGATAAGACAACACTATCACTTAAAAATGTCACAATAAGGAGAGCTATCAGCGGCAATAATTGTTACCCACTATGTTATGTAAGTATAACTGAGGAATGTGTAGGTAGAAATTCTTGTGCATCCAGCCAGTGTAGGGCAGTAGAGGGACTGTCTCTCCCTAGACTTAAGCCAAACGGCAAGAGGGTTGAGATGAGCATGTTGATATAAGTGGGCATTTCAGGAGATGTGTATCCCTGCTCATCTCAAAGCAAATTTTAGCTACTTTGGTTTCAGTAGCACAGCTCCGTCTTTCCTCAATGAGCTACACATTTCAAATAAACAGACCTTAAAATGAAGGTGTGACTGCTCCCACAGAGATAGACAAGGAGCCAGTCTCAAAGACTGACTCTGAAACAACCATTCAGTGGAAATGAAGTTGGCTTCTTAGCAGGCACTGGATTCCAGCATGCAGTATGATGGGTACTAGAGTCTTGGGTCACCAGTAATGTAGAAAATAGGAGTCAGCACGCACATCCAGACCACTAAAAGGGGCAGGTGCCAAAAACAGAGCAAATCACAAAATAAACAAATACACTCGCTATTTATTAATTACGCCAAGGTAATGTGACCATGTGAATATTGGAACCCTGCAGGGTGCAAGCCGCGTATTTGTTTATTTTGTCACCAGTAATGTAGCACATATTCCTCAACAATTTTTTTCAGTTAAAATTCAAGCAAAATGATTTGCCTCTTGTGTCAGTTAATCAGTAACGGTTATTAGTAACTACTCAATTAAGTGCAGTAATTACCCTTTTTGAGGCAGCTGAACTCGTACATATGAGAAATAAAAACTTCAGCAGAACTCGAAAGGATGGAAATGTTTACTACTACTTTTTTGGTTCAAAAATCGTGTAGTGCTACAGAACTGGATAAACAGGAGAGTGCAACTAAAACAATCTGAATGTTGCTTAGTACATTACCTTTTAATGCATTTACTCTATCATTCCTTTTATGTTGCATTATTTGTGAAGCTGAGCCTCATTTTTTATGACATCCATTTTGTGTAGTGTTGTGTCTGTAGCAGTGAGCGAGAAACAACAATGTGAAAATATGGTTAATCATTCTTGATATCACTTTTTTATTATTGAGATATGGAGTGCAATTACACAGCATTATTGCCACTACATATATAAGCATTTAATACAAACAATTAAAACATGACCACCATGCTGTAAGCAACCAAAAGCTTAAATTCCTATGGCTGGACTTTGTCTGTTATTCAGTGTTGTAATTAATTATTGTTAACAAGTCTGACCCAATCTGAGTTACAAGAACTGTTGAATCTCCTAATGGAAACTAATTCACTTTTTACTGAACAATGAATAGAATCTGTTATGGGCCCATAACATAGTTTGCTTATTTTTCAGTGTCTCCATATGGGATTTGTATTATGTGTTGTGTGTCTTGTATGTCCTGTTTTTTAGGGATCCTCGGAAGTACAATGAATAAAACAATGCTGCATCAGTCTCCGTGTCATCTGATGGGAATGAGACTTTTCCCTACCTGATGTCTTTAAGGAGGACAAAAACAAGTAAGGAAAAGGGTACATTTCTACATGTGTTTTTCAGTTCCACTCAGTTGCCCATTAGTGTTGTGTAACCACATACATGCGAGGTGACAGCTGGAGGTATCAGTGATTAATCGCGTGCATGTGACTCGGATGAGGCAGCAGTTTGAACAGGTTGCGTGTACGTGGTTGAGTGTTCCTCACCATATTTCAGTGCTGTCAAAAAATCATTGACATGTTCCATCCAATTCAAAGAATGTTTAACTGTTTTAAAGGGTCTGATGGGAAAGCAAGTCATGTGTGAATTGTAATTACACCCTGTTCAAAGTTTGTACATGTTTTGAGAGAAAACAATGTGGTTAATATTTCTCCCCTCAATGAACAACCAGTAATAAGTGCTTTCTCCCAGTTTTTTTGATGCTCTTGTTTGTTAAAGGGTCCACAGTGTATCTTAGATTTCTGTTTCCTTCATCCCAAATGATTTTAGTGTAGAATTGTGCAATATGATGATTTATACCCTGAGACCATATAAATGTGCTCTCCTTTACATCTTTGTTTGTGTTAGGCCATCATGGGCAATGTTGCAAACCAATGAGCGAAAGAGCAGGACTGCTTTATGGCAATATAGGATTTTTACACGATCAATGTGATGAAGTATGTTGATTTGTCAGGTATTTCATTTGTTGGATTAACCAAAAACAGACATTCCAGTCTTATTATTTTATACATAAACTTGCTCATTTAGTTTTCTACAATATTGGTATATCACAATACATATACTGTAGGATTTTTATCAATTGGTGTGATCATGATATGAGTATATGCACATGAAATTTGAGGTTAATGCTCAGCACTGTCATTGACATAAGATTAGGAGTCACTGCTTGGACTTAATGACAGTTAAGCACATCTTTCCTGTCTTGTAACCTGGCAAAGTGACAGTGATAAGCATATTTTGAAAAATTAACATGCAGGAACGTTGTTATATTTAATAACATACTGACTTATACTTAGATACTCTATACTTCTATATACTTAGAATGCTCTATTAATAAGCTGAAATGGTAGTTACTCAGTGTTTGCACTTACCTGCAAAATCATGTGTAATTAATTAATTAAATCCTATTTTTGCCTGACTATATTCATCAACATAAAATGCTCTGATACGCTGTGTGGATGTGATTATCCCTCAGAACATTTCTTTATAGCAAGAATGAGAGGCTTTATTTCCAAGATTTCAAGCATGGGAGGAATTTTTACATTTGGGAGGGAGGATGCAATCAGTAGCATGGGACTCGCAGAGGCCTCCTTGGGTGACAAATTGAAAGTGTCTCGCTCTAGTTTATAGCCCTGATCAGGTCAAACGAAAAATATTGGAGGTCTGGGTGAGGAGACAGGCCCGCCTGGTGCAGATAAATGGACTGATCATTTCTTATTGAGAAACAATTCCTAAAAGGTAGTTTACTGTGTGACTGGGGAAGCGGTGAGCGGAGAGCAGAACACGCACCCACTGCTCCCTCCCTGACCCTTCCTCCACTGCCGGAATTAAATGGATAGAGAGAACGCGTGTTTCTGATGGCACTCCTCCGCCAGAGAGACACTCCATTTGTTATGAAGTAGGGGTTCTGATGAAGTGTAGGGAGCTCCTCTTTCTCTTTTCCCCCATTTTTTTCATCCTTCCTTTCTCAGGCACTACAAGGCCGGCCTTCAGTCTGCTTCACATGAAATGGATGGAAGGAGCCGATTGAATTTTACACTCCCCTGGTCATGATTAATGTGTTTGGTGTGGGGCGTCTTGGCAGTGAAACTCCACCACCACTAGCTGGTGCTCAAGCTCTCCCATGGCTGTAGCCTGATAACTTTGCATTGGGGTGGGGGGTGGCTGTTTTGTTCAAGAAACCGGCCCTTTCATAGCCCACAACCCCTTCAACTCCTCTCCCCTTGTGTTAATAGAAAATCTCTGCTCTTGCCCACTCGCTCGTTATTACTTCACGGTCAGTTTCTCAGTGTGCTCTGTACCCAGTGATACTTGGCAGGCTGTGCTGTAAATGTCAATTTATCACTTAACCCATTGTTAAAGGGTGAGAGGCCTAATAAAAGATGCCAGGTCATGTTATCGGATTCCTTAACAGATGCTCGTGGTGTCGGTTTAGTTATTCAGACTTCATGCGTGGACCTGAAATCACACCAGATTTCCATTTGTCTTAGAAAACTGTTTTTTTTATTCATCTATTAAAGGAGGTTAGAAATGTTGTAAACAGCAAAGTTGTAAGTAATGTGTAAAGTTCAATTACTAAACAACACAGAATTACAATAGCTTGTATTTTTACAAGACATAAACTTCAAATAAACACAGGAGTTTCACAGTGAGAAGATAATTGTATTATCCTGTGATTTAGAAAATCAAGTCACTATGGTGACCTGGACTCGTCCAGCCACAGCTGATCCAGACATCTTCAGAGTATCTGGTGATAAGGGACCCATATTTAATGGCATTAATGGCAGCAAGGCTGGGAGGAACAGACTGGATTTACAGAAGTGCCTTAGATGAGAGATCAATAAAGAGGTAACTGAGTGGATGAGCCAGACTAAGCAGGAATGGGAGCAGGTTTAATTTTGCATAAATAATGTACAGTCTGAGAAAAAGGCAGATAGAGGTAGTGCAGCCAGATACCAGTTCGATCTTGCTTTTTTGTAATTTGTTTTCTCCAATATTCATCTGCAGTTTATCTCATTTTATCTCAAATGTCCACAACATATTTTTCCCCCATTTTGTTTCAGTCATAATCTTGTTTCCTCATCACTGCTGTTCATCTATTTCCACATTAATTTTGCCATCTACTGTACACATATCAAATGTGTTTATACAGTTATAGCCCAATAGGAACCCTTTAAGTGGATTGTATGCTGCCCTGCTGGAACTCCCAGTGCATCCTCCTCCATAGTCCAAACCCTGCTTCGATCATCAGGACTTCAGCGGATGATGGATGGAGCTGTCGCCCTCCAGGTTGTCATAGCATCTGTTGCATGGTGCTCACTGGATCCTGCTCTGTCGATGCTTGCATTCACACAAATAGGTCTCCGCCACTGTTTGTGCGCGGGCCGTTTGCTGGGTAATGATGGAAAATAAGAAACACAAACCTACCTTTCAGCACAAACCTCCCGAAGTTTGAAATGATGTCTGTCTTACATGCTATAGGTAACAAGGTGAACTGTTAGGTTTTTTTTTTTGGATAATATTTCACTAGCTCTCAGTAAAAGAGGTGATCCAGGTCCCCCTTTTGCCTGATCAAAGCTGACTCTTAACAGAATGGGTGTCTGTGGTTGAAATGGTTTAAAGGTGGCTGACAGGCCCATCGTCTACTTAAGTTGGTGGGGGTGAAGGTATAGCGTGAGGAGATAACTGGAGATAAAAACAATGGGAGAGTGACGAAGGGAGGGATGCCTGAATGAGGGAGAAATCAATAGGAAATCAGTGTTTGGGGAGGTCCTGTCGTTTATCAGGTGACACGGTTAAACAGTGTTAAGGCACTAAAAGTGAGAAAAATATGGGCCATCCCCATGCTGGTATTGATCACAGCGGAATGGGGCGGCAGAAGGCCGAAGCCACTAATAAAATAAGACGTATCTGAGTGCGAATCAGCCAGGGATCGATGGGCACAGTGATCAAGGCCAAAAACATCTTCACTGGGATTTAAGCTCGTTCTGCTGTCCTGTGCCCCCCTTTACACACCTCAGTAGGAGCAAGGGTTGATGTGATGGAAGTTGTGGGGTCACTTAGAGGCCCGTCAGGCTGGACCTGTAGTATAAAAATTTGTGGGAGACAGAGAGGGGTGGATGAGAGAACTTGAGGGATGGGATGAGATAAAGAACATTTGCCACAACCACATTCTTTAATTTATATAAAATGCAAGTACTTTTTTCCAATCAATACTGTAATTTTTATCCGTCTGGCATAGTGACAAGATGTCTCATTAATACTGGTAACTTTTCAGGGGTTCTTATATTTTAAATGTGGGTTTTGGCTTGATGGACATTCAGAGACATGTCCCAAACTTGTGTGTATTAGGTAGCTGTTGTGTTTAGATTTCAGCACCAGCACCAGTCTGATGTTCGATGTGCTCTGTATGTGGGTCTGTGTTTCTTTCCCTTAATCCAGACAAGCCTCCCTAGTCCCTGCTAGACCATGTCCTCAATAAGATGACAAATTTTTAAAGCATATTTTTCTCCCTTCATTTTGACATTCCATCCAGACTCAAATCCCCAAAATCTGTGCTTTTCAAAGATGCTCTCCAAAGTAGACAAATCAGATATCACATATGCCTGCACAGACACCATCAGGTAAAAAGTTGTAATGAAAAAGGACCATTACAACTACGACTTGCCATAATAGGGAAAAGCACAGGTGTTACTAATAGCATTAACAATGGCTCCGTTGTATTCAAGTGTCCCAGTAAGCCATGACAGTGACCCAACATGAACAATACCAGTAAGCTGAAACTGAAGCAGCTGAATGGAATTCAGCGATCATTAATTTAAATATTTACACCTGTGCTTTTTTGTGTCAAAATGTCTTCTGTCGAAAAACCAACCTTTTCTCTTCCCCAGCTTTCTCTTTGCTATTTTATTTTCGAGCAGCTATGGCTGAGAAGGTAGAGCAGGTTGTCTTTTGATCACAGGGTTGGAGGTTTGAACGCCTGTCCACATGTTCACACTGAACCCACAATTGTTAACGATGTCAGGCCAGCACCTTGCATGGTAAATGCCATTAATGTGTGTGTGAATGAGAGGCAAAATAGAAAGTGTTTTGGATAAAAGCGCTATATAAATGCAGCCATTTACTTATTTTGACTGCCATTATAGCCATTTCTCAACACAGGCGTTGTCATTTAACTGTATTTGTGTTTCTAGTGATTTGATCAACGGTTTGGGTGCAGTGGTAGTCATTGAATGAACGAACGAACGAATGAATAGTTTTATTTTTGTGTCTGGCCATTTACATGACCCCTCCCTGGTGGAATTATTTAGACACATTAATAAACAACAAACCAGTGCTTCTTGCTCTCAGAGCCATTTCAGTGCTGTTTGTCTCCAGGTGGGCTGTCACATGCCTTTTACTTAGGAAGTCCCAGTATAACGAAAGTAACATGCAGGCTGGGCTGTAATCTGAAGTGTTATTGTTGTTCCAACATTGTTTCATTTCCCTTATGACTGTTAGCAATCTTCATGGCCTTCTCCAACACTATTTCTCAACACAGATTTATCTTGGAGATCCGTTGAGAGTTTATTGGACTTGCTCTGAAATCCACTCTTGACTCTGCACCGTTATATGGCCAGATGTGTGACGTTCTAAATGATGTCCTCTTAGTTTAATTTGACGTCAAGGTGTACTCCAATCAACATCTCAAGAGTGATCAAACAAGATGCACCTCATCTCAGTCTGTAGTTTCAAGTGTATGAATTAATATTTACAATGAAGTATTTCTTTCTGTTTTTATCTGTTTAACTTGAATAAATGTAGAAAGTAACCAGCCTTTAATACACGTGTTAAAAATAATGTAAATTTTAAAACGTGTTTTCAGTTTGTTATGGGGTATTGTGTTAATAGCAAAATTGTTTTAATTAAATGAAAAAGTGAATGGGTCTGAAGTTTTGGAAGTTTTTAGGTTTGCCTCATCAACCGTTACTGGTGCTCTGCTGTCAATAACAATGAGAATCCTGCGACGTCTCGCAATTTCCTTCCCTCTTAATCTTCATCCGCCCTCATTTAAAAGCTGCTGTGTTGGTGTCATCATGCCATAGGTTTTGTCTCAAAATGGGCCATAACAAAGAGAAAAAACAGGGAAATCAGTTGTTGTGGCTGATTAACATCTGGCAGTCGGCATTTAACGAGTGTAGCAAAGCATTGGAAACGAGGGTTTTAGTATTATTCCTGTTTCTTACTTGTGTTTTAGCATTGGAGCAGTGGTGTAAATTGACAGGATATCTCTATACAAACCACAGTTTTATAACTCTTTTCCACTTCCTCTCCTGTTCTCTTCTCATTTATTGCACACCAGATGGTGCAAGAAGGATTCTCTGAAACAGATATGATAGCAGAGGTGCTAACAGAGAAGTTGAGGCCTGTGGTCCAAAGGGACACTCATTCCAGGATTTGAAAATGTCCTCTGTTGTTTTTGTGTGCGTTTAGATCTTCATAAACAGATGTCAGTGGGCTAACTGCCCCCAAGTGTGAATGAGGACATTGGATGTTCTTTGTTTTTCAACCCCCTCTAGACTATGTCTGCTTTCTGTAGTCAGTATATCTTTCAACATCACATACATAACACCACAAAAACATTCAAATGTGTAATAACCACTGGCCAGCTGCTGTAGTTCTTGGAAAGTTGTGGTCACTGCTGGACGTTCAATCTTTTAGCATGTTGATGTGCGAGCAGCTATGCTTTTCACAGGATTTTAGAAGGAAGTTTCCTGTGTTCAGCAAAAATGCCAACTGGCTTGTGCAGTTCAGAGGCAGTGTCACTGGATAGCAGAGGACATGACGAAAAAATCTGAGTAGTTCAGACTTTTTGTTTTTGGACAGAGCGGTTACATGGGCCATGGAAGACTTACGAGAAGCAAGCAGATATAGCTACAAAACACCCAATGACCAGAGTCAGTGTCAGTTTTTTCTTTTATCTCCACATTTTTCTGCGCCTCGTACTGCAGTATGTTTAACAAGTGCTACAAGTGAGAGGCGACTGAAGAGAGAGCAGAAGTGTGACAAATAGCAGCAGATCATGCAGAAAATGTGCAATGCTAAACATCAGTTACTGCACATGGGAGAAATGGTGTGTTTGTGCAGTGTTTGCTGTCCAAGGAGTTCTGGTGGGGAAGTTAAAAAAAACAGGGTCGCTCTCACATCTGGGGACTTGGAATTGAATACATGGCTTCCTTTTCACAGTTTAAAAAATTTATGTTGAGGAGGGCAGAAAATCTTGCTAGGGTTTTGAGTTTCTTTTGATGTGTCCTGATGGCGATTATGAAATCCAATAAAAACTAATTAGGAAATTAGGAGGCAGATCAATAAGGTTTGCTCTGGTGGAGCATGCTGTGTGTGTGGGTGTGTGTGTGTGTGTGTGTGCGTGTGCGTGTGTGGGGCGGTCAGTTTCTTGTCGACCCTTTTCTGCCCAGGGAGTGTGTTGCAGCTCTGACCTGGCCAAAGCAATTGTTACTGATACTCCTCTGTGGATTCAGCCTGCTCTACCCTCATATGGCTGTAATTTATATTTTGTTGACTGCCGGTTTCTTCGTCCATGTGTAATCTGATTCTATGGGTTCACATTTTTGCTAATTCCATCCTTCTAATGTTACACCTAATGTACCCTGAAACCCTTTATTGCTCTTTATTGCTCCAGCTTTGCTTTACTTACTTAATTTATTTATTTAGAGTTGGTTTGACCACCACAAAAACAAGTGACGTAGTGGTGTTGCACTGACAGGAATGTGATGGAGAGTTGTATGAGGTTTCTGTCTCGCCCTCGTCTTGAAAGATGAATGGCTGTGTTCAGATTCGGTATAGAAAACCATGCTATCTTGAATTTTACACTTTCAGCACTTTGACAAAAGTGAGCAAAAAAGTTTAACATTCATGAAATTAGTATCTATGTTTGTGATAGTCTTCCAAACGCTGCTACCCACAAAGTATATTATAGGCCTTTTCATTTCAAACCATAGTGTGAGAAAGAAAAGTAACTAAGACCAGTCCGTTATATGGACATGAATACAACCAGGTTCCTATTGGGAATGGGGTTGAGGAGTATGGGGGTGTTGGAGCAGGGGTTTAGTTTGGGGTGTATCGGTGAGAGGTGGGTTCAAACCACGGGCCTGTAGGATAATAAATGAGTTGCCAGGCCAGGCCAGGCCAAGAAGATCGCAGGGTGTATTGGAGAGTACTGTCCCTTGCCCGCTTCTCTCTCCCACACCCCAGTCCTCTCCTTGGCCCTACTCGCCGCCCACCGGTCGGTATGGAAACGGGGCCCTATTTAGCGGCCGGACTCGTCCGTGTCCGTGGCCGGCGATTTGTCCTTGTCTAATTACGGCTGCTGGCTGCTGCCCGCGTGCACATGACTAATGGAGGGGCCGGGGACGGGGAGGAGCGAGGTTGGGTGCAGGGGGGAGACAGCGGGGGAGGAGGAAGCAGTGGACGAGCAGACCGGCCGCCGGTGATTTGTGGACCAGGCACTCTGTCATTGCCCTGGACCCATTTGTCTTCAAGAGGAGTCGGGAAGAAGAGGGGTGGAGATGGAGGGGATGGTGGTGTTGTTGGTGGGGGCTCCAGGGCAGAAAATGGTTTACAATGACTCCCATTTTCCAGCACTTTCATCCTTGGCCACAACAGCGTGCATGGTTTGCCAGCGATGGGATGGACTGGGCGGCTGACTTGATGTAGGATATGACAGAAACCTTGACAGCTCGCCGCTGCTATTTCTTTTTAGGGGGTTGGCTTGATGGCCACCCTCCCTCTCCCCTGAGAGCAAGCCTTATCTGTTTTCTCCCTGTCATGTGGCGAGAGCAGCGGCTCTGTAGATTCAGTGCTCTGCTGTCTGGACTCGTGGAGACCAATTTTATCTCACATGTCTCCGCTTATGCACATACATCACCCACAGCTTAGACTTTGGCTGTTGTGTTTTCTTTTTTATGTCACCAACGCTCAGCATGTGTAATTCATCCAGAGACGGTAGTGATTGTAGACAGTCAATAAAATTAAATAGTACTTGTAAAGTCCCATTTGGTCATTGATTAGATGTGTAGCAAATACTTTTTAGGTGCACTTTGTACCAGCTCCTCATTCTCTACTGGCCTTATTTCCCTCCTGTTATGTGCAGCTTGCTGAAGCCACCTGCGTCCCTTTTCCACCTGGAGCTTAGGTTTGTTCAGCCGCACGGACAGGAAAGAGCAGCAATAGGGCAGGAACTACTAACTCTGTATTGATTTTACACTGTTTTTTATCTGCCCCCCTTTGCACTTTCTCCGGGTCTTTTTAAGTAAATAAACACCAGATTTGTCATGTTTGTCCAGGGAGAGGAGGGGGTCGATGGAGGGGATAGGGGGTGGTAGAGATAGGCCAGGCCCAGGCCTTGCGCTGGGTCAGCCATGATTCATTCTGCCATCTCATGGATGGAGGGATTTGGGTAGGATTGTTGAAGGATGCCTGTGGAGCCTCTCTCTGACCTCCCTCGCTCCTGTCCCTCCCCTAACGCTCCTGTGCAGCCCCGGTCCTAAATCACTAGCTGTCAGCGTGTTGGCAGAACAATGGCGCGGGGTCTTCTGCTCCATCTCAGGCTCCAACCGACTGGACACGATTTCCTCCATCGTTAGTGTGAGCTCGTACCCTCTCTGGTCCTTCCTGGCCCCTGAGCCCCACAGGGCCCAAAGGAGACTTGGGGTTAGGCTTAGCCTGATGGTTTGATGAGTAGCTGGGTCTGAGGATTGTTGGTATGGGGGTAGGGAGTAAGGAATGTTGCCTGATGGATATTATATCTTGTCTCTTTGCTTGTTGTATTTGCAAATCATTTATTCTGGTCATGAGACATGAGGCTATTTGTATAATGAGTGAATGTTATACATAACTTGAGGAGTGATGAAGAATCTCAGCAAGGGTCACACTAACTGAATAAAGTTAGGGCTGAAACAATTAATAATCTGATCAATTCATTAGACGATTGACATAAAATGTATTGTCGACAATTATGATAATCATTTATCAATTAAGTGTTTACAGCTTCTCAAAGTAGCATTTGTAGTTTTTGCTGCTTTTCTCTATATAATTGTAAATTAAATATCTTTGGGTGATGGACAAAACAAGTAATTTAAAGATGTCACCTTGGGCACGTTTTAGGCTGAAAGTTTTTTGATTAATTGTACAAATAAGGGGCAGATTAAGTGATGATGAAAGTAATCTTTAGTTGAAGCCCTAAATGAAACATAGTTCACTGGATAACTATCTCAGTCATTGGTATCTCTCGTTTACCCTTTCCCCTTTTGCCTCAATTGTTTTCTCCGACTTCCCGATTTGCCCTCCTCCTTTTACTGTTTTAACTCAAGAGTCCGAGGTCAATCTATCAAATCTCCTAACTGAGGGTCGATCAATATGTCAGCAGCCCAACACTCCCTCAGCAGTTATGATGATGTTCGTGGTCCTGCGCCTGCCTCGGCTGCTCTTACTGCCGCTACAGCGCACTGAGCAGGGGATCGAACCCAGCCTGTCAGGGGGCCTGACGGAAAGCATGAATCACTATTACTGGAGCTGCTGTTTGCTCCCCGGTGCTCGGCAGACATGTGCAAACTGTGATGCGTCGTAAGTAGTGTTCCAGGCTGGACCACACACACCTTGGATGGATTATTTATAATACAAAACTTCTTCATATACTAGAATGTAAAGCTCACACACTCATTCAACACACACACACACACACGCACACCTAAATGTGCACACTTTATCACTCAATTAAGTGTCAGTTGGTATTTGACCCATTAGCTCCTGGAACCTGATCCAGCCTGCCCACCACCTCTGGACTTGTTAGCCTGGTGTGAGCTCAGTTCAGTGGGCCTGGAAGGGCTCCGGTTACCTCTCTAATCTCATTGGAACGCTTTAGCCACGGCTAGCGGATGCCTGCATGTCCGACAAACAGCCCACACACTAATAGCACCACACTTTCTGTTTATGGTTTGTGTGTGTGTGTGTGTGTTCATGCACATGCACAAAACAATACTTGTATGGATCTGTTACTGAATAGTGAGCACAGGGCTGGGGAATATGATGTTGAAAAATGGTTTGTGTGCGTGTGTGCGCAAGCAGTGTGTTTGTGTGTAGAAATAATATTCTAGTTTACAGGATGCAATTTCCCCTTAATATGCCCATCCTAATGTAATTTGGCGTCTATGGAGTGTCTGTGCGCTGGGCCAGGCTGGTGTGTGTTTCTGCTGACTGCTCCTGTTTTGTGTTTATATGGATGAGTGGCTCTCTGGGAGAGCATTATGCATCCTTTTCAGCATTTAAAGATTATGTGCATGGTGGCGGCAGAAGCATTAGACAAACAAGGAAATATGTCTTTGATTAAAATATCTTTTATCTCTTTATTGATTAAAAGGCTTAGTTTAGTAATAGAATGCCTCTGCCCCTCCCCTCTGGGCCTTTCTTTGCTTTCTTGTGCTCTGTTTTTTCAATTCCCCCTCTATAGCTAAGGATAAAAGAAAAGGGATATTTTACTGTAAGTATTTCTGTAATCAAGTATGTGTAAGCAGCTGTAGTAATGTCAAATGAGAAATTATTACACACAATAACAATTTAGTTGTTGCATTTTAATTTTTATTTGTGAAAGGCAAGTTAAATGATTAATAATAATAAATAATTTTTCTTTTAAGTCATTATTACTTGATGTTTTTTGTAATATTGTCTTTGTTATATTCAAGCCAATAAAGCATATTGAATTGAATAACAACTGGCGTCACATCCACACTGTTTCGCACATTCAGAACTGGGACAGTCCTGTTTGGTTTTTCATAGTTTGCTGTCGAGCAGTCGCTGCAGGATAAATCAGAGGTGGTTGTTGAAGGAAGGTAGAGCCAATCTCCAGATTTTCTCGCATGGTCCAGTTGTTCAAACTGGTGACCATCAAGTTGTCAACTTGTAAAATCACAAGGTCAATTTTCCCCCAATAATTGTTATGGCATAAGTATTACTTTCTGTATTAATTGTTTATCTAAATTTTCTGTCCTTTTAATCCTAAAAAAAAAAAGTTACACAAAGAACAATAAGAGTAGTGCTCACTATTACAAATTCACTTTTATCAACAACATTAAAAGTGGCCACAGTAATTAGCCCGCAAGCGATTACTGTTGAAATGATTTCTTGATTGCCCAACGATGGTTCTCTTGCCCATTGTCGATCGACAGAAAATTAATCATTGGTACTTTTGAGACTCAGTTTATCGCTAATCATTTATCACATACTAAACCTTTGCAGGTTAGAGCTTACCTTAACCTGCAAAGGTTTAGTATGAGATAAATAGTATGGCATAATTTTGTGCTCTGGTAACGTGTGATGAGCATTTTAGACTATTTAAAAATCATTTTGACTCATTTTTAATATTCTGGACATCAGACTTCTGCTACACTACATATTCCACTACTTTCCGTTCTAAGAATAATAATACATTACTTATTTACTAATGAATTGAGTTGCTGGAGTTTTCCTTTTTCCACTAGCATGTGCACCTTGTAAGTGGAAAAAGTTGGCCCAGAATACTTTATGAACCTTGACTTCCCTGAAGGGTCACACGTGACAACGGGCTGACAGACACGTTTACACAAACGCAGTGAACGTCTTGTCTACAATGGCTTGATATTCTCTGGTGGCTTCTAGACATCAGGGTCAAGCCCCGTCTGTACCTCATTAGTCAGGTCACGAGACAAGCGGGGTGGGAGGCCAGATCATGTCCTTAAAGTCAGAGCATGTTTATCTGTGTCCCTGTGAACACCTTACTGTCAAGTCTTTTTGTCCCTCCGCTGATGACAAAGAGCGACAGAGGAAGGAGAGTAAGTGTGATCCAATGTGTGTGTATGTCTTGCGTGCTTGATGGGGAGACACTGAGCTGAGGCTGAATGAGAACAGATGGAGATGTGCTCTTTAATTAACCCTGCAGAATCACAGGGCTGAAAACAGGCCTCGGTCCGTGAATAACATCCAGCACATCCAGGGTGTGTGTAAGGTGCAATGTTAGTGTATATGACTTGTGTGTGTGTGTGTGTGTGTGTGTATGTATGGAGTCTGCTGTGGAGTAGCCAGAGCATCGACCCATTCCCCCATCCCCCTTCCCTAGAGCGGGGCGTTTTATTTCTCATTAGCGGGCAGCAAACTGCTGGGGGATGAAATTTGCTAACAGGAATTAAAAGTGCATTAACACATCTGAGAGATTCATTTCTGCTAATAGTTTTATTAGTGCTCTGACCTTTCAGTTCATTAGAGGACTGTGGCAGAAGGGAGGGATGTAGAGAGGGAGAAAAGGGTGGATAAGAGGGTCTTAGGGCCCACTGTATTGGGTAGACCTTTGGAAGTAGATGCAATCACAAAACGGACATAATGGCGGGAAATGACTGCACTTGTAAAGCTTTTTTCTTATTCAGAGACTTATATACAGTTGCCTACATTCTTCTCCTTCAAAAGGTGTGCCTTTTCTCTTCTTTCATGACATGATAATGATGCAAAAGTGCCGACCAACTGATCCTCCAGCAACTGCTTTGAGATGGTGCCGACTCAGTCTCAGTGGCCCGATGCTCACCTCCCTCCACTCAATTACCAGAATTTATAACACAATGTTTTTCAGGTCTGTTAGCGCTTGAGTGTATCACTTATCCAGCCGGTTAATTGTTTATGAACTGTGCCCTCCCCCTCTCTCAAATGAAGTGAGAGAACCAAGAAAAGAGCAGTGAGTGTGACAAGAATGGCATTTGGTGAAGGGGAATGGGTCAGAATAGTCAACGGTGTTTTAAATATAAAGTCGACCAATCAAGTCGAGGAGTCGCTAACAGTGTCCCTCCTAGATGCCATAGATAGACAGTGAGATAGTGTTTGAATTTACTTTACCAAGGAGGACAGCTAAAGGGGAATTAATGTTGTTTTCTTTCTGTTTTATTGGAAAGCAAGTGAGACAAGTTACAGTGCAATTTGCTTTCCCCTGTTCCCTATAATTAGCACCTTACAGAAATGAAATAACATTGACGAGAAGGTCAATAATCCTGATCTATAGTGAAATTAATCCTGCTATCGACACAACAAGCAAACAATACAATTAAGAGCGGAGGGAGGAGAGAGCGGAAAAAAAGAAAATACAAGGAAAGGAGCAGGTCTGAGGAATAGGATGCGTTTTATCTCCTGGGTTCACTGTGCAGAAATCCTATGAAGGTTTCTAATTAATTCATCCATTGTTAATGAAGGCAAAGCGAGGAACCAGGGATTATACATGAGTAGAGGAAGCAACGCAATTAGAGATACCAGCTTAATGATTGCCTTTTTAACTTGCTGTTGTTTTTCCCTTGTACTTGGTTGACTTGCTGGGGTACATTTATTGGCCTTTTTAAAATGAGCTTAACTTATTCCATGTGCCACCACACTGAAAGGTGGTTAAAGGACCTGTGTGTAAGATTTAGGGGGATCTATTAACAGAAATGGAATATAATATTCATAAGTATGTTTTTATTAATGTATAATCACCTGAAAATAAGAATCATTGTGTTTTTGTTACCTTAGAGAGTGAGCCCTTGATATATCTACAGAGGGAGCGGGTTCTCTTACACGGAGCCCACCATGTTGCACCGCCATGTTTCTATAGTAGCCTCAAACGGACAAACCAAACACTGGCTCTAGAGAGGGCCTTTTGGGTTTTTCAAGAGTTTTGCGGCCACTGTAGGTTCTCCTACACGCTTGGAAGGGGGGGATGAGCGGAGGGGTTATCAGTTGGTTTAAATCTGCAACCTCACCGCTAGATGCCACTAAATCCTACACACTGGTCCTTAAAGTAAAAATTTAGTTTTAAGTAACTTTTAGTAAGGTTTGACCTTGGCCAGCAAAATTGGAAAATGTAAATATCATGAAAACTCATAATCAGTTTATATCGCTATTCATCACAATCTCTATTTGAAAAATACCTTAGCAATTGCAAAAGATACAGTATGTTCTTACAGTATATAACATGATAACCCATACATCGACTCATTTTTTAAAACCTGCACAGAGTTGTGGTGACAGAAGTGCAAGCAGAGCGGCCTAGGAATCCTGTCAGCTCCTCGTGGGGTATGAAGGCATTACCAGGCAGTCATGGATTTACTCCTCTCTTCCAGGTTAGTATGTGCCTATTGTATCTCCAATAGGAGATGTCTGGATGGTGTTCCAGGTATCTGAACCACTTTAAATGGCTCATCTCATAGCCAGCTGCAAAGAAAACGTAATGCGGAACTCCTCTGCCCAACCACTCTGTAGAGAAATGTTTACCCAAATGTATACACGCTCTTGTTCTTTGGTTTCTATGCAGTGTTTGTAACCTTAGATCAAGGTTTTTTCAAACTTTTCAACCATGGACTGACACATCAGCCACATTGCTGAAGCTGCTGCATCTAACCGACAGTCAGCCTCATAATCTGAAATCCAATTTTTAGCCTCCACTTCCACGTGGCTGTGTGGGTCTGCAAGGGTCTGCATGAGGTAAATCTATATCTGAGCCTTGATGTACTAGATTAGAACCCTGTCATGTTTTTTCAGTATTCATAAGCACACAGGAAACGAAGTCCACTGAAGTCATAATGGACGCCTTCATTTACAAAGAGCAGAGATGACTCCCCTATTATCAGAAAATTGACCAGTCACCATACTGAATTAGGCTGTTGATTGCTATCTTTGTCATCAATATTACAAACAGAAGAGAATACAAGATATCCTTAGAACATGACATACATATCCAAATAGCCTCTTCCTGTTGGTACTGATCCTGGAACGGACCTAACTTCAAACCTGGGTCGCCGTAGCATTATTCACATATCTACAAAAAACTGTAACAGGATGCTCTGTCCTGTCAGCCCATAGCAGATAATCCAGTGCCAGTGACAGAAGGGGCATGATGCTGTTTCCAGCTGAGTAGTTTTAACTGGCGTTTGGACTGGCCTGGGGATCCAGGGGGGAGCAGAGGCCGAGCGCAGTGAGGTGCCGGAAGGATGGTGCATCTGAGTGTCGGAGGGCGAAGAAGGATTGCCTTTCAAGAATTACGAGCCATTAAATCAGAGCCTGGAAATCTCAAGGTTCCCCAAGACTGCTGCACAAGGAATCTGGGCTGGAGAAATATTGTTTATGGTTTAAAAGGCCTGGCGATGGATTTATAAAAGAAACATTCATCATTGCAGGAAAACGGAACAAAACATTCCGGAAATAAATACTCACTCTATAGGTATACTTGTCACCCAGACAGCACAATAACAAGTGAATTGGGAGGGAGATCCTTCATTTGCTGGCAGTTGGCCCCCAAAGTCTGTGAGCCTGTGTGTGTGTGGGCACACAGTGGTTTGTGTGAGTGTCTGTGAAAATATGTTATTGCATATTGAAGCAGATTAATATTTTTGATCTAAAAGACCCGGTGTGTTTAATTTGCATATGAATTAATCTTTTAATAAATAGATAATTTACACCGCAAAGTTTTTAATGGAGTTTGCAAATGGTTTTACTCAACATATTAACATTTATTTATCAATTATTTCCCACTTGACGTGCCGATATAAGTGAGTCCTCCAGTAAACACAATTAACTGTATTGATTTTCCGGCTGAGCCCTCCCTGGAATAGAAAAATATGGCTATAGTGAAGTAGCATTTTACAGGAAGGTGAGGAAGGTTTTGGTCAGTGATGTGACCTTGAAACAGTGAGAAAAATCTATGCTGTGGTCTTAGTGCTGTCTGGTACAAGAGGTGCACTGAACAAGTAAATACACAGTAGTCCAGCAGTAATGTGATATTAGTGTTGTTGCATTATGCATCACACAGGATTTTGATAATCCTCTCTGTCCAATCATTCTTATTGATCCTTCCACATTAGAGCTACAACTTATTTTCATCATCCATTAATCTGCAGATTATTTTCTTGATAAATCTTCGGTCTATGTAATGTCAGAAAATAGTCAACGAGTAAGAATCTACAGCCATGCTAGTGGCTTTGTGAGGCTTTACTAAGGCACAGTGGTGCTTTGAGCTAAATGCTAATGTCAGGAGGCTAATATGCACCCAATGACAATGCTTACATGCTGATCTTTAGCAGTTATAATGTTTAACATGTTCCTTAATTAAATACTAAGTATTACTAAGTATGTAGCCATAAACCTAGGTATTGGACAAATTCAAATTTTGACCTGATGATGGCGCTTGATGAAAAGTCAAGGGATCACCAAAGTTATTAGCATTCATCTTCTGGGGAACATGAATGTCTGTATAAAATTGCACGACAAACCATTCAGGAGTTGCTGAGATAGTTCAGTCTGGATCAAAGTGGTGGACAGACAGACAGACACACCGACAAAGCCATGTCACTACTGTGGCTAAAGAAATGCAGATCACGTTTTCCCAGAGCCCAAGGTGTCATCTTAAAATGTCTTGTTTTATCCAACCAACAGTCCAACACTCAAAAATAATCACATTGATATTAATAAAGATAAAAAATTAACGAGGAAAACGTGGAACTAATCTTTAGCATTTTTGCTTAAAGAATTAATTATTGAATACAAAGTTGTTGCTGATTAATTTCCATAAATCGCATTAATCGGTTAATCAACTAGTCATTTCAGCTCTATTATAGATTGTGCTGCTTAAAAATACAGCATTTTGCATTGAGGAGATGCATAGTTTAGGATGATGATGAACATCTCATCACCAGTTGACTGCTGTCAGTTTTAGATAAAAAAGTGCAGATTATTTCCACATAGTTTAAATGTAAGATTTGCATATTTCAAAAGTAAAGCTTAACTTACTACTTTCTTTGCATGTGATGTGTCACCTTCAAAACACCCAGCCAGATGACCACTGCACCTCTGCTAGTCATAGTATTTGAAATAAAGGTGTTTCCTTTTTGATCAGCTTGTTTTACACACTGTTTTCTTTCCCTCTGTACTACGTCCAGGGTTTGTACAACGTCTTAAAACTCTGGAAAATGCTTAATCTTAATCGTTATGTTTTCAAGGTTAGGAATATGCTTGAATTCGAATATACTCCTTGAAAAATGCTTGATTTTCTACATAATCTGGTGTTTCATCTACACAATCACTCATGTAAACCAAAAATCTTTTGAATGAAACAATCCCGTCCTGATATTTGTGTGTTATCTCCTGGTGTTTATAGTAACAATTTTGATGTGATGATAAAGGTTTCAAGTGTCTGGAAATTTTTGGTTTAGGTACCTTGAAAGTGCTTGAAAAGTGAAACGCTTGAATTTTACTCTTAAAAACTGTACGAACCCTGTATGTCGGCGTGTTCACGGACCCCCTGAGGGATAGTATGGGCTGTGGCCAGGCATTTGTGAAAGTATTGATTGATAAATCTATACGATTATGCATATTGACTGATATTGATAAGTGAGGATTTGATCAATGCCACGCTCTTATACACACTTGTCCTCATGGGGATTTGTGACTGGGGGAAAGTGTCGGATGGTAGAATGAAAATGATTAAAAATGAAGAAATAGAGCTAAAGGACAGACGACAATGATGGAGTGGTGTGACAGGAAAAAGAAGCGTGGGAGAATTCCCCATTTGAACTACACTTGTGTAAGTGTGTGTTGTTAGGGCAGCATTTGTGCGTGTAGACATAAGTGTGTGAGGGCTCATGCAAACGTGAAGCAGTATGTTAGTATACATGTCTCAATGTCCAGGAAGGCAAGGTGCTGACAGTCAGCAGGCAGACGTGTGTATATATGTCACCCCGAGTGTGTCTGTGTGTGTTTGATGGATGGGCTGGCAGGGCAAGGCCGCAGATAAGAGTGCAAACAAACTGGGTAATAAATGAGAGCGACAGAGGAGCAGTGATGGGCGCCCACCCCCCAAGCCCCTGATGCATGCCGACCAGCACCGGCAGCCGTTTGTATTAGAGAAATGAGGAAGCTGTCACTGGGATGAAAAGACAATGTTCATCCTAAAGAGGAGAAAGTTCTCTCTTTCTTTCTTTTTCACTCCCTCTGTCTCTCTTTCGGGCTCTCTCGGTCTCACACACAGACAAACACACTTGCACTGTGGATTTCAGCTCAGTGGGGGACTAATCAGGGCGAGGTAGGGTGCTAATGTAGGCCATAATGAGTGGAGCTCTCAGTGACACATCACACACCACCAGCTCTGTTAGGGGAAAGCACAGTGGTGGAGCTGCTGCTCGTACCGCACACACACACACACACACACACACACACACACACACACACACACACACACACACACACACACACACAGATACAAACACAGGTGTAACTCCCAGCCTGGTGTCACCTGGGGACAGTAACTTCACAACAAAACCGATAAGGACGAAAGTAAGAGGGGAGGAGAAAGTGAAAGATAAGTTTTGGTGGAAGTACATTTACTTGATTTTACTCTAGTACCTTTCATACAGAAATACCATACTTTTACTCAGTTACAATTATTTAACTGTTGTAGTTGCTACTTACTTTTCAGATTCTGAATTTTACATTCAGAACATGAGATAAGATGATAAAAATACAACAGATTGCTTGAGAATATGAAGTAGTTGGATGTAGCACCAACCTGAACCATCCACAATATTAAAATACTGCTTATACAATAGAGAGTGACTAATTAAATTCTTTAGTAGAAAGTTATGTAGCTCCAGAATGGTCCGTAAAGCTGAATTTAATCCTCAAAAACTCCTTTACGTCCACTTAATTAAATATTTAAATGCAGGACTTACATACCACAATGGAAGTATTCTTCCATTGTGATATGGCTACTTAAGTAAAGGGCACACTGGTGGGATGTGAGAAAGAGAAGAAGTGTAAGCAGGAAAACCTGTGCTGCATAAGAGAACACTCCAGGACAAACTCTGCGTGCATGTGTTTGTGTTTGCTATTGGTTTGTTATTTGCGTTTGTGCTAAATCTGGGTGCGTAATCCTTCACCGCTGTGACGACCAGTGTTCTCTGTGCCACCCAGACACTATAAGTACAGCCTGGCAAGGCAATGGGGGCAGGCTGCATGTGTTTGCTTTATTTATTTATTTGTGTGTGTGTGTGTGCGTGTGTGTGCGCGTGTGTGTATGTGTGTGTATCACAGCATAGGGCTACAGCTGGGGGAAGAGGAATTTGGGCCTGCACCTGCGCGGGGATAATTAATGTGGACAGAGTTGTACCTAAATAAATCAGTGCCTTTCGCAGCCTCAACAGGACTTTTCTGTTTAGGGTCAAAATCTTCCCACTGTGCACTGGATTAATCATGCCTGCAAGCAGAGACGAGGTACAAGGCGGCAGGGACACAAGCTGTATTTGTGTGTGTGTGTGTGTGTGTGTGTCCGTGCCTTCATGTGCCGTCTCACAGAAAAGCTGCAAGGCAATGCCCCCCCCCCCATCCTCAGCATTGTAATCTCTTAGAGGACAAACAAATCAACAGAAAGTCATAATTTTCACAGTTGTATAATTAGCCCCACCCTCTTGGCTACAGTGATGAATAGGTGAACCTTTTGTTTGCATTTGTCATGCTGTGGTGGCATTGTCACAGATGTGGGAACGTGTGATGCAGAGGTGCAGGGGGGTCAATGCATGCAGGGATGGGTGTGGATGCAGGCTTATGATGAGATGCTTCTATGTGTGTTTTTGGGGCCTCTAGCAGTTTTCTATCCCTCTCATTCTTCTCTGTACATATATTTGCACTCAGGCCTCTCCAGTTGAGCTGTCCCCGCTCTATAGAGTGCTTATCTCCACCTCTCGCTGCAATCTCTGACAGCAGGTCTGCTGTTCTACTCTGGTGCAGATCTACGTCCTACTCTGTCCACTCCTATCTCCCAGACTGATAGCCTCTGATTGATCTCATCACCTCCCTCATCTATTATTCATGCTACCTTTCATGTCCTGATGGAGGAAGGGCAAAAAGTGGAAAGGAGACACTACCTGTTTGTTGGCACCTCTGTTTGGCTGAAACAAGCCTACTCACAATTAGGAAGTTGGTTTTTTTTTCCGCCCTCTGACTCATCCAGCCCAAAACATGTGTTCATAGATCTCCCCAACCTGATTGATCTGTATAATGGAATGGAATAGCTTTGGAATTGCCGCCCCATGGGGGTACACAGAGATGGGCACAGGGACAGAGAGACGTGTACTTACGGCTGTTTGGGGAGGAAATTAATGGTGCATTTTTTGTTTTTATAATGTGATTTAATGATGCAATTCGTCTAATAAAAAGAACATTTTTTAACATTTACGCGTTCATTTACACATTCCCTCCTTCACAGAGGGAAACCCAGTGGGCCAATACAAACATCTCACTCCTCTCACCCACTCAGAGTGCTGCAGGCCTTTTTATTGCATTGTGATGGATGATTTCAGTTTGGCATTTTTCACCACCGTGCAACATCCAAATACACCCCCTCCCCATTTGAGTGCATAAGGAGGCCATCCTATATTCACAAAGCCGACATCTAATGCATATTGAGTGTGTTTTGTAAAGGATCATTTGATTGTCTTGTAAATGAAGCTTTGCCTCTCAGCTGCTAATTTAGCTACATTCCATCTCATTAGAGAGGAAGAAGGAGAACAAATGACAAAGGCATTCTCTGAGAAATTAACCCATCTTTGATTTCAAACAGCCATCACTGCTGCTGAACAGTTTGAATAATCTCAGATTATAGGAAGGTATAGGAGTGCTGCAGTAGTACAACAAAGTTGGAGGGATGAAAAGAAAATGCAGACTTCCCTCAGAGTGTCTGGCTCTTTTTCTACCTTTCTTTTCCTCTTTTCCTCCCACCCCTCGTGTTTCCCCCACCTTCCCAGCCTGTCCCTCTATCTCTTTAGAGGATGTGCAAGTGTATCTGGTTTCCCGAAGCGTTTAGCACCTTAGCCACAAAACCCGGACAGGAAGCCCACTCTATTTGCAATGTATCAATTGCTCTGAACAACACTCCCCTTACCTCTACCTCCCTTCAATCTGCAGCTGGCTCAGCACACACTTCTCACATACCTTCACATGCAAGCACTCAGTCAAATTTGCAAATGTGCAGAAGGATTTTTTCTGTAACGTTTAGTACCATGAGTATACTGTAACCATGCATGTCTTCATCAGCACTAACACCTTGAACTAAATGGACAAATGCATCCCTGTGTACACACAAACACACACACACACACACACACACTCTCTCAGACAATCTGACCTTGGCTCCAGTTAGTCCCGGGGTTCATCCTCCGGCCAAGCTGGCAAGTCAAATGGGTCCAGCAGCCAAGACAGCGGCCCCAGCCGCTGTCTTGGCTGCTGTCATCTGTTACACAGACACATAGAGGGACAAAGGCAGGCACAGTGCAGAGAACAAAATAAATAAGTTTTAAAATTACAAGGGAGAATGCAGAATACAGAGAGGCATTGGAGATAGGAGAGTACAGGCTTTGTGTTGGTCTTTATTTGCTATATGTGTGAGTGTAAATGCGAGGTGTGTGGGCACCTGCATTTCTTGCACATTAGCACAAATCTATGTGCGTGCAAGTGTGTATATGCCTTCATGCACATGTATACATGCAAATGTGTATGTGTGTGTGTGTGTGTGTGTGTGTGTGTGTGTGTGTGTGTGTGTGTGTGTGTGTGTGTGTGTGTGTGAAAGCAGGAATAAGCGCCTGAGGTGATTCCTTTTGAAAGGCACTTTAGAAATTAAAGCAGTGCCACTGTTCTGTAATGGGGCTTAAATGATCCAGAAAACACAAGATATATTGAGCATTTAATGAAACACACAGCACACTCCTTAATTCTACTCCCAGCTTCACCACACTGTCTGCCAAACCTGCTTTATGCCTAACACACACACAGACACAGGCACACATTTTTCACACATTTGTTTTAATTATTTATCCCCTTTCAGCTTGTTTTATTTAACGCCAAGATAGTTTTTTTATTTGTATTTATCTTTTGATAAATACATAAAATAGGTATGTCCATAACTACTTTGTACCTTTTTTTTTTTACACATTTCTTTTTCTATAAATATATGATCATAACAATGATTATAGTAATAGTATTAAAATAATTATTCTGTGCTAGTGCCAAAATATGGTACCAATGGTAAATATATTTAACATATTTTTCACTCAACAAAAGAAGCCAAACTTCTCAAATGTTAAATGTTGTATAAAAACAAATCAGTTGAACAAGAACTTTGCCAAAATAAAATAGTCTAAAATTTTCTAAATTGTGATTGGAATCCAGAACTTTTCAACTAAAGAATAAGATTACAAATCTGACCAAATCTTTATGGTCAGCTTTTGGTACATGGCCGTTTTAATGGACGCATTTTGGTCCAAAAAAAGTATTCAGCTTTGATACCCAGCCCTAATAATTGAACTGTATAGATATTATTATATTATAAAGCATTTGTTGAAACATTTTGCACTGAATGCTCTGTTCAGCGGTGGTCTTGTGTGGTCAGTTTGGGATGCACACCACACCTACCTTCCCTATACGTTTCACTGCAGAGAGCAGAGAGGCAGTCACTCTCTTCCTCATTTTCTGTGAATGTCCTTTGTGGTTTGGCCATACATTAATAATGTAAAGGTAATGATCTCTAGACTAAAGGCCCTGTCCTGTCTTGTCTCCCCCCCCCACCTCTCCGTCCCTCAACTCTGTCTGTCTGTAGACTGGCCAAAGGAAGAGCAGAAAAGAGGATGATTGTTGGCCAAAGAGGGTGAGTCAGAAACAGAGGAATTCCTGGCTGTGCTGTAGAAATAACACAGGCACCGTTTTGCCTCATTGATTACTTGAGGAAAAGGGGAAGGAAGCAAAGAATCATTCTGAGAAAACATCTCTTCTCTGCCTTTCCCCCTCTCCCTTTCCTTTGCTTCTGAAGTTTGGTTTTACAGAATGATGGATAAGGAACTTGCACTGTGGCCTCCAATGTCCTCTCCTCTTCCTCTCTCCTTATCCTCCTCCTCTTCCTCCTCCAGACACAAACACACACACACACACACACACAGACACTCAGACGCAGAGTGTTAGCGAGTGATGGATGGGGAGCTGGCAGTGTGGCAGTAATAGCAGACACCCAGAACTACACTGCCACTTATTCATTTGTCTCCGTATTCACATCTTTATTTATATGTCTGTCCCCATACCAACATCTAAATATAGATACATGATGAAAAATCGAGCTTTTCTTACAAAAAGTGTGAAACTCAAAGGTTTTTGTCTCAACCAAAACGTGTGCATGGGCCTTATCATGCACAATATACTCAAATACAGAAGTATTTGTGGTTATAAATGTTAAAAGTTCATTTTACTGGATGATTACATTATTTACATTAATCAGGTTTGTGTCCTGAGTTGGACACATCACCTGAAACTCAGTCGGGAGCACACGTCTCTGTCCTCCGGGTTCAGGTTGTGCAGAATGTCAAACATGCAGGAATGATGGACAGCAGGCCGCTTACACGACATTACACATTATTAATCATGTTCGCATTGCATTGTCTGAGTGCAGGGGGGGAGAAGGGGAGCAACAGCACAAAGATGAGACAGAGCACAGGAGGAGGAAGACGAAGAAAGAGGAGGAAGAGGGGGGGAGTGGAGGCAAAAGAGGAGGGTTAGAAAGCCACAAATAACTACCATCAATCATCAAGCAGTCAACATTTTCATGTTCATGTTAGAATGGCCTGTTATTGGCAGCCAGGGATCTGTGTGTGTGTATAGGGTGTATTGTGTGTGTGTGTGTGTGTGTGTGTGCGTGTGTGTTTGCTCTGCCTTGCCCAGCCCGGACTTCTCTCCCTTTCTCACTGTCTTCGCCTCTCCTTAAACTGACGGCATAAACAACAACAGTTGAGAAATTGCCCTTGTCAGCAGGAAGCTGGCAGGTGTGTTAACTCCCCCAGTACCAAATTAGGATGTGCAAGATTGCAGAAACGCCTCGGCTCTCATATCTCCCTTTTTAATCACAAACATTTACATGAGTTTGGATGGAAACACACATTAGGCTTTAGTCAAGGGTTTGCTTTGGACGCCGGGCAAGGCTTCGGATCACACCCAACGCTCCAAACCTGAACTGGGATCTTTGCCTGCTAGCCCGAGAGAAAAACTCCAGGTCAGCCTTCGTCTGGGGTGCTGTAACCTACTGATTTATAGAAATGTTATTGGCTGAAAAATAAGTAAATGTGTTGGAAGCGCATATTAAATCATCCAAATCTCATCTCCCAGGATTGAACCAAGGAACGTTTAAAGTGATGGCCTATGGGAAGTTGCATAAAAAGCACAAACTTGTCATGCAGTTTATAATAATTTGTTGCTTAGTTGGATCAAAAATCCAAAATATTAAAGTCATGCCCCCGTGCTCCGTTGAGAAAACATGAAGTGATCCAGTTTTCTCTTTTGAAGAAAGTTGTGTGCTCAGATGAACAGTCTTATTAAAAAAGGAATGATACTTTATTTGTTTTGCTGCACTTTGACCTGTGTGCAAGTGTGTGTGTGTGTGCGTGTGTGCGTGTCATTGTCAAAAACTAATTTTTCTATGTTGATCATTGTGGCCCTGTGGATTATGGAAAAACAACACTAGGGGGCGCTCAAGGTTTGTCCAGCCAACTGTTGAGGTTTCATGCTGCTCACAGCTCCAGGTGTGTGTGTGTCTGTGTGTGTCTGTGTGTGTGTGTGTGTGTGTGTGTGTGTGTGTGTGTGTGTTTGTTTGTTTGTGTGCACTTGCTGTCCAGAGAGCGATCCAGTTTGAAGCCAAGAGTCAGTCTTCCTTTTCTTCTGTTCCAATCACACCACATCCTGACACAAGACCTCTTTATCATTAACTCTGCGTCTCAGTTTATGTCACTGAATGGTCAGAGGTTAAGTTTCTTAGTTACAAAGTATTGCGTGATAATGGAGTTAATAGATGAGGGTTTTTCAGGAGTTGGGTCCATCACTTCATCTTTAGTTACTTAATGCCATTGAATATGAATAAACTTGCTGAGTGGACATAAGTGAATGCACTAATTGGATGTTTGAGAGATATCATTTTAGTCTTGCTTAGGCAGTTTCAGAATTAGCAAGATGCACTAATTCTGTCTTTATTGATGCACTTTTTACCCTCTCCGCTTTTGTCCCTTTGCTTTTGCACACACACATACACGCACACACGCACCTACATACTACTTCAGGAGGTTTTAGATGCGTCTCAGTTTCAACACGGTTAAAAGCAGTGTGTAAAAAAAACAAAACAAAAAAAACCTGCTTCCAGACCTATTAACTCTCTGTGTCGGCCGTGTTGGCTTCATTACTAAGATTAGGTTACAGACAGTCATTCAATCATGCAGCCTTTAGCAGAAATGCGCTGTGATTTAGCTGTCTCTCATAGATGCACAATATTCATGTGGAAGTTCATGTGCACATTTCTCCACTGTGGCACACTGTTTAGACGCACTGTTTCTTGTTGTGGCATTTTCCCTCTTTGTGGAATCTGATGCATTGGCTTTTATTTATATTGACACAGTGCAAACCCTCTCATTGACCTCGAGCTCTATTGTTGTGGGATTCACTTGCCTGCGGCTGAAAAAAATATCATATTAGGATCGTAAATTAGATACATATTTTTGAAAGAGCGCTACAAAACGGCAACATATTGAAACCGTCTCAGTGAACTGCAGTTGCATGTTTGTCTGTGTGTTTGTGGCCAGACAGTGTGGCTGGAAGGAACAGCGCCCAGGGCACTACAGGGTATTGCGAGGCATTTCCACTCCTTCACCGCTCCGAACATTTGTGTCACTCTCTGAAGTTTGTGGAACTTTGGAGAAAAATGTATACACAATATATTTATCCCTTTTCTTGCTGTAGAATATTTGCCCTATAGGTATTTTTAAAGACAAATTCCTTCATACATTTTATTCCACTATAAATTGTGTTTTGTTTTCCACGTTTTTAGTTTTGTGAGGAAACATGGATAATAATCCCAGAATCGGAATTCTAAACTATGCAAAATAAGACATTTTATGTTTCTTACTTAGATGTTTTTGCTTCTCTACAAATCCTTAACATAAATAGAAAATGAGAGAAATGACAAAGTATGATCATGCAAGACTTCTTTTACAATATATAATGATAGAACTATTTATACAAATGCCCTGTGTTTTTCACATTTTCCTTGGACTTGATAATTTTCCTGTCTCTCAATGTCAATTGAGGAATTGTTTAATCATAGAACAAGTCAGCCCCAGCCCTCCAGATGTGTGGCTGTGAGAGAGCGCTGCGCTGATGCTCAGGCTCCAGATGACAGAGACGAGTAATCCTAAACATGGATGTGTAGTAGAAATGCATGCATCTGTTCATTGTCAACCTGTAGGGATGTTGACTGATGATGCACCTGACTCCTCTACTCTCCTCTCCTCTTCTCTCCTCTTCTCTCTCCCGCCACAGAACATGGGGGAAAATCACGGAAACACACAGCCAGATTATTCACCGCGCACAGTTATTGAATATGTGACTAGCACACTGAGAATCACTCTGGGAAATCAGATTAAAAAATGAATTATTTATAAGGACATGGAATGCCGGTCCGATAGGGCGGAGAGAGTGGAAGAATACACCTATAATATACCCCAAACAACATTACAAGTTTGATCATGACACTTTCCACTGTTGTTATTCATTTTTATAATGCTCACAAATGTTCCCCTTTATATTCTGATATTGAAATATGACTTGTGGTAAAATTACATGGTAAAAGTGTTTTATTATTTTGGTTTAAATGATATTACCTATATTTTCTCTGCCTTTCCCCCTCCACACAGTCTAAAAGACAGTTTGATATGTTTTCATGGAAGCTATAAAGCCTGATATCAAATCAGTTAAACCACTTTTGTAGCTAGTTCTGTGTAAACTCTCTCTGCTGCATGAGTCACACATGAATGAAATTGAACTACAATATATAAAATTTAGATTAAAAAAAATGATACATGGTTTAAAAAAAAAAGTATGAAGTGGGTAACATATGAGGTAGGAACTGGAGTCAAGTATCAGTTATTCTAATTTAAGATTTTATTTTATACAATAAATGTATTTATTTTTATGGAGGAAATAAAAGTAGGAATTTCTTTTGAAACAATTTAATGAAAACAAATTTAAAGATACAAGTGATGTTGTATACTGGGATGATAAGAGAGAGCTCTCCATTATAGAAATAGAAGAGCAGTTAAAAAAACTAAAAAGATCAAATACATTACTGCACTGGCATTTACTGTGTGTGAGTTTCAAATACCTAGGCCAGAATGTGCATCGTCAGTCTTTGTGTGTGTGTGTGTGTGTGTGTGTGTGTGTGTGTGTAGTTTTACATGAACACACTACAGCCTTCAAACTGCACATCTCCCTCTCTTTCTTTAAAATATTTTACCTGGATTCTTCTCATTTTTAATTGGTGTGAAGGTCTGGCCTTTTCATTTTCTTCTCTCTAAAACTTAAATTTTCTTATGCTGGTTGTTTCTGCTTATTTAGTTAAGTGTCACTCACCTGCATCACCATCTTCTGTTTGACATGTAGCGTGTGGATGAGCAGTTGGAACGTCAACTTCGCCAGGACTGCGGCTTCGTCACCGTCTTCTGTTTGCGTCTTTTCCTGACAGCTTTTTGGTTTCTGTGCAGATTGCCTTCTATCTTTCGGTCTCAGTCTCTCTGTCGCT
The DNA here is from genome assembly GCA_002120245.1 of Maccullochella peelii. Classification (NCBI taxonomy): domain Eukaryota; kingdom Metazoa; phylum Chordata; class Actinopteri; order Centrarchiformes; family Percichthyidae; genus Maccullochella; species Maccullochella peelii. Next base: position 69,458 of record LKNJ01000154.1, on the reverse strand, counting down.
CTCTCTTTCTGTTCTTTGACAAGCAGCCAGTGTGACACGGGGAAGCGTTTAGGCGTGCAGAGATGTGCCAGAGTAGTCCTTGCCTAAGTGATCACTCTTTTATCTGATCCTTTGCTCTAACTCTATACGGTCAGATATTTTTTTCCATTCATTGCCTCTCTCTTTCCCTTTCTCTCTCTCTGTTGTTTTACATCCTCCCCCTCCTTTTCACTCTGTTGCACACATTTTTGTCCAACTAAAATTCATACATTTCAACACACACACACACACACACACACACACACACACACACACACACTCACTCTCTCTCTCCTGGCCTCCAGTGACAGGTGTGGTGCTTGAGTCACGCCGGTCATCGCAGGTGAATGTGGTAGAAGGAGGTTATGTCAACACCTTTAGCCCCTTTGACCCCCTCTCCCCTTTCTCTCATGAGCCAAAGCACTCATTTGGCCGCCCCCAGGGGAATGCTGGGGAGTTTCCACTATGAACACACAGAGGTGAGGTATAGAAATAATACACACTTGGAAATAACCCTCTCCTCTTTTTCCTCACCGGTTTGTCTGTGCTTCCCCTTTGCCTTTTCGCCTTTCTCAGAGGGTTATTTTAGGTGCTATGGTGTTAGCAGTTTCACATTTACAAGTCCCTGGAACAGATATGGGGTCAGCTGGACATCAGTGTCTGTAAGTTATGGGAACTTAACAGGGCATTCTATTCTTACAGTAAAATTTCGAAACAATAAATTCATTTTTCAGTTTTGTGTTTGCCGTACAGTAAATGATTTCCTTAATTCAAACTTTACTGAATCTTTTTCATCGAGCCGTACTCTTGTGCTTCACTGAGGTGTTATTGCTTTGAACTGGCGGACGAGCCGGATGCAGTTGGTTTTAAGTGAAACGGACTTGTGAGAGCATGTTTGCCTTGTGGACTTTTTCCCCACAGGGGGCATCAGGAGCACGCTGCAGCCCACTAAGATACAACATCTGCATCAGAGCTCCGGGCTCATGTTCAGCCGTGCTCTCTCTGTAACCATAGGTGTGATGGGAGTGGGAGGAAGAGGGGAAAGATGGGAAGGATGAAGGAGTAGTCGCATCAGCAGAAAGTTGTTTTTCTGTGGCCTGGAGATTCTATTTAAAGTGTGGTGGGGGGTGCGGAGGGGAAATGGGGAGGTAGACTTGGAGTGGTCCACAGCCTGGAGAAACGGGGGCAGGATGAAGGAGGTAGTATGGGTGGTGGGAGGGTGGGATGCGCCGATTCCCTCTGTTTTTGGTTTTGATTGAGGTTGGAATGTGTGTGTGTTTCTGTGCATTTGAAGAGGATCCACGAGGGTACCTTGCTGCGTGGGCGCAAATATTTGTGAGTATGCCCATGCTTGTGTGTGTGTGTGTGTGTGTGTGTGTGTGTGTGTGTGTGTGGCTGAGGTATTAATCTTCTTTGTCAGTGGAGCCCAGATGCAGGGCCCTTCCAGCAGCACAAGCCCGGACTCAGCAGTCTGCATTGGGCTCTGGGAAGCAGGCATGGGGTGTAAGTGGGTTTTTTTTGGGGGGGTGGATGCCGCTGGTTGTGCTGCTAGAGCGGGGCGCTCTGACGGAGAGGGCAAGGGGGACAACACACAGCAGATTAGCTAATGATATTAGCCAGAGAAGACCCTCAGGTAAAACCCAGTGGTCGCAATTAGTGGAGTTTCTCCGAGGTTGCCCTGTGGCCCCTACACACACACACACACGCACACACGCACACACACACACACACACACGCAGATGTATACCCACTTCTGCTTCTGCATGACACACATAAACTCCAGCAATCACCTGCATTAAGCACTGATGCAAGTCTTGCTCCACATTAAATTATAACCCCTACCCCATCTCTCACCTCCATGCGCCGCCTCCCAAATCTACCCTTTACCCCGCTCTTTCTTCTCCCCATTAACATCGCTCATGAGCCCCCTTCACTGTTTGCCCACTGTGAGAACAGACGAACTAACATGTTTGCTCTGCGGGAAACACACACACACACACAATCACTCAATGGAAGCGAAGCTGGGACTGCAACAGAGCCGACAGACTCTATTCAAGAGTATGCTGATGCGCAAGTGCTCACACACACACTACACACACAAAGCTAAAAACTTCAAAGCAGGGGGTAGCAGAGATTGACATAACAAGCTGATAAACCTCTTTCTCCAGTTAAGTTGCCAGGACAGCACTGAGAGGAAAGGTGTTGGTGTCTGCTGGCGATGAAAGATATTAATGTATTAACAAAACAGAGTTGATTTCAAGCATATTTAGTAATGATGATGCTGAGCAGAGCACATACTGATGTTAAGGCTCGTAATCAATCACCAATCCATCTGAAAAGCAATTTACTCGACTGATTCATCTTAATCCAACTGGAAGTTTTTTAGCCACTGATGAGTAATGATTGTTGAAAATTTAAATCTTTTGTCACAGCATGTACAAATCATTTTGCCTGGATGCATTTAGCACACTGTTAATGTATGTAGTGCTGAAACTATGAGTAGATTAACCAATTACCAACTGTCGATTGACAGATCGAATAAAAAAGCCCAAACATCCTCTGGATTCAGCTTCTCAATTGTGAAGATATGATGGTTTTCTCTGTTTTTGTATCGTAAATTAAATATATTTTGGTTTTGGGATGTTGATCGGTCAAAAAAAGCAATTCGAAGAGATCTCCATGGAGTTTGAGGAAATTGTGATGGATTTAATAGACTAGATGAGTAATTAACAAAATATTTGATAATGAAAATAATAGTTGTAGCCCTTAATGCGCTGTATGTGCCAAAATGGTTGTGCACACTTGTGAATGTTGCCTTTGAACACCACAAAGAGTGTAAATACCTGCTCATATCTCATATACCAGCAGCACTTTAGATTTTTCTGAACATTTGCTTTATGACTATAGCTGCTTGTCGCCTTTCTCTTCATCCGAGCAGACCAGTGTCTCTGGCACTCTATAGTGTCTGAAATAAATCTTCCACAAAGTTGACAAACACACTGGGCTACACCTCCACTGTGAAGTTGTGATCACCACTTAGAATAACGTACACACAACCTGGCTTTGCTGTGACAAGGTGATGAATTACAGGAGCTTTCAAAAACTCTCTTCAGCTCTCACTCTTTCCTGTCTCTGGCTCCAAGAAGTCCCCCTTTGTTGTCCTCGGCCTATCATTCTTTCACTGTGTATCCGTCTCTTTTTTCATTCTTCCCTTCTGTCTTTTCACTCGGAAAAAACTGCCCTACGATGGGATACAGTTATTTTACTGGAATAATAAAGAAGGTTAAATGACCAATCTTTACAGTGCATGTGTGTATAAGACTGAATAGTCTCTCTTGGCTTGTCAGCTCCGTCTGGTCTTTTATATGGCCTTCCTTATTATAATGCTACTTATCTTATCCAAAAGGCCATCAGGCCGGACGATTAATTTAGGTACTGTATCCCTGGAAACGATGGCTTCCCTCCTCTCGCTGCTGTCCCTCCCTCACTCCCTCCATCTGCAGGAGATTAAACCGAGACCAGCTCTACTTTTCTCTCTCCTTCTGTCCATCATAGTGAAAAATTACCTTTTAGTCTTCTTCCTTAATCGCACTGGCCGCAGAGCAATCAGACAGGAAATAATGGCTTGGCGTCTGGCTGTGCAGGCTCTCCACTACAATGCCTCATGACTGGATTGAGGTGAGAATGGGGAAGCCTCACATTAATGATTCCTTGTAAGTGTCATCTTTCTAGAAATACAGATAGTGTAAAACTATTGCAGTGTCAAATCTTTGTGGAAATACATTTATAAATGTTCGACTGCTTCACAGGACGCCCTCTCAAGTCAATTTCTCTTGCTTTTGCACTCCAGTTCCCCGTCCTGCCTTCATTCATCATTTATTCTTGTTTCTGTGAGCTTTTGTAGAAAGTTTATCCCAGTTAAAAAGCCGATTGAATTCTATGAGTGACTCTGAAAGCAAAATTAAAAGCAGGATTTATTTTTCCGTGTGTTTTGATCCTTGTGAAAATGTATTCAATTACACGCAAACCTCTCCTCTCTCATTTACCCCGGCTCCTCTCTCCTTCTTCACAAACCACCACTCTTTTCTTCTCCATTGCTCAATCTCCTCTACTTTTTCCGCTCCTCTCTCTGTTCTCTTGCAGTTTGATTCGGTGTAAATTAATTGCTCCTCATATGGGAGACGGCACGCGATTAGTCTCAATCCTGATAATGGTGTGTGGCTTGGCCGCGGGGAATACACTGCCAATTTGCTCACAGCGCATCTGCCAAATGATTGGTGTTTACACGCCACATACCCTGAGGAGTGTTTGTCACAACGCCACTTCTTACATCTCAATAACACACAGGATCTCAAGGCAGACGTCACCAAAGACACATATGCATTGATAAAAACTCTGCTGCGTATGACATGCTGGACAGCGAAGATTTTGGATTTGGATTTTGGAGTACCGACTGAGGCAACTGGCTTTAAGTTTTTAAATGTTCATCATATTAACATGATCACATATTCCCCCCTTTCCAAACAGTTTACCCTCCCTCCCTCCGCACCCCCACCTGCCTCCTCCCCTCAACCCCTCCCACCTTCCTTCATCCCTCCTCCCTAACACAGTGCTCCTTCTCTGCTGTCCCATTAATCACCCCTCTCTAATTAACAGGCCCACTGTTCCCAATCTTCCCACTGCTCCCACTCCACACCTGGCCCAGCCCTGCTGCCCAGCAGGCATGCAGCGCACGCCAACACACACACACACACACACACACACACACACACACGCATATATGCACACAGCACACACTGGAGCGCAGCTGGCAACACTGACCACCACAGAATAGCGCTTGGAGGAGCAGAATTATAAGAATGGAATAATATGAGTATAGTATTTGAAAAAGTTTAGTTTTTAACATTGTGTTAAAGTGTGTGGGAGGAGGAATTGGGCAGCAATGTGAAGAGTTGGTGGTGCTTGGCGGGACTGCTTCCCTGTCCTCTACTCATCCTCTTCATGCATTCATTCATCACCTCATCAACCCTATCTTCCTTGTAATAACTCATGCGTTCAACCTTTCCTCACCCACTGCTTACTCCCCCTTCACAGTTTTCATTTTTACAACCATCCTCACCCATCCCTCTCTTTGACTCACATCCCGTCTCCTCCTCCTTTCCCACCTTCTCCCTGTCCTCCCCCTGTTAGCCAGGTTGGCCCGGCAATGCAGTAATGCCATCTGCCAGCGCAGCATGCCCACAGCCTCATGTCCATGCACACACACTCGCCCACAGACGCACACAAACACACGCACAGCTTGGCAAGGACACCTTCCAGCGCAGGATACACCGATATCCACGCTTCCGCCACCAGATCACCGTAGTCCCACGCATTGTGTAACACACACACACACACTCACACACACAGCCCTGATGAGTCACACGCTTCATCTGTCTCCCAACAGGGGGAGCCGGGGAGCATCTGCCGGAGCCGAGACAGGAGTCGGAGATGAGAGGCTGCTCTTACAGTAAGAGAGCGAATCATTACAGCAGTCACATACTGCCTAATCATAGACAAACAGAGAGAAGATGACCACATGGGTGTGTGTTCCAAACTGACTACAAATGAAGTAAAAGAAGGGAAAGCAAACCAGCAATTACATGCAAATGCACATTTTTGAGGCACCGATCTCTGCTTTTTTTGCGGCCTGTTGAAACATTGCAATACCATACGCTGTAATATTGTTTCAGATGTTTGCACTTCAATAACTTTGGTGGCTAGGACTAAGATATATTGATACAGAAACAAGAGGACAAAAACAATGTAGTTGTATTTTGGAATGTGTGATGCAGAAAGTGCGGATAGATGCACAGAAGTTTTCAAGCAAAAAGTGGAACAGCTGGGACACAGTGCATTAAACATCAGTCCATTAAGTCTTGCTAGAAAAAAAGAATCTTTTGTGTGTGCGTGGTTGTTTTTTTGTGTGTGTGTGTGTGTGTGTGTGTGTGTGTGCGTGCGTGTGCGTATGTGTGCTTACAATTAAAACCGGGGAAGATATATCATATCGTAGCATGACAGTAAAAAGTACGGGGCAAAAAAACATGGAGGGAAGTAATGTTATATGTTTCCCCATTGGTTATTTATATAATTCATTAATTTATTTAAATCCTCTCGCTCCTGTTGACATTGAAGAAGACAGAAACAGAATTGATGGGAAATGCAGCAATTAGCAAATGAGCTCTAGGATGTGTTGCTGTTCGAGCTGTGTTTGGTGCTGCATCGGGGTGCTGGGGGTGGCAGTGTGTGTGTGTGTGTGTGTGTGTGTGTGTGTGTGTGTGTGTGTGTGTGTGGGGGTGAGGGGGGTATGATGCGTGTGTGTGAGTGTGGTGCGCTGCCAGGTGCGAGAGGGGGTCTGTGGCAGTATATTTATTAGTGGCTGTCAGGGAGGTGACACTTTGATAAATGGTGCAGAGTAATCAGGGCTGGGCTGTGACAGGCTGCACTCACAGCCTTCTACCTGCCAAACAGCCCAATCACACACACTCATACACACACACAGGCGTGCTCGCATATACATAGACACATAAACGGGTGTGTTTATATACACACACAAACGCTACTGTATATCCACGTGTACAAACACAACCTCCTGTAAATATCCCCCCGCTACCAGATGAACTACGTCATCAAGCTCCCCTCATCCTCTCCTCCTTTAACCTCTCTTCCTCTTCTCAAAGTCCTTTTATTCGAGTCTCTCACGTCCCACACTCCTCTGCCATGGCATTGCGATTTTCATAACCTTTATTGACATAAACATTTTGGAACATGTTTTTTTCGGAGATGAATGAAAAGGATAAATTGGGTCGAGATAGTTTGAGAGGAAAAGACAAAGAGACGGAGACATTTGGGGTGCAAATTTGCCGAGCTTTGTTGTTTTTTAATTGCTGGTGAGAGACAAGGTAGCCTTAATTAGTCCTCGTCTCTCTCCTGTTGTTCTGCAGGGTCATAATTCTCTGACTTTTGACTAATTAGTCAACTGCTGCCGACTAACTCATATTTTCCCCACTGGATCAGAATTACGTTTGGTTTTGCGAGCGGGAGAATTTAGGCAATTTGGTCAACAATTACACAAGTTTTCCATTTTTGTGTAACAGTGGCGCGACTCTATCTTTTTTTCTTTCTTTCACCCATTCAACTCTATCTGTATTTCCATGTAGATAATGTCAATTTAAAAATGTCCAAACAGCCGAAAAATCAAGCAACTGTTACACGCTGTCCTTGGAAAGAAACCACAGCCAATATTGTATTACAACTCAAACACAAAATGGAAATCATTACTTCTCAGCGAGCTTCTAATGCCTCCAAACCAGCAAGTAATGGGAGGTTGTAATCAAATAATTTCACTGAGGTTTGGGTTTCCAAACAGTTTTCCACTGATTCTATCGACAGACCACAGTCTGGCCCTTAAGAAAGGATATGGGGGGAAGGGGAGGGGGGACGACGACTACAAGAGAAACTTGGACAACAGAGCGGAGAGGAAGAGAGACGATATGACAGAAAATAGAGGAGGAGAGGAGTGGTGGGGTGTGTGTGGGTTGTAGTTTCTGTTTTTTCACAGGGAGCCTTGGTGGTGTATGTGGGACCTGCTCACACTCACTTACTTTATGATAGCCTGTCTGAGTACCTTCTGTAAAACCTCAGAGAAAGCATGAGCCTGGCTTGATAGCACCATCGCTTCCCTCCATCTTCTAAATATTCCTCTTTTCCTCTCACTGCTAAAAATAAAATGCTAAAATCGCATTTTTGCCAGTGCCAGTGGGCTGAGATAATTTTTCCACATTTCTACTCTTCTAGAATCAAGCGTAATTTCCTTAATAGTACAGTGATCAGTTTTGTTCTGTCTGGTTTCAGAATATTTAAAATAATGTATAAAAAACCCCAATATCCTGAAACATGGGAAATTGCATAGGGTACAGTGTCATTATCGCAACGCATTGACAGATTTAAGAAAATTCCAAAATGAGACTAAATGACATGTTAGTACTGACATTTTCAGCTGTGGTTTTAGGCTTATTGCTGCACAGTTTGCCCAGCTGAGGAAATGTCCAGCTGAAGTGAAAGGTGCATCCAAATATTGCTAAAAGAAACATAGTCCAGATATTTTAGGCTTATTATGATTTACACTGTTATAGATCATCAGCTGCAACTTGAATGAATGAATGCACAAATAAACACTCAAAATGAGCATGCTAATTAATGACTGAATGAATGGACTGGTAAAAGGATTCACTCTTTCTCTCCCTCCTCTCTTCCTCTTCCTCAGAGGAGGATCCTCTGCCAGGTTGAGTGAACATTGACGGAGTAACACTTATTTTCTCCGTCACACCAATGGAAATCAATTGGGCGGTAATTGCAGTATTTGACCCCTCTCCTGTCTCCACCACATCCCATCTCTTCCCTGGCTATACATCCTCCACCCTCTGACCATAAAGATGAGCTGGAGACAGTCAATTCATTTTATACACCAGGCATTTTCCCCTAAACTTAACAAGGCTATAGTGGTATATTTCATCACTCCTGATAAAATCTGAGAGGCAGGCGAAAGACAAACAGGAAAAGGAGGAGAGGAAAGTGTGGACAAAGTTAACAAAAGCAGGAAAAGGGGACAGTGAATTAAGAGAGACAAGTTTACAGAAGCGTCTTATTGCAGCTGCCATCTGTGTGTGTGTTTGTGTGTGCGCTTTTTTTTATGTGTTTGGGCTGGAGATGGCTGGTCAGATGGGTAATGAGTGACCCTTCCTCCCTGGCATGGTTCTGCCGTCACACCAGTATTAATCTTCCTACATCACCCCCTCTCTGAACCGACAGCATGCCTCTTGGGGCCACAGACACACACACACACACACACGTGTATNNATATATATATATATATATATATATATATATATATATATATATATATATACACACACACACATATACACACACACACACGTGCACACACACACACACGCAGACACACACAGAAGCATTGATGCATGAGCGAGGTGGCAATGATGAATGGAGATGTTCTTAAGATCTGTTTAATAAGTGTTAGGCAGGGCCCCTGTGAGAGCGATGGGGAAGAAGAAGGCATATACATATCTGCAAATGGAGCCCAACTCACTGGGGCCTGAATTACAGCCCATTTGACCGCATTTACACTGCTCACCAAGAGAAGGGAGCACAGGAAAAAGCAGAGAGAGGGGTACAGTGTTGGGATGTGGTAGAGATGGGTGAGGACAATTTGTTTTTTTAAATGTGCAAACATACATTTGTAATTTCAACAGTGTGTCAACTAATATGCATGACTGTATCATATGACAAGTTTTTAGTGTGGTCCCACCTGTTGAATCTGTGTAGGTGTGTGCGTGTGTGTGTGTGTGTGTATGAGGGAGCTGGGAGGGTTTGAAGGTGTCAGCAGGTGTCGGTGTGAACATTAGGAGTCAACCTGACAGTCTGTCAAGATTACCCAGACAGAGGTGACACCTCAATCAACCTGCTAATAACCATGTACTGTACATATGGCATTAACACATAGCCTACATGTCAATCAGTGCATGTACATGCACTCTGATTATTGCAGATGTCATGGGAACATCTTTATCTTCCACAGATTGGTGTTAAAATTGACATCAATCATAAACATAACTCCGTTAACAGACTTTGATTACTCATCAGTTTTTTGAACGACTGTTTTGCTCGAATAGATGCAAAGTGATGTTTGAGTATTGGGAGAAAAAACAAGGCAGATTTGATGTTACATCTAGCATTTCAAGTAACATTGTAATTCATTCATGTAACATCATGTGTTGTGGTGCTCTGTAAATTCCAAAGAAAATAATATTAAACACCAATTAATGTCAGTTTTTGTAAGCTAACACCCATCCTTCCAGACATTAACCAGATCAAACAGACTTTATGAAGTATTTGTCAACTGCTACTTAATCTTAATCTATTTTAAACTACAGCAACCAGGCTGCTGTGTGCATGTAAATGTGCTGGTTGTAGAGAACTGCTGGGGCCCCCTCTCTGTCATCTACCCTTTGTAATCTAATCTCTTCATCTGCCAGGCACTTTGCATGTCTTTATCTTCTCATCCATTTGAGTCTTCTCCTACTTCATACCTGTCAGCTTAGGCCTCACCTCTCAGAAGTGCCTCTCTTTTATTTTTTCTCTGTTAAGCGCCTGGTCATGGAAGCTTGGGCTCTGTGTTGTCTGACAGCTGCTGCTGCATGCCTTTTTTCTCTCTCCCTCCCTCTCTTCCCCCTCTCCTCTCCTCTTTTTTAAACACGCGTCCTCATTTCTAAACTATCTATCATGCTGGCAGGGCCAGTGGGGCCTTTAAACTGTGGGATTGGCACTTTCTCAGCTGCTGAACTGGAAAAGGCGGCTGCTTGCAGACAGAGACACAAGCGGTGGGCCAGCCTGCTGCAGGCAGGACGAACAGGAGGTAGTCTGTCTGAGCGCAGGTGGACTGACGATACTCCTCCACCCTGTGAGTGTGTGTATGCGTGTGTGTTTTTTCTTAAAGTGTGTGCCTGCAAAGCTTTTGTGCTAATAAAGCTCCTGTGGTGATCCAAAGCACTCCTCTTTTTAATGTTGTTGGGATTTTGCCATTGCTGGTGGTAAACCCTCACTCTCAAACGAAAGAAAAGTTTAACAGAGTGAAGAGTCGTTTTAAGAAATTAATTAGAAAGAAAGTCGGTGGTTTTGAGATGGGACTGTGAAACAGAGTGTGTGGATTCCAGGGGGGCTGTCTGCACCGAGTTGACAAACTCTGTCTCACTTGGGAGTGAGAGGTGTCTGAAAAGATGGGAACTGCTGACAACATCTCTGTGTGTGTGTGTGAGAGTGTGCATCGAGACGCCACATTTGACAAACATGAAGAAATAACAATGCAGTGCTGTCAACAGGTCTTGTCCCTGGCAGGGGGTTGGAAGCAAGCACGAAGTGTGATTTTCTCAGACGAGCAGAGAACCCGCGATGACGCCTCATATCGATTTGCACACGCACACACGCTTAAACATGACACGTGCATGCCTGCGCACACACACACACACACACACACACACACACACACACACACACTTGCACATGTACCCACCAGGGCCTTGGTATTGAATCTATGCATTTACCAGTGATGGCAATAATGGCAATATCCCTAATAGGACAAGGAAGTGTAAACAAAACAAAAAAAAGTGCAGCCAGAAGTGCTCTTACGCATGTTCTAATGTTAAAGGCCCATGTGTCAGTATTAGTGTTAGATGAGGTCTGTTTCTCACCCACACATTTCCCTCACCATCACAAGCAGAAGTGTGAGGGCATGCAGCAATATGTCCAGGAAGAACACATACGTCCATCCATCCTCTCTGTGTCACTCTCACAGTCAACAGTTGGCAGTCTGTGCCGCTTGGCCGTCCCTGCCGTGTCCCACAATGAGGTTATTTGACAATAAAAATAAGAGACACAGCCACTCTATGCTTGGCAAATAAGAACTTAACAACAAGGTGGAAAAAATGGTAAATATGATAAATTAACTCAATCCCGTTTCTCACTATTGGTTTGCCTGGATATTTAACTGTTCAGTATAAGCCCAGAAAATGTCACCACCTTGCACGTCTGGCTACAATATTTTGGAGAAATATTTAGATCAAAAGTAAAATTAAGCAACATTTTGACCTCAGGAACAAATTAGAATCCAGAGTTAAATTTCTTTTGAAGATTCATTTAAGATCAAGAGCATTTCCATTTATCTGCTGTCCAGAGTAGAGAAGTTCACTAAAATCAAAGGAATGATTTCTAAGACATTTTTGTCACTGTGGTTGCCTTTTAGAAAGTAACCTTTAAAACATTTTTTTCCATCTATTTGTCTAGAAAAGAGTTGAAGGTGCTGCTGACCTTTTCTGGTCCGTCAGTAGAGGGCGGTCTATCCTCAATGGTCCAACTACTGTGTGTGTTTAGTTAATTTCCCAGCACAGTGGTTGTTTTCTTGTGCTCTAATTACACCAAGGCACACAGGCTACCTCTTTCTTTGTCTATCTCTTACTGTTCTTCCTCTCAGTTATATTAGTTGGGATGGGTGATAATATCTGTGTGTAGCCCTCTCTTTTACTGCCTCTTTAATTTCTAGAAATTTACTCAGTAAACAATAATTTGTAGAACTACAATTACCTAGTAATTGCAGCTGTACTTAAATAACTGTTGGAAAATCTAAGTAGACAGATAATTGACAAGAAACAAAAGTCATCTAATTGTTCTATAACCGAATTCTGATGGTTGTGACAGAGTTTTCCTTATATATTTTTTGATGAAAACATGTTCTCTTTAGCTGTGTTCTTCAGTAGCTTGCTTATAAAGATAAGTGACTCCTCTTTGTAAGCATTTCTTTCTACTGTAGTTTTCAATGTGAGCTGAACATTGTTGAGCGTTATGTGTGAGTCACTTTTTTTTTGTCAGAAAACATAAGATGATGCTTGCGGTGGCTTTTTACTGTTGTTAGCCTTTTACACAGGTTTTGCTCCTGGTTGTAGCATAGTACTATATTAAGTTCAGTGAACAACAACGGAAATATAAATGCATTTTTAAATCCCTTTTGTTCAGTCCAGTTTCATCAAGCAGCGCTTATTCAGTTTGCTGTGATAATTATCATAGAGGAGCTATTGAAAATAATCGTTTGAAAATAATTTGATAGGAATCTGACCAAAACATAGTTGTTGCTTCTTTACAGTTAATTTTCCATTTTCTATTAGTACATTATTGTATTGTGGTGCTTTATACCTTTGCAGAAGAAGAACAGAGTGCAAATTTGGATTTCAGTTTAATCTTGGAGAGATTAGTGCCATTGCAGAATTTGTTTACACACCACAGTCTTTTACAGTTCCATCTTTGGAACTGTTTGTTTATAGTTTCCCATAAAAGACGGGCCACACCATAACTGTATAGGCATTTTGTCATGAATCTCAACAATTATTCCATGGATTACCAGGAAAATAGCTAATTTTCCAAGAAACTTTATCTTTATCTTTATCCCTGGGATGTTAAATTCAGGTTGTTTCCATCCTGAACCTGTAACAATTAAAATGTAGTCGCTTGAAGTGAAAGTTATATTTACTGTTTTCATCTTTTATTTATGTCTCATTTCCAAGTATTCACCTACCTAGTTATACCTCTAATTATGTTATTTTGTATTGTTGCCATGTACTCAGCTGTGAAGCACTTAGTTTGATGATAAAAGGAAAGGTTGTGTTTGTGGGTATGTGTGCCACACAGTGTATATGTTTACAGTCAAGTTGCCAGAGCACCAGGTATAACTTTTTATGTTAGACCAATTTGTGTGCATTCTTCCAGAAGAGTGAGGTTCAGGGAACTGTGCGTGACATTACGTGAGTCACCCTTTCCCATAGTTCACCAGAGTCCTCTCACCATGACTCTGAATCATATGTAAGGCAGGTTTTTCTGCAGACTCTGTCAGACATCAGTCATTATTCTCAGACTTTAATAATATCGCCCTTATTGTGATCACACCACACCTCTATTATGCCTTTATGACAGTGTATTAACCCTTATGGGACCCCAGTCACTGGTGTTTATATTAAATATGGTAAACTGATATATCTTCATAAGATGCAGGTCTTCAGCTCTAGAGTGGGTGAAAACCCTTGTATCTAAATATAGCTTTATATTGTACATATTGGGATAGTGGTTTGAAGTTGATGTATGTTTGCAGGTGCCTTTTTTTTTTTTAACAACAATGCCTAAAATGCTGTGAAATATATTCTGTCATCTCCTACTGTATTCATCTTGTGAAACATATGAGCCTACAACACAGGAAGGAGACGTCCCTGGTATCTATATCTCTGACACTGTGTTGTTAATTGGTGGTCATCTTTCTGGAGACGTAATGGCTGCATATATTCTGCACTTGGTAACTGTGTTTCCATTAAATTGTCAAGTGAATTTTAAGCAAACTTTTGAAATGTCGCAAAAAACCCCAAAAAAGCGAATTAGGCACGTTTCCATCAGCTGGTTTGGAGCGAATAAACCAGGCTTGTTGCAAAGTGTAGTGTTGTCAGCGGGATAGGCTACACTTCACACATGGCTGTAATCTGCCAGTAAACAGAGTAGAGGAAGTAGAGGTTGCGAACCGGAAACAAAACAAGCACCCTTGGCCATTTAACCCATCTACTGGAGAAAAATGGAGAGAGGTCCTCAGGAATTCATTTCTATTGTGCAAGTTTTAATTGTTCTTTCAGGTCAGCTAGTATTGGCCATGTTTCATGCTTTAAGGGGATGAAGACAAATTAATGCTGACCAGTTCAACGGAAACAGCTGATCATCATCATCAGTGAGTTAAATGTTTGCTACGTCAGAACTTATTCGACAAAAGGCGTTTCCATATTTCATTTAGCACATCAACTCTTCATCGCATCAACACTTTTCGACAAAGGCAAAAACCACCTCAAGCATGTGTAAGACTGTTTTTGCGCAATTGAGAAAGTTTTGTCGAATTCTGCCATTTCCATACAGCTTTTCCAATCAAAATGCGCATAATAATACGATAATGGAAACAGACTGTAGTTGTGTGTTTTTATATATGTATATGTATATACTGTATGTATGTATGTATGTATGTGTATACAGTGTATGTATATGTATACTGTATATGTATATATATATATATATATATATATATATGTATATGTGTGTGTGTGTAAGACATGAGTGTATAATGTGTTTTAGGTTTAGCGAGGACCAGAGAGTTTCCATCAGCCTCCACACAGAGGTTTACTGTGTGGACCACAGCTGAATACAGCCATAATCCTTTCACTTCCGAGAGAGAGGGGCGAGTAAATGTGTGTGTGTGTGTGTGTGTGTGTGAGGGGGAATCAGA
>LKNJ01000154.1:2500-42694 GCA_002120245.1 Maccullochella peelii | reverse complement strand
CCCCCCCCCCCCGCCCCGTAGTAGGCTGGTGTCAGTAATAAAGCAGCTCCATCAGAAGAGGCTGTGTCGAACAGGTGGAGCTTCAGACAGGTGACGAGGAAACAGGAAGTCAAACGAGTGTTTGACTTCAATAAGAAAATTATAGCCACAATGTTTCCAGAAAACAATTTAAATTTCAAAGGAAAAAGAGTCTATTTAATGTTGAGAAAAGGTCATTTTCTAGAGATCAAACTATTTAAGAATGAACTCGATATATTTATAACTCCGAACATTAAGAGTAAAAAGTCTTAATGTGATGAGATTTCAATACTAAATGTTGGGTTCAACTTCTCTGAACCTGGATCAGATCTGTTCTGGTCTCTTACAGTCGAGCTGGTTTCATCTCGCTGATCAAAGACGTGAAATTCAACAAACTTGTCTGTTTTGCTGTTAAATGAAACGTTAGCGAACCTCCTTGGAGGCGTCGGTAGCGTTTATTCTGGCTTCATTCAGGTTAAACTTTTGCAACACGGCTGCATTTCTGAGTTTAAACCTGGTTTAAGTTGAATTAAACCTTCTCAGTATAAAGGACTCCTTGTTGGGGCCGTCGGCCCGACATTAAGAAAAGTAAAAGGTTTCTGTGAGAACTGAACGTGTGTTCTAGTCTGTTCATGGAAAAATCCACCTTAAAATCCTGTAAGATTTTAAAACAACATCTAATTTTGGGTGATTCTGCACCTTCTCAGCAACAAGGAGTCGCTCCGCTATGATATTTTGTCTTTTAACTTCCTGTCTGCACAGGAAGTGGGCTTCACCTGCAGATCAGTTTAATAATCTAACATACAGCTGAAGGTCTGACAAACATCCTCTGATTTCAGATCAGTTCTCAGCTGGAGTTCACTTCTGATTTTCCCGGGACGTCAGTGAAGACGAGTTCCACCTCATGCTAACTTTTCACTTCAGTGTGTTTGGTTCAATATATCAGAATTATTGTTATATATCTGAATTATTCTGTCATTAATTAAATGTTAATTATAAAGTTGAAAAGTTTATAAATTAGCTTCCACAGACCAACAAATCAGAACCAGCTGGTTTTGTTCGCCACAAAAACACTGAGATGCTGTTAGCACACAGGCTAAGCTAGTTGAGCTAGCTGTATGCTAGTGAACTCTGAAGGTAACTTTGCTCCAAAGGTGCTCTTTTTAATCTGATCTGTCAGGTCACATGACCTCCTCATTAATGTGGAGGTGTGTCCTGTGTGAACCAATCAGGACTGAGACTTGACGGGCGACGACGACAGGAAGTTACAAGCCAAAACAGGAAATGGAGCGAACAAACGAGCCCCATGAGGTCAATAACAAGCTTTCATCCCAGCAGAACCAGAGTGAATCTTTACAGACTACAAACAGGGATGTTTGGGGGCGTGTCTGACTGACAGGACCGTCATCCAATCACACGCAGCTGCTATGTTTTCTGGTTTTACATCACAGCGAGTGTTAAATCAGAGACGTGACTGACTCTACAGACATGATGAGTTACAGGGTTTAAGGTGGATCTTTCTTTTAAACTATTAGTCAGCAGGTGCCACCATCACCTTCTAACACCCACACCAGTTTCCTCTGTCTACATCACTTCCTGTGGTTTGGTTAATGCATCATGTTCCCCAAACAGACTTTTAAAGACAGGTAGAAGACCTGCGCAGGAAGTAGTCTTTGTGCGTTACATCAAAGACGGCGGCGGCCCTGCAGGATAACGAGGAGGAGGAGGAGGAAGGTGAGGGGGGCGGGGCTTTCTGTCAGATGTAAAACTGGTAAGCAGCCAGGTTGTCCATGAAGGGCTGAACCAGGAAGTCCGTGGAGAAGTAGAAGACCAAGCCGAAGGCGATGGAGATGGGCAGCGCCGGCAGAGCTTTCTTAAAGATGGCCAACAGCAGCAGAGTCAGGCACAGACCCTGAGACAGGTGGAGAACAGGTGAGATACAGGTGGAGGACAGGTGTGTTACAGGTGGAGGAAGGTGAGATACAGGTGGAGAACAGGTGAGATACAGGTGGAGAATAGGTGAGATACAGGTGGAGAACAGGTTTGTTACAGGAGGAGAACAGGTGAGATACAGGTGGAGAACAAGTGAGATACAGGTGTTTCACAGGTGGAGAACAGGTTTGTTACAGGAGGAGAACAGGTGGAGAACAGGTGAGATACAGATGGAGAACAGGTTTGTTACAGGAGGAGAACAGGTGTTTCACAGGTGGAGAACAGGTGAGATACAGGTGGAGAACAGGTGTGTTACAGGAGGAGAACAGGTGTTTCACAGGTGGAGAACAGGTGTGTTACAGGTGGAGAACAGGTGAGATACAGGTGGAGAACAGGTGTGTTACAGGTGGAGAACAGGTATATTTCAGTTACAGCAGAATCACAGATGCACATTACATTAGGGAGATGCTGAGGTAGATTTTTGGAAGTTTCTGATTTTCGGGTGGTTGACGTAGATTGTATGAAGTGTTTTCAGACTTTGGGGAGTTTCTGAAGATTTTGGGAACTTTCGATATCGTTATGGTCTAGATTTGGACTTTTGGGAATTAGTGGTGTAGAATTTTCGGGGGTTGGTGATTTTAGGAAGCAAATAAACCTCACTGCTTCATCAGCAGGTGCGTTCAACGTGTTGCATAAAACTACAACTTACGATAAGAATGGCGACGAAGCAGGCGAGCGTCGTGTTCCAGTCTCCACCGGTCGCTGCAGCTTTTCCAACCAGGACGCTGTAGAAGATGAAATCACCGAGGCCGAGCTTCACCCCTCCTACAGACACACGAACCTTTAACCTCTCAGAGGCACAAAACACACTTTTTAAGGTGCGTTTCATTTAATCATGTACTGGGACTGATCAGCTGATCACGGATTAAACTCGTGCAGTCAGCTGACATGAACTCACTTTCCTCCTCCAGGTCGTCTTCTGGAGACGTCCGGGACCGTCTGCTCTCAGGCTCTGCCCCCCCGCTGCTCTGCTCCGCCTCCTCGTCTGAAAAACAACATGGCGACAGGGTGACAGGTGTGTTACAGGTACGATGAACTGACCTAAAACGGCAGCACGAAGATGAACTCAACACGTGGAGATCAGTGTGTGACACCAGAATAATCATTAATGGCTAATTCCATTTGCATTAAGACCTTAAAATAATGTCAATCAGTGAAACAATTACCATTGATCAGTTTAAATTAATAGATTGACCAATTACTGATAACCACTGAAAAAATTGATGATGTCACACTCGAGCCTCCATAATGTAGATCATCGCATCATTAAAAAAAACAAGTGGACAAAATAACAGAAACACATTACAGTTTAATATAACATGAACTTCGGCCATTAGGTTGAATCAGCTGCATCAGATTGTACATGTGTTCATGATATTGTGTCCACCCCCTCATTTCCCATGATTCCTTGCAGAGAATAGCTGTTGGTTGCAATGTTGGACCTGTTTCGTGTCCGGAGTGCTGAGCGTCCGTCGGGCTCGCCATCCCCACCGTCCACATCATGGCAGCTGAACACACACAAGTCAATCAATCAATAAAAAACATGATAATTTGTTGAAAATATTACTATTTCAGCATATTAGCATGCTGACATTAGCATTTAGCTCAAAGCCCTGCTGTGTCTCAGTACAGCCTCACAGAGCTGCTAGCATGGCTGCAGACTGTCAGTCTGGTTAAACAACCTGCAGGTTAAAAGATTTCTTAAAATGGATCGATTTCTATTCATTTTTATTAGAAAATCAATGCAAAAGTTGCCTAAATGGGGGCATTCTGCTGGTGTAGCGGTTAAAGTGCTGACCATGGAATCGCAAAGGCCCCATTTCGATCTCTTCGAGCATTTCGACTATGGGAACTTTCCCCGGGGGCCAAGAACATTTTGAGGAACTTAAGCCACGTTTCCACTGCAGGAACCTTCCCCAGGGACGGGGAATCTTTGAGGAACTTTCCACCGCAGGAACCAGGGTCTAAATCATTCTACCCCCCAAACAGTCCCTGCTCAGGGGGGTAGTACTTTGCAAAAGTACAGGAACTTTAGTGTGGGGTGGGGCTCGCAGCACTCAACATTTCTGATTGGTCGAGTACTCGAAGCATTTTATTTCAGACACCATTTTTAAAAATCTGCAGCCACAAACCAAAATTGTGCTTCACTGAAGAAAGCAAACGACAGACGGACCGACGACCAAGTCCAGGCCTTACTGAGCTCCTCCATGCTTGTTGTTGTCGCTAATGACGCCTGTCCATCGCTTTACATGACGTCATCGTTGTTGTCTCACACAAAAATGACGTGTAAAAACAGCCGTCGCTTTTTCATACGTCAGCGGACTACTTTGCCTAATCTTTGCAGGTCTTTAGACCGGCTGAAGGAACCTTTCCGTTCCTTGAAAAATAGTTCCTGGGATGAAAAGTTCTGGGTACTTTGGTTGGAAACACGGCTTAAACCTGCATTTTGAACCCCTTTTAAAGGCCTGATCATTTTTTCTTTTAGATAGACAGATAGATGCTTTATTGATCCCCCAGGGGGGGAAAATTTCTTCGTTACAGCAGCCAATAAAAAATACAACATAAATTAAAGAAAACTGTACACGCAGTAACGTTCAATGTGCAACACAAAGGCAGTGCCAAAGAGAACAAACAGTGCAAATACAAAAACACAGTGCAACACAAGACACTGGTAGACAAGTCAAGTTGAGTCAAGTTGACCAGTCAAGTTTGGCCATATGACAGTTGAATGGACTCACAGGAGTAGATGAGGGCGGGGAAGATGGGCTCGTTGCGTTCCTGAGCCGTCTCCACCAACATCCTGAGAGGACCTTTAGGAGACAAGACGGCCACCAGGTCTGCAACAACACAAACAACCTGAGCAAGGCATGATGGGAGGGCTGAAACAAGGGTCAGTAAGAGGAAGGTTTCCCTGTGAACAAACACAGACTGAAATATCAGCATGTCAACATTATCAGCTGATTAAACAGCGTATATGGGGTAGAAATGACAGCATAAACATTCTGTTTATTTAATTTCCAGTGAAGTTTAAAACGTCCTTTTACATCTCTGATGCTGTAAACTATCCTTCCACAGTTCATACTATGAGTTTGGATCATTGCCAAAAATATGTGTTTACATGAGTTTATATTACAGCAGATGTGGAACTTAACCTAAGTGCAGGTGTAAACACTGTAAATGGGTTAAATGTGAATTCTTTGCAGGAAAAATATTGTATGGGAGTTAAAGTTGATGCACTGAAAGGGTTTGAAGTGTCAGGTGAGGTGTCGAAAACAGTCAGTCTTTCTGTGAGGACTGAAAACAGTCCGAGTAGAGATGACGGTTCTTTCATGTTGAAGAAGTTTTTCTTGCATCCTTCTCAACCCTTTCGTTGGTAGTCATGTCCATTCTTTGAGGAAAACGGCAGATTTATTTAACACCAACTTCGATGATTTGATGTGCAGTTGTAGCTAACAACCATCAAGACTCTAGAGCCCCACAGGTGGTCAGATACTCCTCCTGGGACTTTAACTAGTCTGTGAACCCTCCAGCACGCTGTGTCGACTCACCGTAGATGGAGATGGCTCCCAGGATGACCCAGGCTGACCACTCAGGCAGGTATTTGATGAAGACGAGGGCCATGAGGGCGCTGATGAGGATCAGGTAGGCCTGCTGCAGCTGGAGGGGGCCCTTCCAGTGGATACAGATCATCCCAACCGCCCCAAAGTTCCAGATGATCACCCCCACCGTCGGGTAGTCCACCGCCAGGTTGTACGTCTTAAACACTTCTCTGGGAAACAGAGGCAAGCCTTTAAAGACTCTTTCACACCAACTTCCAGCTTAGACAGGAAATTAACAAATATTGGAGTGTCTCCCTGGTTCCCTGCTGGTTCGTACACATGGAGCTCTGATTCCGAATGCTGGTCAGCTATATCCGAGGTGAACACATGAACGACAACTTTGCATCAAAAATGTCCGTGGTATAAATAAAGTTATTACATAAAATATAACAAAGTCACACAGAAGAGAGCGCGAGAGCAGGACTCACCCCAGGTACATGAAGCTGAACCAGAAGAGCAGCATGAGGGAGGACAGGATGAGCCAGCCGTGGATGAACTGAACAACACAAACACATCAAATCCACATCACACCTGCTCAACAGACAGCGCCCTCTAGCAGCTGGAAGTTCAACTACAACTACGCACAAAGTCAGCAAATTACAAACTTTCACAGCTTTAGTTTGTTTTGTATAAACACCACAAAAATATTCAAAATACCAAATACTCTAGTTTTTACAGCTCTTAGCTTCAATTCTAAAAGTGAAACATTTCTCACCAGTCTAGCCAACTCTGTAGATCCCTTCATTAATATATTTGTAATTATTTTAGATCACTTTGTAGAAATCTGTTTGAAGGTTTTCCTCCTATTCATCTGATCTGAACTTATTTCTATCCATCACTGACAAAGTGTTTGACCCATGGAGTTCCTCAGGGTTCAATCCTGGGACCCGTTTTATTTTCCCTTCAGGGCTCATTATCTGTCAGTTTGTCTCTTATCATGCTATGCTGATGATGTTCAGATTTATATATTTGTGGAAACTGGCAAACTTTCACATCTGACCATTTTACAGAATAGTTTTAATGAGATCAGTGCCGGATGTCTTACAGTCAGAAGTTCTTGTCTTTGCACCAAACCGGACCTTTGAGCACTAAAGGGCAAAACACACCGGCGGGGAATTGAAACATGTTATAGCAGGTTGAGCCAGCGCCAATACGCCTCTGTTGTTTGAATATTTTGTCTTTGAGTGTATGATGTTGGCTAACTAATACCTGCTGTGATCCACAGTACTACTACCATGGATCAGGACTGGAAACCGAACCACGATGGATCAGCCAATACAGCCGCAGAATCATGTTTTTGTTGAACTGAATGTGTCACGGAGCATTTGTGTGGCGTTTGTGTGACACTGTCAATGTCAGTGGTTCGACTGTTGTTGGCTTCTTATTCAGGCTCTCATCACACCTGCAGTGTGTTTTCCTGATGACAGGTATCGGCCCTCTGTACTCAGAAAAAGACATTATCCGTAACATTTACTTGTAAGTTTGAGTTCCCCGCTCACCCCTAAACTGTACCTTGACTAATTCTGCAGACCCAATGTGTGTTGGCCTTTAGGTTCCCTGGTTTCTGACTCAAAGGTTCTAACATCAGTTATTCAGTCCTGTTATTTTCAATTAAGAAACAGCCAACTCATCCATTCTTTAGTCTCCTCACGTCGTCTTGACTATTGTAACGCTCTGTACTCTTATTTAAGCCAAGAAGCCGTAGCTCGTCTACAAACAGTTCAACATCCTGCTGCACGATTACTAACAAAGACTCCAGAGTTCCCAGATCACCTGGGTGCTCTGTTGTGGATTAGTCATCAGCAAACTGCTGCGTGTTAACTGAACCTAAATAGACAACCAACATATTTAAACCATTGCTTTGTTGTTCTCATCATATGTAATTATGTGACACACGCAGATGCTTTGATTCACTACTTGCAACTGGATGTTCATTGCTCCCATAAAAACAGCTGCGGTTCTGACCTTGTAGCAGCGATACTTGTAGAGGACGACCAGGAAGATGGTCATGACCACGATGACACTGATCATGATGATGGTGTTGAGGACGGAGTTGAGGAGCCGGCGGCCGACAGACGAGGTGTTCTCCGTGAACGGCGTGTAGATCCTGCAGGGACAAATGCGATCATTAGCTGTTAGCGGAGGAGTCCTAGTCCACGTGGCGGCTGAAGTGTGGACCTACAGCTGCTGGTCGGTCTTCTCGGTGTAGAAGCTGACCGACTTGATGGTGGCGACCACCACCACCATGCAGAGGGTGACGGGAATGAACAGCATGATCACGTGCTTGGCTCCGTACTTCAGAGTCAGCTCCTCATCGTCTGCATCCACCTCCTGATCCGAGCTTCCGCCGCCGCTGCCGCCACTGCCCACGGCAGCCGGACCCGCCCTTCTGCTCACCCCAGGCTGGACCAACAGGGGGCGACATTCAGCATCAGTGCAGCAGGAAATACATCAACACTTCACACTATGATCATTAAGTCTTTTTGTTACGACACCTTAAGACTGACATGAGACCTTTACCCTTTTGGATGGTGTGTCATTGGGGGGGGTGAGGTCAGGATCTGGTCTGTAGGACGGCACCACTGGATTCTCAGACGGGACCAACGCCGTCCTCTCGTTGTAGGAGTCGTCGTCGCTGTCCGAGGCGTTCATGGCTGCTCCACACAGCACCGACTGCCAAAAACCACCAGACTGTCAGTGAGGCCTTGACACACAGAAACTCCCGCCAATGATCCGCGTCGCTTTGTGGGCGTCGGCCATCTTTAGAGCCACGTCGCCAACATGGCTAAAGACTTACTAATGCTGCGTTATGTCCGTTTGTGTACAGAATATATAGAAAGCCGGTTAGCTTAGCTTAGCATAAAGACTGGAAACATCCGACATTCACAGCCACTCGAAGCAGCGATTGGTCGGCTGAGTGGAGGTGAGAAAGGAGCCAGGGTTTCTCTCTCAGGTCTCTCTTTTCACTGTCACACGACTATTTCTGTCTGTCTTTGTGTGAACAGCTGAGCTCGAGTCTACGAACGTCTTCCAGGAGAAACTGTCTGATGGAGTAAAACCCGAACATCACCGCCCCGCAAACCCAGAAAGATTAAGAGAAGATAAAAGCGCCGATGAGCTCATCTGAGATGTTGTTAGAAACTACTTTCTGACATTTTATTGACTAAAAGATGAATTGATAATAAAAATAATCGTTAGTTGCAGCCCCCTAATGCACTGAAGTGGTGAATAATATAAGTTATCAGCTCTGCACTTCTTCTTCTGCTGCACACATGCCATACCTAACGCTAAGACTCATGGGATATGTAGTTGTTGAACGCAGGGCTGCCACTAATCGATTAATCATCAGAAAACTGTTTGAATGCTCATCACGATCTCCTGCAGCCAAAGTGATCAAAACCCCAAAATATTAATTTACTATAATATGAAGACAAAACATTGTATTTTCACATTTAAGAAGCTTAAACAAAAGAATGTTTTAATTAAATAATCACTGACTCAAATACTCGTGCTCATACTTTACTCAAAGGATCAGCGTGTGTCTCCAGGTGTTTCCAGGTGTCTCCAGGTGTTGGGGCACTATCTCTGTGTGGTCAGGGAGTCATTTCATGGATTAATATTCTGGCTCTTTGTTGTTGTGTTTTGACCTTCAGGGCCACCACATCAACGTCCTGCATTCAAAGCTTTACTTATTATTATTATTATTATTATAGCAGATGCATTAACATGTTGTCATTTTAACATAACTTTCTTTAATGATGCATCATGTTTTATTGGTTGATATATTTTGTGTCTAAAATCTGCAGATGTGGAAATATAAAGTACCCCAAAAAAATATATATATATAAGTACAGTACAGTACAAGTACAGTACAAGTACGCCATGTGAGTAAATGAAAAGAGTAACTTTTCTGGTCCACTGAGTGCTCAGATATTTACATGCAAAAACAGGTCATATCTCCATGGCAACCACTAACCTCCTTAATACCAATAAGTACATTTACTCACGTATGATCTGAACCACAGTTCTGAGGTACATGTACTTATTCAGGAGTATTTCCAACTGTATACTTGTACTTCAGAGGGAAACTTTTGTTATTCTACATTTATACTTTAAAGATTAAAGATTAAAGATTTTACACCCAAAATATATAAATCGCTAAATATCACGATGCATTATTATGAATTAAACTACCCAGCAGTGTGGAGCAGTGAGACTGAGTACTTCTCACAGTTTGGTGTCAATACCAACGTTTTCAGTTAAAGTAAGCCCCACACCCCCCCACGCCTCAGTTTGGCCCCCAAATCACAGAAACGTCCTTATTAACCCTTTAAACCCTCTGAGATGATTATTAATATGTTAGTTACAGATTTAATGAGCTGAGACTTCGTCCTCCATGAAGCCTCTGCAGACTGTTGATATTCATATGACTCACTGTCTGTCTGTCTGTCTGTCTGTCTCTCTCTCTCTCTCTCTCTCTCTCTCTCTCTCTCTCTCTCTCTCTCTCTCTGCCTGTCTGTCTGTCCAAACGTCCTCAGAGGAGAAAGACCGGAATCTGAATCCGGGTCCGGAGGTTTGAAACGAGGCCTTGAGTTGTGAGATGGGGACTTTACCTGGATATCAGCCGCAGGAACAGAAGGAGCCGCTCTGAAGGTAAACACCGACCGACAACCCGGAAGACGGCAGTCAGCTGACCGGCACACCACGTGACCACTGAGGACGTCACGAGATCACGTGGTGTTTCGACCTCAATTCACTTGAATTGAACTCCTCGTCAGCCGGTTCTATTTGTTCACCTGTCGTGTTTCTACCTGGAACCGCTTCTGTTATTTGATCAATAGGTCCGGATTACTGCCCCCCCACTATACAGACGTTTCATTATTTCCCCAGAAACCAACCAGAACTCTGCAATGATTAGTTAATTAATTGATTAGTCGACTGACAGAAAATTAATTGGCAGAAATTGTGATAATTGATTAACTGTTTTAGTCATTTTTTAAGCCAGCTTCTGAACAAACAAACAAACAAACGAACGAACTCTTGGGCTTCAGGGAATAATGACGCCATTATTTTCGGACATTTTATTCAGTGATCAATCAATCGAATATTAAAGGTTATTAAAGAACAATCGTCAGACCTGTTTATTGATGATGAAAATCAGCCGTCCCCTCTGGGTGATCAATAAAGGATTATCTATAATCAAAACACGACCTCGCCACCGGTTTTCTGTGAATTGAATGAGTTGACCCAGAACTAATTAAATAATCTGATAAAACAAAACTTTACAACAAACGAGCACAAAGTAAAACAAGACGGGGGCCACAAGATGGAGGCTGGAGGAACCGTCCTAGACCCCAATGATATGGAGCAAACCTGGGGCCCTTGGGGGTCTGGGGTCCCTGGGCAGATTCCTGCTATGCCCGGTTGGTAATCCAGCCTTGCCCAGAACCCACGTTTAGTGCGTTTAGTTTCTTTGAATCAGGGTTATATTTTTTGTGTGTTGGTGGGGGACTCCACACACTCCGGTCCAGCAGGCGGCAGCACCGGGTTGCTTTGTGATCCGCCAGTAAACAGAAACAGCGGTCCATGAAAACATCTGATCTGCAGCGGCTCGCTGGACTGAACCGGACCGGTATGCTGTGATATGGACGGTAATGAGTCCCTGGGGAAGAAGCAGCAAGAGGCGGGCCGGCGGCTCCGCTGGACACAGCCGCCGCCGGTGATGGCGCCGGTACCCATAAGCTGGGCGTGCTGTCGTCCGTGTCCTACCCGCTGCTGGCCGTGCTGTCCCTGCTCCGGTCGCTCCTCAGCTGGCTGTGGAGCCGCACCACAGCCACTGTCAGAGCCGAGCTCCGAGCCGCCGACGAGCGGGTCAGGAGCCACCATGACCGGGCCTTCGAGTTCATGTCTGAGGCGCTGAGGATCGATGAGGACGAGCAAGGTATCCGGTGTTCATGGTATCTTTTTTTCCCCTTTAACCTTTCACACCAAACTCCATCAGAAAATCAATCATTTTAAGGTTGCTTTGTTAATTGAACATGACTTGAGACTTTTGCGAACTTAATAAAATCACGCAGCTGGATGTTTGTGATGAATGCCGAGTGGAAGAACTGTCGGTGCTTGTTAAGACAATAGTGTGTATGTGTTGTAAGCTAAATTAAAGTAGAAGATTTTTGCATGGAGTTTGGCGTTTTGAAAATCGGCATGAGAAGTTCCTCAGCACACAACAACCGCAGATTTTAAATCAGGGACCGCCGAGGACATCAGGGGGCCACACTCTTTCTGTTATTACTGATTGATTATTGATCAGCTGGAGCCAGCCAGCCAACCGTGTCAGCAGAGCCACGTTGTGTAGCTAAAGTCAGTGTGTGAGAGGAGAGCTTGTAGCAGCTCTCTTAACAATTAGGCTATCATCATTATTAATTAATCTATAAATAGAGACAGACAGGAAATCCTCATACTGGACCAGGTGGAACCAGATTAGTTTGACTGCAGTCGTCAGTGATGTGAAACTAATAGGATGTGGGATCCAGCACTAAGTGTCTGTTTTATGTCTTTTCTCTGCAACTGTAAAACTCTAAAACTGAACTGAGGTTATTAAATGTGAAAGTGATTTAATATGTTGTTCAGCTGGAGGTCAGTTAGAGGGACTCAGATGTGGCAGTGCATCAGGATCCAGCAGATCAATAGTCCTGATTGACACCAGACTCTCTTATTAAATTGTATTAATTATCTCTTTTTGTCTATTTGTGGGCGTTTTGCATATTTCTTACTTATTAATCAAACCAGATATAACGTGTTAATCAGTGGAGTTAGTTCCCTTTGGACAGAGCCAGGCTAGCTGTTTCCCCCTGTTTCCAGTCTTTATGCTAAGCTAAGCTAACCAGCTGCTGGCTGTGGCTTCATATTGATCGTACAGACATGAGAGACATTGATCTCGTCATTTAACTCAGAGGGAAAGTGAATAAGCGTAGGAAACAGAAACAGGCTGTAGGAAACAGACAGCCTGTAGGAAACAGAAACAGGCTGTCGGAAACAGAGACAGAAACAGGAAACAGAGACAGAAACAGGAAACAGAGACAGAAACAGGAAACAGAGACAGAAACAGGAAACGGAGACAGAAACAGGAAACAGAAACAGGAAACAGTCTGTAGGAAACAGAGACAGAAACTGAAACAGAGACAGAAACAGTCTGTAGGAAACAGAGACAGAAACAGGAAACAGTCTGTAGGAAACAGGAAACAGTCTGTAGGAAACAGGAAACAGTCTGTAGGAAACAGACAGAAACAGGAAACAAAGACAGAAACAGGAAACAGTCTGTAGGAAACAGAAGCATGCTGTAGGAAACAGAGACTGGAACAGGAAACAGTCTGTAGGAAACAGAGACAATCTGTAGGAAACAGAGACAGAAACAGGAAACAGTCTGTAGGAAACAGAAACAGTCTGTAGGAAACAGAAACATGCTGTAGGAAACAGAAACAGTATGTAGGAAACAGAAACAGTCTGTAGGAAACAGAGACAGGCTGTAGGAAACAGAAACAGGAAACAGTCTGTAGGAAACAGAAACAGGCTGTAGGAAACAGAAACAGGCTGTAGGAAACAGAAACAGGCTGTAGGAAACAGAGACAGACTGTAGGAAACAGAGACAGAAACAGGAAACAGTCTGTAGGAAAGAGAGACAGTCTGTAGGAAACAGAAACAGTCAGACTGTAGGAAACAGAAACAGGCTGTAGGAAACAGAGAAAGTCTAGAAACAGCCTGTAGGAAACAGAAAGAGAGACAGTCTGTAGGAAACAGAAACAGTCAGACTGTAGGAAACAGAAACAGGCTGTAGGAAACAGAGAAAGTCTAGAAACAGCCTGTAGGAAACAGAAACAGTCTGTAGGAAACAGAAACTGGAACAGGAAACAGTCTGTAGGAAACAGAGACAGAAACAGGAAACAGTCTGTAGGAAACAGAGACATGCTGTAGGAAACAGAAACAGTCTGTAGGAAACAAACAGTCTGTAGGAAACAGACAGGCTGTAGGAAACAGAGACAGAAACAGGAAACAGTCTGTAGGAAACAGAAACAGGCTGTAGGAAACAGAGACAGACTGTAGGAAACAGAGACAGAAACAGGAAACAGTCTGTAGGAAACAGAAACAGGCTGTAGGAAACAGACAGAAACAGGAAACAGTCTGTAGGAAAGAGAGACAGTCTGTAGGAAACAGAAACAGTCAGACTGTAGGAAACAGAGACAGAAACAGGAAACGGTCTGTAGGAAACAGAAACTGGCTGTAGGAAACAGACAGAAACAGAAACAGGCTGTAGGAAACAGAGACAGAAACAGGAAACAGTCTGTAGGAAACAGAAACAGGCTGTAGGAAACAGAGACAGGAACAGGAAACAGCTCGGTTAGCTCACTGCTCATCACCGTTGCTCGTACTTTGACTGTGGTGTTATTCTGGGATGTGATGTGTTGCCAGGTGACAAGCAGCAGGCGGCAGGCTGGTACCAACGAGGCATTGCCGAGCTGGAGAAAGGCGTCGCCGTCCAGATGTCAGGAAGCGGTGAGTCCAGTTTACCCTCTGCAGGGAGACCGAAGCCCGGCACACACACTGAACCCAAAGTACAAAAGGAACTTATTAAAAATGTGTTGTTAGAATAGTGATAGAAACCGCGTCAGCCTGCTGTGACTGTTCGCTGTTTATCACTTCGTCTTGATTCTTCAGTTTGTTGCTCGGTTTCTTTGAGAAGATGCTTTTAGTCAACTTGTGTTTTCTGTCTCTTTTCTAGGAGAGAAATGTGAGCGGGACAGACGTCTGCAGACCAAGATGGCCACCAACCTGATCATGGCTAAAGACCGACTGCAGTCTTTAGGTAGGTTTGATGATGTCACCATGTCTCTGACGCTGAGTGTCCTCTGGACCGCTTCCTGTCCCGGCTCGGTGTCCACAGGAAGTGTTTCAGAGGCCAAACCTTTATCCTGTTCTTTTTGTCTTCATCCAGAATGAAAACATGTTTGGTTTTGGGTTCTACTCTTCTCTTCTTCTGTGTTTTTTCTTCCTTATTTTCGATGTTTTAGTGGAGGTGCTCTTGGGGTCCGGCGCTCAGACAGACGTTTACACTGACAGCACTGACCCCGCCTACCATACCGCCCACCCGAGAGAAACACGTAGCATGTTGAAAATGTTCAGTCCTCAAAGTTCCTAAATAGAAAAAAGGTGCATCAGTGCCACCGTCACGTCAGTTTGTGAAAATGTTCACACTGATGAAGTCACTTCAGGAAATGCAGACAGCTTTTGGTCAGTACATATTGTAACATATCAATGCATCAGCATATGTGTATGTGTGTGTGTGTGGTCAGCAGGTGGCGCTGTCTCCAGGAAGAGAGACTCCGTTAATCCAGCACCATCCAGCCGACCAACGCGCTTCCCAAAGACGCCCTGTTCTTCCTCCTCGTCTTCCTCGGCGAGCCTCCGTTGCTCCTCAAAGCTCAGCTCGCAGCGCCCCCCCACCCACAGTACCAGGAAGGTGTGTTTCACTTTAAACGTGATGACTGTGAAGCAGCCGTCCGGTCCTCACAGGTAATGTGCTCTGTGCCGGTCTCTGCAGGGCAGGACACGTCGTCACAGCTCCCCGACGGCGACACCACTGAAGAAGACGGACACAAAGGACCTGAAGAACGTGGACGGGAAGCTCGCCAGCCTCATCCTCAACGAGATCGTCGACAGGTGAGAGACGCCAACGAACCGGACGCACCATGTTACTCGTTAGGAGACGATGTGACATGTTAGAGGAGCCTGTGGAGGCGTGTTGCTTCAGGTACAGGTGAGACATGAAGTCTGATCCAGGAAGTCCAGTTTGAGTAGCAGGTCTGTGAGTTTAAGGTTTGTCACCAGAACTCTGCACAGAGGCTCCGTCGTACCGTGTGCTGCCTTCTTGGTCTTTGTCTTGTTGTTTAGACGTCTTCTTCCTCCTGCTGTCTTGTTTTCTATGCAGACCCCCGACTGCAGTCTGTACAGAAGCAAGTCTGCAGCTTCTGCGTCTGAACAAACTCCAGCTGCAACAAATAATTATTTTCATTATCGATTAATCTGCAGATTATTTTCTTGATTAACCGATAAAACAGGACGCCGTCTTCGCTGCTGCACGACAAGACGAATCATTCTTACATGAATCGACTAAATGATGCTGTGGTTGGTTCGTTGGTTTTGGTGCTGTGTGTTTCAGCGGCTCGCCTGTGAGGTTTGAAGACGTCGCCGGTCAGGATCTGGCGAAGCAGGCGCTGCAGGAGATCGTCATCCTGCCGGCGCTGAGGCCAGAGGTGAGTTCAAAGACTGACGGTGAAATGAAGCTTTATGGACTTTATTTTGTAGAAATGTAACTGTCAGTTTGCTGAAGACACTCTGAAGGTTCTGTTGAAGTGAGAGGAAGTCTGTCCTCAGGCCAGTTGTAGAGAGCAGACTCTTCTCGCTTGAACTTTTCTACTGGAGTCTCAAAAAGTTTCAACGTTTCAAAGTATTCACCGGAAAATGGTCAGAGGTTGATGCAATAGAATTTATTCCTTAAAACAAGGTCGAAACCCGAGCTGGTCCCGGAAACCAACTGAAGAACAAAGGCCAGTACATCATCTTTTAAAGCCTAACAAAGTCTGCCTCTTTTGGGTGGAGTAAAACAATCTCTCCACCTATTTTCTTAAAACATCCACTCATATCGTCAAACATAATGGTGTCCTTTAATATGTATTTGGGTCATCTGCTCAGCCCCCACCTTCCCTGTTTCTTATTTTTGCTGACAGTTATTTTTGCAAAAGGTTGGGGCTCTTCTAGCTAAGACCTGTTCTCGCCTATCTCATACACCAGTGGCTTCGGTGCTTTCCCGCTCCTACGCCCGCTTCTGCCACCTGTAGAGTTTCAGCTTTTAGGCTGCGTTCTTTTTTTAAACTACTCCCCATGTTCTAAAGCATTTTGGTATCTACTCGCCTTTAAAAATGGTGCTGCTGTTACATTAGATCCTTTACACCAGGGGTCACTAACATGGTGCCCACGGGCACCATGTCGCCCGCAAAGACCACACGAGTCGCCCGGGCCTGTTCTAAAAATAGCTCACCGTAGCGCCACTTACCAGTGAGCTGCATCTAATTTTTTTTGATGCTATTCTTTTTTAAGTCACACTTGCATTGGTGTAAATTTGAATGATTGTTCATATAGGGGACATTATTGGTGGCTCACGGACATCTGTGCGTGCATCACCTGACGGACGGCTCCGCTCCACTAAAAGAAAAAAGAGACGGCGCTGCGCTGTCAGGCCGGTTCCCCTACAGCTCACACAGACAGACGAGCAGAGGAGCGCTCTGCTCTTTCTCTCTCTTTAGCCTGATGTTCGTTTAAAAAGAGTTAAAAACGAGAAGAATTAACTTCCATCTGAGCGCTGACCAGCTCAGCCAGAGCTGTGTGTGTATGTGTGTGTATGTGTGCGTAAGATTGGCGAGAGAGAAAAAACCGTCGTCGCTCGACCTCTTAGTCTGTGATTGATGATCAGTTGCTGATCGCCACATGCCTACAATACAACTACAGTAGGTAAACCTAATGCTTCAGATCTAGTCAAGGTTTTTGCAGAAGCTGTATTTTTCTTGGATCAACTCACTTGAAGCGCGACTCGCTGTCTCTCTTCTCTGAGCTGTCACGTGACGACGTCACGTCTATAAGCTTTATCAAACGTCTCCCGATAGGAAAACATTATTAACGAAATAATTACTATTGGAGTAAAACTGAAAAATCAACCAGGCTGTGTTGGACATACACTCATTATTTAGGCATTGAATAAATCATATTTAATATTATATCAGGCCTCTATATAAGCGCATTTTCAATGAGAAGTTACTTTTTACCTCGCAAAAGATATGATTCTCATCAAAACAGTCGAAAACGAGGGGTCCAGTGTGCACTTTATCAGAATCAAATTGTCTGTTTTATTTTTTCTTTAAGGGCTATGTTTTACATGAGGAAATGGTTTGGTTGCACTGTTCAGAAACTTGCAAATTAGTCTAAAAAATCAATGTAAAAAAGAATCGTGATAAAATCGAGATCGTGATTATATTATTATATAGAAATAAAGTGTTGCATATTGATATTTATCTGTTTCCTACCTTGTTAAATCATTGTTGATAATTATTGTGAGAAATCATTAACATGATCAGTGTCTTCACATAGATGAATATCATTAATTATTAATAATAACATATAATTAAAGGTAAATTGAGCAAATTTGTTATTTCAGAAGTGTGTATCAAACCGGTAGCCCTTTGCATTAATCGGTACCCAAGAAGTAGCTCTCAGTTTCAAAAAGGTTGGTGACCCCTGCTTTACACAGTCTCCCTCAATCCTGCTGTCTCTTTCTAGTTACACACACAGCATCCAGCCCCACACACACACAGTATATGGAGCACATGCATTGCTATCTCTTATTTACTACTATTTATACCTACAACTAATATATATTGAGTACTTATAATATCCTATTATATTGTAACTATTATGTTGTAATATCAATACATACTGAATGATTTACCACAACAGTTCTTCTTCTGCAGTTATTGGTGTGACAGCAGATGTTCTTCTTCTCTAGCTGTTTACAGGACTGCGTACTCCAGCCAGAGGACTTCTTCTGTTCGGGCCGCCCGGCAACGGCAAGACGATGCTGGTGAGTCAGAAACAAGAAGAAGAAGAAAAGGAGGTCACTGATTTATGATCGGGGTTTGATTTCAGGAAAGTGGTGCTAATGTTATGTATTTAGTTTGATAAATTGTTACTAACACCAAAGGCTCATTAGGCCAGATTACTTTTCACCGCACCAATACAAATGCTAACATCAAGCTGACTTGCTGATGTTGTTTACCATGTTCACCATCTTTGTTTAGCGTGTTAGCATGCTAACATTTGCATCTTATAGAGCACGTTTACATGAAACCATTCAAAACACAGTAGTGTGAGACATCTGTCCACAAACAGCTGCTGAGGCAAGAGACGGACACAGTCAACATAAATCCAGGTTAATGATCAGATATATCGATATTAAACATGATCGATGACAGAGAAGGTCCTCGGTGATCAGCCAACGCAGCATTTTGTAAAAGTTCAGTTTTCTCCGACACGCTGAAACGGCGAGCTGAAGATTTAAACACTCTGAGATATTTCATTTAAAGTGGACGTAGCTTAGCTTAGTGTCCTCAGAGTACAGCTGTCCGTCACTTCCTGTCAGCACTAATAAGGCTAATGACTGTCAATCACACATCGTATTCGTGTCATATAGGACAGCTTCCAAATCGTAATTGCGACTGTGAAACTCAGATTGTTGTGAAAGCTCCGATATAAACTGAAAACCAAACCAACATGGCCGCCTGCAGTTCAGTGTAATTAAAGCGAGATGAAACTGGTGGTGTTACAGATTCAGTATTTTAATCCTCCGTCTCGATGACATGAAAGTCGTTTTCATTTTTACATCCGTCTGATATGACGTGAATTTAAAAGCAGCGTCTGAACCAGGAAATAGCGATAGTCACGTTTTCCAGCGCGACAGCTTACATAACTAACTGACACATAGCTGCAAATTCCTGATTTTGAGTTTCCTGAACCTTTAAGATGCTTTTATCAACTCCAGGCTAAAGCGGTGGCAGCGGAGTCCAACGCCACCTTCTTCAACATCAGCGCCGCCAGCTTAACCTCCAAATACGTAAGTAGCTTCGAGTCTGACAGCAACTTCACCAAACAGTTCACCGACGGCCATTTTTCACTGTTCAGTTAATCAAGCAGCCAACGAGCAGCCTGACTGTGGAAGCAGTGATGGTGTCTGTCTGTGCAGGTGGGTGAAGGCGAGAAGCTGGTTCGAGCTCTGTTCTCTGTGGCCAGAGAGCTGCAGCCCTCCATCATCTTCATCGGTAACTCTTACTCTAAATCAGTGGTTCTCAAACTGTGGGGCAGGATCCTCCAGGAGGACATAGTCATTGCAGGGGGTCGCACATGACTTGGGGGGGGGNNNGGGGGGGGGGGGGGAATGGCGTCGTGTTCATGGGAATAACTGGTGGTTCTCTGATGGTAGCAGGCGTTACAAGATAACGAGACAACAGTCACGTTTTTCTAGACGTTTGACGATGCGAACAAACCTCAGCGGAAGCAGATGGATGACGGACGTCCATCCAGGGGGCTGAATGTGGATGATGATGTGAGTGCTGCTGCTGTTTGTGTCCAGATGAGGTGGACAGTCTGCTGTGTGAACGGAGGGAGGGCGAGCACGACGCCAGCCGACGCCTCAAGACTGAGTTCCTCATCGAGTTTGACGGGGTGATTACTGAATTACTTGGTGCCTCTTTCTGGTGGGACGTTAACTGGAGGGTCATCAGCAGACACTGATGGGTAAACACTTGTTCCAGGTCCAGTCAGGACGTGAAGACCGGGTTTTGGTGATGGGAGCCACCAACAGGCCTCAGGAGCTGGACGAGGCTGTTCTCAGGTCAGATCTCCCGTTCTTCACAAAGTGATTTCGCCATAAACTACATTTAGAAGCTGTTCTGGAGCTTTCCATCATATCGCATGATCTTCATCTGCATGTGGAGTTGCCCAGTTATCTTGGAACTGGAAGTGTTCCAATTCCCATTTTTATTGATCACTTTAAAGACTTCTCATCCATGGACAGTCTCTTTGTGTCTGCTTGTGGTGGTTTTGTGTCTCTGACTCTCCAGCGCTTCACACTGACTCTCCTCTGCACAGATATCAGACTAAATACTTCAGCACGCTGTTCTCAGTGTTATAGGAAACCAGCCTGAGATGCAGCTTCTGTTTTCTTACAGCAGTTAAACTGAGTGAAATGTTCCTGCTGTGACTGTATGAATGAATGGCTTCTTGACTTAAAGGTACATAAAGGTATTCAGCAGCTGTACTTCAGTATCTGCTGCTGCAGCCACTCAACTGTGTATTTGTTACTTATTCGCAGGCGTTTTGCTAAACGTGTGTACGTCGCTCTGCCGGCCGAGGAGGTGAGTTCAAGTTCAGTTAAAGACGTCAGATGTCTGAATTCCAGGTTTGTGCGACTGATGTGAAGCTGCTTTTGTTTTCAGACTCGCTTCAAGCTGCTGAAGAACCTGTTGGGGAAACATGGCAACCTGCTGACCCACAGAGACCTGGTCCAGCTGGCCAGGTCGACTCCATCAAACAAGTCGTGTTGATTCTCATTTCACAGATGATGCTTCTAATGTTAATTTCTGTGCTGTTTCCTGCACTTATATAAATCTATCTCATTTAGCAAATAACACGATGATGAAACTGGTTAACATGTTTTTATTATATTAACAAAACACAATCTGCACTAACTTTATGATAAATAATGTTCTAGACAGTGTTTGACAAAAACTCCAACCACCTTTAGAGACCACCGTCCACTCTGGTGTCTAAATAAGAGCTGATTTTAAGATATATATTATATATAAATATATATTTGAAGTGCAGTGATGCAGTCACACTGCTCTCTGTATCCAGCAGAGGGCAGCCACACGCTGCGTTTAAACAGTTTCTGTCTGTTTCTGATTGGTTCAGAATGACCGAGGGCTACTCCGGCAGCAACCTCACCTCATTGGCTAAAGATGCCTCCCTGGGACCAATCAGAGGTGAGTCTTCAAGTCAAAGTTTGTGTACAAATATCAGACCAAGAGTCAACAAAATGTCAGTGACCATGGATGTGTGATTTTATTATGTGTGCTCTTACCATGTTATTTTATTTTATTTTATTACCTACACTGTTCACTTTCTGCTGCAACTATGTACATTTCTCCACTGTGAGACTATTAAAGGACTTCTGATTCTGATTCTGAATAAATCATGTTTCTTTTGAATTGATGAGTCTTAGATTTAACGGTTCTTCTCTCTTCCTTCCTGTTTTACTTCGTCTTTTCAGTTTGTTTCCTCCTAAAACTGAAACCATCAGTTTATTTTTTACAGCAGTCTGGAGGCACTGTGTTCAACAGTCATCCATACTGCAGTCAGTGCTGAGAACTGTTCCAGGATCTGTGATTTTTATAGACATTTCATCCTTTAGTTTCCTGCCTGCGACACTAAAGCAGCATGTTTTCAATAATTCACTGTGAGGATGAACTCTTTAACTTCACCGTCGTCCCGTCATAATGTTTCTTGCATTATTTAAATGCAGATTTAATTATTGAGATTATTATTCACAGAAATGATTATTTATAAATGTAAAGGCATCAGTTATCTACAGTTGGATATCTGCAGACGCTTCACTTCGCTCTCCATGTTCAGGAGTAGAAGAGTTAACTTTGTTAACTGAGGAAATGACTCTTATTTTGGAGGTCTAAGCGTAGCTTCGCTGGCAGGAAGTGCTCATTGATCACTTTCAGTCTGTATGAACTGTGTTTGTGTGTTTCTGCAGAGTTGCATCCAGAACAAGTGAGGAACCTGAAGGCCAGCGAGGTGAGTCCACTGCACTGCTGATCATGTGATCATGTGATCGGCCAATCACCGATCAATTATTGATTGGAACGATTCCCTTACTCCCCGATCTGGTCCCTAAAGCTTCAGCAGTACAGATACTAAACCAACAGTTCTGTCTGTGCTCAGCATCAGTCCTGAGCTCACTGTCAGGTGAAAACCTTGTATCTGCAGTTTGTGTTGAAGAAAGAAGGAAAAGCATCTCGTGTTGATGGGAACATCAGACCGTTTCTAAGAATAAAACCCGTTTACTGTCCTGTTCTGTCCACAGGTCCGGAACATCTGTCTCAGAGACTTTGTGGAGTCTCTGAAGAAGATCAAGAGGAGCGTCGGTCCGCAGACTCTGGACCTCTACATCCGCTGGAACCGAGACTACGGAGACACCGCGGCTGTATGAAGTCTACAGACCCCCTTTTTACTCGGCAGCAGAGAGTCTTTTCTCTTTGGTTTCTTACTTGGACTCTGATCCAGAGACTTGTTTTAAGTAACGGAACTGTTTTCATTTCATTCTGTTTCATTCAGACTCTTTGTGATCCGACTGCATTAAACACATTTATTTGACCAGTTTGGATTATTTTATTAAAGAACACTCTGGTGGTTCAGTATTGCACCTCCATAAAGGTGTGTGGTACAGGTAATTAGGTCTGGGCGTTCAGGGGCTCTGCCAGGTCCTGATCTTGATCCTGAGGAGAGCAGACCACAAACCTCCTCAGCATCTTTCACAAGCCGACCGGAACCCGCTTGCATCCTCCTCAGTAACCAGGTCAGGTGGCTTTCTCCAAAGATCTAAACGGCATTTAACCATGAGAAATCTGGTTTCTGTAATCGGGGTAGGGGATCAGAGAATCCAGGTTCCCCAGCTTGTGTTGAGTTGGAGACACTTTGTTGGCCACGTATACCGTCTTATATATTCCAAACAGCGTTTGACAAGTACGCATGTGCAGGAAAGTCGGACTTCCTGCTCTTGCTCAGTGGAGCGGGGTCTGACGACCTCCACTGGCTTCCTGCGAGGCCGGTAGGCTCCACATCCACACCTGATGTTCAGGTAACCTGCAGCCCCTCTCACTGCTGGACGCCGTGGCCCTTTATTACATGAAGCCTATTATTTAGTTGGTGTTGGACAATTTAAAGTAAAGAGATATTAATTTGCTCTGCTCAGTAACCCGACACCTCTGCACCTGGCTTCTGTTGAACTGACAGGGTCTGTGCCAGCTCACCTGTCTGACTGCATGCAGGTATGAGGAAACATCCAGGTAACATGTTGCAGTTGAGAGTGAAGAAACACGTGATGGGGAGTCTTTGGTCTGGTCTGTTGTGTAACAGTGTGTGTGTGTGTATACATATATATATATATAAAAAACACGGTGTAGCAGCCGTCATGTTAAACACGTGTAACAGGAGCAGGTTGCCGTGTAGTCCACAGATACTGAACCGACTCTACTTTCTACTTCTCCACGTCTCAGAGGGAAAATTGTGCTTTTTACTGCACTACATTTATTCAGCAGCTGTCAAAGAGAAGTTTATAGAACCAGCGGTTCCAAACCCAAAGGAAGAACTTAATTTAAGAGCTGCTGCACTGCACAGCGTAAAAATCATCAGTAATTTATCTCCAAAGGCCTCGCTGGTGAATCTTTGCTGCCCTCTGGCCCAGACTGAATCCCTCCCTGTGATTGGTTGGTGCAGCACTGCCTCTCTGTACCTGGGTCTGCATTTAGTTTGCTGTCTGTTATCTGGTCTGCTCCGAGTTCCCTGGAACTGCCTGGGTTTCTACTCATCAGACCGGTTTACCTTTGCAGAGCAGTCGTGAGGAAACACTTATTCATTACCAATCCTGTGTGAAGAGTGTGTGAGCGCAGGGACATGATGACTCAGTCCTGTTGTCTCCGAGTCTCTGCTGCCTGTTTTCACTGGAACCTGAGGTACTTTTAAATACAGTCGTCATCTCAAACTGAAACTTCAACTTGTAAAAGTTTAATACAGTATAAAGAGGCGAAAAATGCTACCAAAAGATGCAAAACAACCACAAACCCATGTTCAGTTACAGTACTAGTAACTATAACTAGTACTGTATTACAGCTCCCACTGCACAGACAGACAGACAGACAGTACATCTAATGCAGACTGTAGATGGTTCCATGTCTCCACCTGACGGACTGATCTCTGGTTTCTCTGGAACCCGCAGACCAGTCAGACCGCATCCTTTCATAAAGAAGTTATGATGGTGAGACGTCAGACATGCGGACTCATTATGGGTGGAGTCTTTACTGTAATATAACTGATCCAGTCTCTCTTTTCACACACAGACCTGGACGAGACACCAGCTGCTGATCTGACAGACACTGACAGGGACCAGCTGAGTAAGTCCGATGTGGATCAGAGTGTTTGATTTGAGTGATGACAGAAGGAAATGGTGTCAGATGAATGTCGGGGTGTTGAACTGCCTGGGGCCTTAACAGCTCCAGATATTAATAATATATGATGGAGTCTGTATGAAACTACCTTCCTGATCTCTCTTATATGTATATTCAGCGACTCCACATGATCCACTATCCAGAAGAACTGAAACCCTGTTGAACCATCCAGTGTTGCTTATTTACCTGTTCTAGTTGTGCCTTATGTCGTTGTCCACTCTGGTCCTGATGAAGACACAGTGGTGTTGAGACGTTTTCCTTTTGTTTCTCAGTAAACTGGACTTTGGGTTTCATTAGGTCCGGACTCATGCTGTTACTCCGGGTCCTGGTTGCTTTAGTCTTTAAGACCTGTGTAGGTGAAGCACTGACTCAGATTGTGTGTCTGAAAGCTGCAGGAGGAGATGGGTTAACAGAGGACGATCATGTGATCTGCTGGATTTACAAGAGCTGTACGAGGAAGACTGTAGTGAGAAAACAAACGTGGGTTAATATGGGTTAGGGGGGTTAGGGTTAATATGGGCTTGTATGTAACTGAAAACTGATTATTAGAAACCAAAAAGAAGCTTTCAGGCTTTTTATGAATGAACACAGAATCTGAAATGTTCAGGAGCTGCTGGCTCTGACAGACTGGCCCTCATGTCTCAAGTCCTGTCATCTCCACTCGTGCAGAATGAATGTGACTCTGGAGAAAGATCCACAATCTGCCCTCTTCTTCAGCATCAGATAATATACAGCTTCCTGTACCTGCATGTTGTGGTTCTGGTTTGCCTGCATTCAGGAGTCAGCTGGTCTTGTTCAGAGTTTGTTGGGTGTATAAACCGCTTCGTAACGAGGACCAGGGCCTGAGGTAGCTGCTGTTAGAACTCAGTATTCTGTTTCCACACTGTTAAATACAGGACAGAGGGAAATGACAGGTAGTCCCCAGACCCTGCTGGCCCCTGGTCTGTGCCCTGTGGGCCTGCTCAGTAATCCATTAATGCTGATACCAAACTGATTTCACAGGAGTCACGATGACGCCAGAGGTCCTCCTGAGCGTGCTGAAGGATTTTGGAGAAGAGGACTTCAAGGACTTCAAATGGCACCTGCAGAGGGACGGCAGCCTCGAGGGCCACCCGGCCATCCCGAAGAACAAGCTGGAGAAGGCAGAAAGGCGGGATACGGTGGATCTGATGATCCAGACCTACACACTTCCTGGAGCTGTGGAGGCGACCAAGCAACTTCTGAAGAAGATCAACAGGAACGACCTGGTGCAGCGTCTGTGTGACAGCAGCTCAGGACCAGCAGGTCAGTCTTTATGACCTTGACCGTTGACCTGTGAGGAGACACCAGCTGCTGCTTGGATTAAAGTCCTGCAGACTTTCCTGTTCTCACAAGACTCATACTGAGCCAAGACAGATCACTGATGCTGGATGACTGGAGCAGTCTTGGGAGCAGGGAGGGGTTCAGGGTCTTGCTCAAGGACACTTCAGTAAAGCTGAAAGTGACCCAGATCAGACGGTTTCTGTAGTCAGACTAAGAATAAATAACTTTTATCCTTCAGTTTGTGAGGAGGAGAAATGATTGTTACTTCACGTTTAACAGTTTGTTTTATTGGACAGTATAGAGGCAGAGAGGGTTCCTGAACCCGAGCCCCGAGTCCTGAGTTGGCCTAACCATCAGGACACCCGTCCAACTCACCTCAGTATTATTATATTATATTATTATTTGCATGACTGGGAATCAAGTGTAGGATACAAGAAAAGAATTGTATATGAAAATGAAAAATGAGATGAAACAGATGAACGCAGAGATAAATAATAATGACAGAGTATTACTCTCTCTCTCTCTCAGTGTGTAACAGTGCTGGTGGATCTTCCTCCTCTCACCCTCCTCACCCTCCTCACCCTCCCACCGACAGAAAGACTGGTGCTGAAGCGTCTGGAAACCCTGAACTACTCTGTAAATACTGTGTATTTTACTTCCCTTTAGCTGCACTCTGTGTACTGACTATCAGGATGTCGTCTCTGCTGTCAGTTGGTGGATTTACTATTTAGTACTCTACTTAAGTATTATTTGAAGGTACTTTGAGGTATTTGAGTATTTTCATTTTATGCTTCATACTTCTACTCCACATTTCTGAGGGAAATATCGTATTTTTGCTGCACTGCATTGATTTGACAGCTGTAGTTACAGGTTACATTTAGATTAAGATAATAAGAAGCTTATAAAATACAACAGTGTTACAGATGAAACCAGTTCTTCCAGCCCTGTTGACCCCCCCCCCCCTCAGTGTGTAACAGTGCTGGTGGATCTTCCTCCTCTCACCCTCCCACTGACAGAAAGACCGATGCTGAAGCGTCTGAACTCTCTGGTACGTCTGGAAGCCCTGACAGGCAAAGTGTAACTTTATAAGTTTGAAGAAAACGTGTCAGGACATTTATTTAAACTCCGTTTCAACTGAGTTGAGCAGCAGAAGTGGATTCAATATAATGTTCACCATCTTAGCTTAGCGTGTTAGCATGCTGACATTAGCTAGTTAGCGGTAAACACAGAGTGCAGCTGAGGCTGATGGGAATATAACAGAATATAACAACATGATGATCTGCTTCTAATCAATATGACAATAAATCAAACATGAGGGATGAGACCATCTAATGTGTGTTTTTCTGGCCTCAGCCTTTAACACCAACTCCTTCCTGAGAGAGCTGGACCTGAGCAAGGATCCACACTGGGGACTGGACCCTCTCAGGTACGACCAGGCCTGTCGGTCCACAGGCTCCAGAATCACTTTGACCAGTTTATATATAAACTCATCTCAGGCTCTACAGGCCGAGCGTTCTGCTCCCATGTGCAGGTTCACCGGTGCCACACTGACTCTAGTGTGCAGCCTTGAAGTTCAAGGCTAGCACCAAATACTGAGTGTTGACTGGAAGTGAGATCACCAGCACGCTGACGATACCGTGGTACCACGGTCCACTTCCCACCTTCAGTGCAGAACCTTGTCACCTGTTTCTTTACTGATGCTCTCGGCAGCCTGCGTGTTGCAGCCGTCAGCGCTGTGTGTGACTGTGTCACTATGTGTTGTATGTAATAGTTAGTAAGATATTGGCTGATAAAAGTAAATATGAACAAAGATTCACAGTTATGGTTGAAACTTGAAAGTGAAAGTTGACAGTAAACATTGAAGGAACAGGTGAACATTATGGGATGGACAGAGATAAGTAAATAAGTAGTATAGCAAACTCTTCACTTATAGAGCGCTTTTCAACTTTAACGGTTCCCAAAGTGCTTTTACACATTGGTCTCATTCACACACTGATGGTGAGCTGCCATGCGAGGTGCTGGCCTCCATCAGGAGCAACTCCCAGGTGTCCCAAGGACACTTGGACATTGTGGACGGGGGATCAAACCGCCAACCCTGGGATCAATGGATGACCCGCTCTACCTCCCCAGCTGGCAGGGAGGACTTCCTGTAGCGTTCTTTGCTGAATACGGATCTTGCCGTTTGACCAGGAGGTCGTGGAGGGATGAGAGACTTTCTCCGTGATGGATAACATTTTGTGAGAGCTCAGGCAGTCTGTTTCAGTTTCAGTCAGCATTCTGCCTCTGGAGCGACGCGGCTTCCAGCTGAGACGCCGTGTGCCTCGCGGTTGTTACGTGGTGCTTGATGCTGTAGAAGGCCCTCCCAGGTTCACACAGTCCCTCAGTGTCCCTGTGTCTGCTCTGCCAGGCGAGGGAGGTGTTCACCTGGAACATTCACCGTTCGGAGCATTTCCACCAAAAATAAATTGGTTCGGATCCCGAACAGTTGGTTCCCAACTGGAACCAAAAAAACAGCAGGTTTTTCTCGACCTGAAGTGGGAACCATGACGTCATCAGTGGGCGTGGCCTATTCTACAGGTTGGAAAGAGAGGACGGAGAAGTCAAGTGAGAAATTCTCAGAAAAAAAGAGCGTGCATGCGTGGATTATTCAATAATTAATGTCTAAACAGAATATTAATAATATATATAATATATATTATATATATTATTAATATTATATATGGGACTAGTCTGAACACCGTATCAACAGAATGTGAGTGTTTGTGGAACAGTTCGTTTTAAGGGGGAACATGCAGAGACAAGTAATCCACATTCTGTTTTGTCGTGTGTTCAAACATCAGACTATCTGATCCGGCTGTGATCCGGCTGTGATCCGGCTCTGATCCGGCTGTGATCCGGCTGTGATCCGGCTCTGATCCGGCTGTGATCTGGCTGTGACATCGTAATTAAAAACTGTCGTGGCTTCAGGTGACGGTTCAGAGGACATCTCATTTCTTTATTCCTCTCTCGTCACATCATGTGAAGGAAACATGGTTTTAATGTAACTGAACGTCCTGTTTCTTCCTCCAGGGTGGAACATGGTGGAGAGCAGAGGCTGAAACCTGGTCTGAGGAAGTGTAAGTGTGTGTTCACTTTGATTCATGGAAACAAGGCAGCACATGTTAAAGGAGTTTACATCAAAAGCTTGTGTATCTGCATTCAGTTGTCAGTTTGACAGAAGATCCACAAAGATGAGTCATTGTGAAGGTTTGATCTAATTAACACTCGGTCTGTTAATAAAGCAACAAATAAAGCCATCAGGTGTGTTAGATGACAAACTGCTGCTGTGTTGTGTCTTGTTCTCTCCATCAGATGCCTGTGAACTCACACTGGACACAAACACAGAACACAGAACCTCCCAGGTGTCCCACAGCAAGAGGAAGGTGACGGCAGTGGATCAGTCATCGTCTTCTAGCCTGTTCGACTTCTGCTCGAAGCTGCTGCGCAGGAAATAGTGAGGGGGGGGGGGACTCATCGCTGTCTGAAAACCACTCAAAGGACATTTTAGATGTAAATATGTTTTTTACCACACGCCACCATGTCAGCTGTGGTTAGCTGACTTCACACATATTCCAGTGAGCTAGTAGCAGCGATGATGCTAACACAGACGCCGCTCCTCACACAAGTAACGCTCGTATGAAGAATTTAAAAAGTTTAGCATGAAGTTCCTGCAGTTGGAGCAGAGACACAATTATTATATTCATATGCACTGGCGGCTGCACTGCCTCGAGAACCGTCCCGCTCGCATTCCAAAGAA
Source organism: Maccullochella peelii (assembly GCA_002120245.1). NCBI lineage: Eukaryota > Metazoa > Chordata > Actinopteri > Centrarchiformes > Percichthyidae > Maccullochella > Maccullochella peelii. The sequence continues at coordinate 13,097 of LKNJ01000154.1, read as the reverse complement.
AATGAATCTGATTATAAATTCAATTCAATTCAATTCAGTTTTATTTATATAGTGCTCTCAGGGCACTTTGTCATAAAGAGCAGGTCTAGACCGACTCCTTATGTGTACAGAGACCCAACAATTCCCACCAAGAGCAGCACAAGCAACAGGGGCAAGGAAAAACTCCCTTTAACAGGCAGAAACCTCGAGCAGAACCAGAACCAGGCTCTGGGTGATTTATTAGCCGCTGTTGCTAAAGTTAGCTCGATTTGGACAAGCTAACATCAAGTAACTGTAACCGTCGCAGTCGACCACGGTCCTGTGTCCAGGTGGGTTAGAAACCCCCCCCCCCGAGAATAAAACCCTCTTCTGTTCTACACGAATCACGCACTGTAACATCCTAACAAACACAAACCTTCACATCACGTCTTTATGAAAAGCGACAGCTCCATATTTCTTTATATTTTATTTTCCATTTAAAATTCTTTAGAGCTGCTGACATTTTGGGGTCAAAGGTTAACATTTTAGTGGTTTTGTTTCTTCTCAAACCAACAAACATGAATTTGAACAGCAGGCGTCACACACACATACAGATCATTTTACTACAAATGCAGTTTTTGTCAAACGGATCTTTTATTAGAAATTAATTTGGTGGCCATGTTAATCAAACATGTTCAAACTTTTTAATAAATGAGTTTTAACCGAAATATCTGCTCAGAGGTTTGGTTTAATGGTATATTATTATATTATTATATTATATATTATTATTATTATTATGTTGTATGTTTTCACTGTTTCGTATTTTGCAAATATTAAATCTGTATATGCAAACATGCTTATTATTATTATATTTCATGTTGTCACGGCAGCGCTGGTGAGGTGCTTTGTTGTTGTTGTTCGAGGGGATTTAATGTAGCAGCTTTAATAATCAACAAGACGAGGTGCAGGCTTCACCTGAAACCCTGCTGAGCTCCACCCGTCTCGTGGTTGGAGGCCTCCGTCTTCTTCTTGTGTTTATTAACGTGCAATGACTCAGCAGGTTTCATGTGTGGAGGACTGAGAGTGCATGATGCTGCAGTCTGTGGGCCGGTACCGATGAGCAGTCCTACACATCGCTGCTTATACCCGGTGTCGACCTGCCGCTCCGCTGTTAACATCATATTAAAGATAGAATAATAAATAATTATAAATCTTTCTATATTGTTTGTCCAGTTTTATATTTTAGTAAAAAGAAGCCCCGATTTTCTTTCTTTGAATTAGATTATAAGCCAGAAATAAACAATTCAATTTCAAGAAACAAGAAAGTTATAAGAACCTCAAAACTGTGTTCTCTTCATCATCATCATCATCATCATCATCATCTTCATCCTTCCAGTAGTTATAAACATAAAGCACAAACAACACATGAACAGAAGATCTGTTGCTTTTACATGATACAGTAAGATTATTAATTAAAACACCGACACGACTGAAATCATTAATTCGTCTTCTGCTGCTGATGTGGACTCACTGCTGACGTGGACTCACTGCTGGTCAGGTGCCGCCTGCAGGGGGGGAGGGGCTGTTTCGGGAGTGGGGGCTGCTGTCTCATCCGGTAAATCAGAACTTGCCAAACTTTAAGACACTTGTAGCCAGTTAGGCTGCACACAGACAGATCTCATTTCAGCTTGGAGAGACTGAGGCTGAAGAGCTGCTGGAGGGACACTGGTCACATGTTCTGGCCTGGTTTCACGCTGAGACTGAGACTGATGGACCCTCACAGTGTTTACTACTTGTAAACACTGTGCTCACTACATGTTTAACCACAGTTTAACTCCAAGCTGAGGCTGATGGTCTCCACGGTTTAGACTTAAAGACTCCCCCAAGAGAAAATCCTCAGTTCTGACTGATGTAGTCATTTCAACCTGTCACTCATTCAGCTCTTTGCTCCTGCTTTGTTGTCTTATATTTATGATTATGTATGTTATATTTTCCACTTCAGCCTAAAACGTTTCAACTTTTCTGCATAAAAACAGGTGGATGGGAACGCACATAATACGGAAACACAACTTATGTTGTGATTCAGCTGATGACAGCCAGTCATCCTGGTCCCCTGGAAACCTGAACCCTGTTCATACGCTGGCTGAAGACATCGCAGGCGTAAACCACTGATCGGTGCTAAAACTCTGTGGCAAGAAAGACATTCTCATGTTGGCCCTCGGTCTGCGGAAAGTACCACACAGGTCTGAAACCGGAGTGTTATCCTGGATTCTGACCTTAATTTCCAGAACTTGCATAACAAAGCTGCTTCAGTTAGGAGGCATCTTGTCTCAGGTGCAGCACAGGTGACAAGTGCACACGTGTATCTCTTGTAGCTGACACAACCCGGTAGTAAGGAAGACCCAAAAGCACGACCAGCAGAGACAGGGTGGAGGGTAAGGAAGCTTTACTTAGCAGAACACAACAAAACCAACAAAGCACCTCGGTACAGATCCAAAAGGGAACAGGCAAGCAGAAGGTCTAGGACAGGCACGGTCATACACGGAAAGTCTGATGCTAGGTAAGGCTGGTAAGTACTTCTTTCACTAAGGTTCAGAATACAAACTGGCGTCGAACGCAGGGAGACACAGCTATTTAAGTCCTGCCCTCAGCTGTGAGGATGATTGCTGATGCCTCCCAGGTGTGGCCGCTGGATTGGATGGGAGACAGGTGGTGGAGCCAGGAATGGTGATCAGGGAAGTGGGCGGGACGTGACAGTAGGTTGGACTGCTGCTCTCACTGGTCTGCCTGCAAAGACTACATACTGCACAATTTCTTAAATCATTGCACTGGCTCCATTTAATTTAAATGTTGACTTCACATTGATAAAGCACGGCCTCCCTGCTCTGCTCAGCCAGTATGAACCTGTCAGACCTGTAAGGATGCCTCAGGCCTTTTGGTCCTTCGAAGGGTTAAATCTAAAGTTCTAAAGCGGCTTTTGGTTTTCATGGTCCGAGTTCCTGGAGTGCATTTCCAGATTGCATTAGAAGTGATTCAACATTAACGTTTTTCAAAAGTAGACTGAAAACATTCCTTTTCTCTTGTGCCTTTGATTTATTTATATATAAACCTGCAGGTTAACAAGATTCTCTGATTTTACCAGGGAGCCACAATGAAAAACCAGGTCTTCAACCATCCCAGAGAACCAGCTGGAGAACGCTAAGACATGGGACACCGTGGACCTGATGATCCAGACCTACACATTACCTGAAGCTGTGGAGGATCTGGTGCAACATCTGTCAGACAGCAGCTCAGGACCAGAAGGTCAGTTACAGGAAGAGAAAACCATGATGTCATAGTTATGGAGGAAGGCCTTTATGATCCAGGAGCAGCTCTGTCACTGTGTCCTGCACTCAGACAGCAGACCGGCGAGGAGACACGAGCTGCTGTCTGAACTTGTGTTTATGGTTTGTTTAAAATGATGCAGACGTCAGAGAAAATGTTTGATGCCCCAAAGATGAAAGCTGAGCTTCACTGGTGCAGATGTTGGAGCGGGGAGCGCTTCACTGTCTGTTCAAGGAAATTATGGTCGTTTGCATCAAAACGCTACCAGCTCATTTCCATATAATGTGTCCTGGCTGCTCTTCCAGTCAACACGTCAACGAACTGACCGTTTATAGCAAATGGTTACATGGTGGGAACGGCTCTGTTTCTGCCCGTTAATAAACATGCATTAACATTAAATCTTAAATCTACAAAAGGAAAACTCTAGCACATAGGGTGGAGTTCATAGAGGTGGAGGAAGCTGCTGCTGCAGCAGTTAGCAAAGTACAGTATCTTGACACAAAGTTCAAATGTATCTGAACTATGTAAAGAAGTGCACGTGGGCCTCCTCGCCTCTGTTAAGCTAAACAAGTTAGCAGTGAGCCGGCGTTCAGCAGATGGTGCTGCGTTAGTTAAAGGAACTCTGTGTAGCAACACGTATTAATCACTTTGTATTGCCAATGTGTGAACGGATTGTAACGTAACTTAAAAAATGAGACCGTCCCCGACCTCCTCGGTGGCCTGTGGACGGATTTCTTTAGCTAGCTGTAAGTTAGCTTCGCTGCATGGATCTGGCCACTTCGTCACGTTAGCTGATGAAGTAATTTGCCAGTTAGTATCATGGAGTCCAAATAAAGTATAGGAAGATTACAGATAGTAACATTATTCTAAATATGATTGTAAATCACGCTCAGTGTTCGTTGTGGCCGAGTGCAACAGGATGCTGACTGTAGTTCACTTACCGGCCATCAGGTGTCACTAATAACACGGACTTTCTGAAAAGTCCACATAGAAGCTTTAACAGAAGTTCAGGTTTGCAGGTTTGCATGGCAGTACAAAAACATTTACCTGGTGCTTAATTTGATTATTAAGGCACATTTTTAAAGGGCAAATCTGAAGATAAAAGGAGCTTCTTTTTTAAATAATGAAGTAACTTTGTGGACGTTTATCCTCGATGGACATCAGCGATAAGACAACGTCCTGCTGTTCCACATCTGTGTGTTTCGATTTGACAGAGTTTTGAGTCTAAGAGAAATAAACACAGTAATACTCACATTATTTCTCTGTTTCAGTGATGCTGAAGAAACCTTCCTTTCCTCAGACTGAAGGTTCGTCTGCAACAGATCATAAAAATGTGATTTTGTTTTGTCATTTGTTTGTAAGATAATTGCCCACAATTTTCTAAAAGAAATGTCAGCAGCAGTGATATAAACGTTAAATACACTTGTCCCCCTCGATAATGATGATGAAGGATCAGATGGAAAAGCCTTCTCCCATCCCAGTGTTTAAGCTAACAGCTGCTGTAGGTACATGCTAATCTATGCTAATGTATGCTAATAGCCGTCTCCTCTTCCTCTTGCTGGCTTTGAAGTTAAGTGTAGGAATGCGGACTTCTTGCTGCTTGAGGCAGCAGTGAGACTCTCGGCCTTAATGAGCCATGTTTCTGTCCAACAGTGAACAGCTGATAGAAACAGCATGCTAATGTTTAACTCACCCGTCCAATCAGGGAATAACTGTTTCGCTGTTTGAATTAATTACATTTCCTTTTGCCATTTTGATGGAATAAATACTTAATTCTTTCTTAATTTCACGTGTTCAGTAAGGCTAAAAAACCAACAACAGCCAAGCTTTAAGAGGCAAAGTAAGCTGAAACTTTAACACATTAGAGCCCAAACTCCACCTCTAATGTGAAAACCAGGAGAATCTATTTGAACATGATCCGATCACAGGAGAGGAGGAAGGCTGAGGTTCCATAACTGCAATGTGCATTATCATGCATATTGATTTACAGAATTATGCCGATACACAATTATTTACCTACAAGAACAAATTTCACCAAGCATCACAATCTTCGTCACTCTTCAAGTCCTGCTTTATTCAGGTTTTTTCCCTCCCAGCTGAACCAACTGCTGACCAGATTTCCCCTCCACATTCCTGCTCTCCAGAGAATGAACCTTTTCTTGATTTTAGTGACCCCATGACATTTCCTGTAGCGCCACCCTCAGGCCAAGTGAAGCCCCAGGAATGCTGAAATCTTAAGTATGTGCTTTGTTAATCCACCACGTTCTGCAACACAGCATGCAAAGCCACCAGCTGGTTTTTATGGAGACTCAGATCTGAAGCCAGGTTTCCCTTCATGCCACTGCTGGCCCTCCCCAAGCAGCAGCAGCAGCAGCCAAGTGGGAAAGGAGAGCAGCGACAAAGCAGCAAAGTCTCACAGATGGCTGTGGCTTGAAAGAACATGTGATAGCTCCTTGAACGCACCATTGAGGGGAAACCAGCGGCGCCCAGTAATTGGGCTAATTTGATTCATCCTTCTGCATTCCCAGAGCTCCTCTCATGACTTCTTAATGTGCTCTTTCCAGAAAAAGCTCAGCCTAGATAAAAGTTGGGCCACTAAGATCAGAGTGTGCACTTCACTGCTGTTCTAAAGCAGACAATCCACAGTCTGTATTGATGAGTGATCGCCTGATCAGATCAGACTGCTGCAGCTCCTTCCTGTCCCTTTGATAGCACTGTGGTGGTGTGATGTGGTGGTGGGTCCTGTGGGGAAAAGTTGAAACAGAATCCACTTTTGGAGAAATGCAGCCCATGTCACGCTGCGGTGGCCAATCACGTAAGCCGGAGATCAGACCAGAAGACGCCCACGGGAATAAGAACCTGGTTCACCATGTGGCGCTGTAGCATTCTGCTGTTTACCGAGCAGCTGTGAAGAGAAACAGACCATGTAGTTACTCCCCCACACCCCCACACAACCCTGCACTAATTCTCCACACTTGGCGAACGGTCTGGCTGAACCCATTACCTTTCTGGTACAGGGGGAAAAATGATCTGGCTTGTTTGTATGTCTTTAAACCAATCACAATCATCGTGGGTGGCACTAAGCCCAGGATGCAGCAAAGTAGTGCAAACGGTAACGCAGATATCAGAAGGAGAGGAGAGTTCTGACTGAAACAGTCGGCCGGTGGCAGGCTGATACCCACAGCCGACTCCTGTGAGTCCGACTCAATGAGTCTGAACTGGACTTATGGCCTATTTTTATTCTTGCAATAAACAGTATCATATCGTAAAGAATATACAACAAAAAATCTGCTTAAATCTACATCCTACTGCACTGTCACTGTCCAGTGTTTCTCTGTTTTAGATAAGTTGGAGGATTTTTCTCCTTAATGCGTGATGAAATTCTAAAGTTCTGTTTTAATAGCTAACATGAGGCTATAAATGAACTATGCCACTAAGCTATCTTCAGCGTCACCGACACTGAGCTTCACACTTTGGGAAAGTTTGAGTTAGAACAGTTTGTAGTACAAACCCAACGAGGCTGTGAAGGCGGACGAGTGAGTAGATGAGTTTCTGTGTTCGGCGTGACGACGTTTAACGTCCCCGACAACCTCTGTAGTCTCATTTAGCCGCTTGTTAGTTAATCTGACTATTATTATCCTGATTAATTGTTAATTTGTTAAATTGATAAAAAGTCAGAAAACAGTGAAAAAGGTGACGTCTTCAAATGTCGTGTTTTGTCCAAAAGAACCAAAGATATTCAGTTTCTATAACATAAAACAGAATTTACAGCACAGGAGAAACTTAAACTTGATCTTTTTAAATAATGAGACGTCTGACTCTACTGATTGGAATCAGAGAATGATTAGTCTCTAATGCAGCTCAGTCAGGGAGATTTTTATTTGATGTACGGCTGCATTAAATTAATACATAAAGGGATCAGAGATTTAAATGTGCATAATGTTGTGTTTGTGTCCTGCTGAGAGTCTCATTAAATAGTTACATAAACCCTCCATGTGCCACATTTCACATGCAAAAATGTGAAATGTGTCTACAGGCAGACATCCGAGTCCACATGTGTGGTAAATAGTCCAATAATAAGAGTGTAATTAATGAATATTTATTTAGGACATTTCTCTGGAAATCATCAACTGCTCATGAAGAGTTGCAGAACATAAGTACATAAGTATACAGTTCTTTCCAAAAAACCTGCTTTCCCTCACTGTCATAGTTTGGTGCATCTCCAGTTAAAACCTCTGAACACTTTCAGATCTGAAGTATCAAAGTAGTAAACACGACATTAACAGATCATCAGCTTTTCAGTTCATGTGTTGAACTTGTCTATTTCCACCTGCAGCAACAACATGATCCTTCATGTGGAGTCGTGTTTGTGTCGCCTGATGGAAAGTCCAGTGTTTCCTCCCTGTTCGCTGTGTTTGAGGGAAACATCTGTCTCTCTAGCTGCTGAACGCTGAACTTTGTTCCCCAGCTGGTCTCTGACTGAGTCAGGTCATGGACAGCGGCTTTTTACAGGAGCTGAAACTCACTATAAAGATTCAGCTGATTGTTCACACCAACCCATCGTCACATTGATTTCACATCATTGTTGATGAAATCTTTCATTACAGCTGCTTTAAGTTCATGGTTTTAATCATATAACAATACTGATCCTGGTCGAGTCCAGATCGGCTTCTCTGCTCCAGTAAACATGTTCTTTTTTCTTTCTTTTAGATCAAACTAATATGGCTAATATGGTACCCGTGTGTGTGTGTGTGGATACAGAAACAAGGTCATCCTGCTGAGGCTGAGCTACAATAATGGAAGTCTTGGATGGAAGGAGGAGAGTCTTTCCTTTCCACCATCTCTCTCCTGCACAGAGGAGGGGGGGCAGAGAGAGACAGAGAGAGAGACAGAGAGACAGACAGACAGAGAGAGAGATGTAGTTTATGAAATCTCTGCCTGCAGCTGTAAAGTGAGAGGACTCTGCAGACTTGGAGTTGGTTCAGATGAGTTTGGGTCTGATGATGTTCCAGCTTCCTGTTCGCTGCTGTGTAGGAAACGACACCAACAAGAGACGATGACACTCTGGACTTAATAATAATAATGAGCTCGCTCACGCTCCTTCTTTCCTCTTCGGTTCTTCTGTTTCATCATCTGGATTTCTGAACACAGATTTGTTGAAGCTTATTCTGAAAAATTAACTTCTCGCACGCCAGCTCCCAACCAGGGAGAACCACCAACCATACGGAGCATGATGGGTGGTGTTGATGAAGGGTTACTTGAGTTGGAAATCACTGCTCTGAAAAAAGAAATATCTATTTAATGGAGCAATAATTAAAGCTCAAACAAACTGAGACCTTCACAATTATAAGAAAAGAAAAATTGAATTTTCTTAGAGCAGCATCTAGTGGCCATTAGAGGAACTGCAGCTGAACAGACTTCAGCACTGTGGGGTTTCTTCTTCCCTGGTCACCTCTCCTGTTTGTGTCCAGACCAGCGATGGTTCCCCCGCGACCTGCTGCTAACAAGCCCCACGTCTGCCTGACACTGATCCTCATCATGACCAGCCTGGCGCTGATGGATGCCTACCTGGTGGAGCAGAATCCGGGTCCCAGAAGGATCGGCGTGTGCGTCACCGTGCTGGCAGGCGATGCGTGTTTCCTCATCGTGCTGCGATACATTGGCGTCTGGGCCGGGTCAGAGGTGCACACGGCCAGGCGAGGCTACGCCATGATCCTCTGGTTCTTCTACATCTTCATCCTGGAGATCAAGGTCTACTTTGTGTATCAGAACTACAAGTCTCAGGACGTGAATGCAGATGCAGAGACGACAGACGCAGGTGTGTCCAGGAGGGCTCTTACATTGCTGTTGTCTGTCTGCATGCCCATCGTGTTCATAACACTGGCAGCGATAGATCATTTGGAGTACTTGCGGCCGTATAAGAAAAGAGAGGAGATACGGAGTCGTCTCTTCTGGGTGGTGGTAGACCTGCTGGACGTTGTGGACGTTCAGGCCAACCTGTGGGAGCTTCAGAGGGAAGGGCTCCCCCTGTGGGTGGAGGGACTGATGTTCTTCTACTGCTACATCCTCCTGCTGGTGCTGCCCTGCGTCTCCCTGAGCGAGATCAGTATGCAGGGTGTGAACATCGTCCCGCACAAAATGATGCTCTACCCCATCCTCAGTCTCGCCACCATCAACGTCATCACCCTGCTGATTCGTGGGGGAAACCTGCTGGTCTACGGGGACATCCGAGTGTCCGGGATCATGATGGGCAAGAACGTGATCGCTATCGTTGTGAAGAGCTGCAGTCTGGTGCAGTACAGAAAACATCAGCCGGCTTCTCCTGCTGCAGATCGAGGAGCTGAGGACTCTCTGGGCGATGTTCAGATATCCAACACCCTGCCAGTGGTGCTGCCCAGAGTCGTGATCGAGGACTTCACCACCATACCGGAGGAGGAGGAGAGTGATGACAGATCAAACACGAGCGAGGACAAGATAAAGGCAGGAGGAAACCAAACAACCCTCCACAATGACCCGTGACCCACACCGATGAGCGGGTCAGGAACCATATACAGGATCACAGTGAGAACTTCTCAGGAAATTTCTAATATTTCTATGAGACTTTTTGCCGGTTAGGTCCTGGTCCACGGGCGACGCCATTTTACTGTTACTGAAGACTTTACATCTTCTATTTCTATCAACATATGAAAGTAATTTTTAAACAGCTTTAAACATCAAGTTTCTAAAAATTAGATACAAAACACTGACACGCACACATGCCCAGAATGTAAAATTCAATTTCACAACACCAAATTCAAACACAAACACATCATTTCATTTTGTTTCCATTTAGTTGTAAGTTACAAAGATTAGCTGTCATTTCTGTGCACGTGTGTGTGCGAGCAGCCTCGGAAGTAACTGATACTATTGCTAATTTGCAACATGCTAATTTGGGTTTTGGTCGGGCTTAACTTTGGGAAATATGTTTGGCGTCAGATGTTCACATTGATACACCTGTACAGCAAATACAACCAGCAGCTCTAAAGTTCACGGATTAACATATTATATAGTAATATATATATAATATATAGTTTTTTTAAAATCTGTACAAAGGCGCAAGTGTAAAGACGACAATTTGCCGTTTTACAGGGGTTATGTACCGTGAAATTTCCTGACCAGCAGACACTCCAGGAAGTTACTGCTCCCAGCCAAAAAATAGTCTGCTATTACCACAACAACATATAACCACAACTTATCATTTTTACACAGTTTTTGTTCACATGAAACAAACAAGATGAAATGTGTTAATCAGGGAGCTTCAGAGGAGCTGGGAGGT
>LKNJ01000153.1:0-230279 GCA_002120245.1 Maccullochella peelii | reverse complement strand
GAAATAAAAGTGTTTCTCTGCAAAAGTTGTAGTGCTGTCACTTTATTGAAGGAGTTTGATCGTAATAATTCAGGAAAATTCTGTAAAATAAGTGTTTCTCTGCAAAACCTTTAAAGAAAATTTCTGTAAATATATAGTTTTTGCACTTTATTTGAATTATGATATTTTACTTTAATTTTACGGTTTTTGTTTGGCAGCCGTAGCTGCCAGTCATTTGACCGTTTTTTTAAGTTTTTTTTTTTTTTTTACAGTGCATGTAAAGAAGATCAAGTAAAGAGAACTTTCAGTGAGTAGTTTTCAAAGCTTTTGTTGGTCTGTCCTACTTTTTAGACAAAATAGTAACAATTTTGGACCATTTGAACATCATCTCCAGGGGACTGTGTCCCCCATCCCCAGAAAAAGCACTACTACCACACTGTAAAAACATTTGTTACAAGTAGTCCTGTATTGAGTGAAAACACACAAGTATTATTAGAGAAATGTTCTTAAAGTGCCCTGTGAGTGCAATTATATATGGAGCTACAGTATTTTACACACATTAAATGCATCACTGCAAACCATGTGAGAACGTTCACTTCGCTTATTGGTCAGATGTCTGTAGGGATGTTACACTCCTGTACAGTAGGTGCTGGCATGCACCATTGACGTTGGTTTGTAGTCCACAAGTAAAACCAAAGAAGAAGAAGAAGAAGAAAGTAAATACAGTTTTGTGAACTAGTGCATATTTCTGTGAGAGAAACATTGCTGGTTTGTCCTCCGGCTAGCTGCTACTGCTAGAAACAGTTTGCGGGCTCTGCCGCATCCCAGAATGTCAAGCTGCAGTTTTTGGTAGTCGAGAGCAGTTCACCAGTGGGACCGACAGCAATGGAAAATGTGGCCCTGAGATTGATTTTCTTTCACATTTACACATAATTAAATACAATTAAGAAAAGGGACTTACCCCAAGTACTGTTGCACATCTTTTGTTGCAGTTGTTGCCAGGGGGCAAACAAGCTGTTGCATTTCTTCTCCCCGAGAGTACCTGGATCTTTGATTCAGCACCACCTCCTGAGCAGTGCCAACATTTCGGTTCAAGAAATCACCCCCTGAAAGTGTTCATATGAAGGTTTGGTAGGGTTAGGATAAGGGTGTGGTTGGGTGGGTAACTTAAAAATGTGGCTTCTCACCTGACCCTGTGTGCTTACTGTCGGCTTTCTTGTTCATCACCATTCCCGGGAAGTCTTTGACGCCGCTCCGCTGCCATACTGCTCACATTTTGAGTTACACTGAAATGGATGGCAAAAGGTGAGAAAGGCCAGAGATGCTGTTATTGCTCCACAAAAGCCTGTGGACACATAAAGAGTTTATCATCTGGGTGAGCAGAGAGCAAGCTTGCTAATATCCTGAGGCTATCACAACACTGTCCAATGAAGTCTGATTGACTCCATACATCAAAGGGTGTGTGCGCACGTCTGTATGCCTCTGTGTGTGTGTGTGTGTGTGTGCGTGTGTGTGTGCGTGTGTGTGTGTACCAGAGAGAGAGAGAGAGACAGGAAGACGGAGATAGCTTGACGTTTCTCTATGCTTTCCGGCGACGATGAAATCACACACACTCACACAGGATCTCACGACTTTGGTATAATTGGGAAAGTGCTGTGAAAGATGCTGTTGAGAGAGTTGGGGGAGGCGAAGTGTTCACAGGAGCTCAGTCAGAGAGCAGGAAGGCAGTGGGGTGTTTTTCCACTCACGGGGGGTGGGGGGCACCTATTATGAATGGACGAAACAGCAGGACGGGAGGCTTGATTGGAAGCAACCGGAACCTGTTTGTTGTTTAAAAAGCCTCTCTCTCTGTTTATGCCTCTCTCCTTTGCTCCCTCCATATCCGCGTAATTAGGGTGCTGGCTGGAAGAATGATCAGCTGTCATCCCCAGTGGTGGCCCTCCACTGCCTGAATGTCAACACTGTCTGAGACCTCCTGTCTGAGTGAGCAGCACACTCAATTAGAGACACTCAGTCACGGCAGGAGCTGGTAGGACAAACACATTTACAGAGCCACAAACACACACACACACATACATATGGGAGAACAGGCCACTTTCATGCTCTAAGAGTACATCCACATATAGAAAAAAGGATCAAAAACACATGCACAGATGCACACAGTCATCTTGATTCATCACAGCAGTTGTCCCGTTGTAGCCTTCAGTGGTTACATTAATTAAAACACAGCTTTTCAGGACATAAAAGTAACTATGGCTTGCCTTTTCTCACATTTGCAGGAAAGCCTCTGCTGGCAAACATCACTCCTGGATGAAAGCGGATGTAGATAGGCGGCGGTTAGATGCCCCCTTTGCTCCATTCGGCCGCTTCAAAGTGTTCAGAGTCAAAGGGCGAGACACCAAAGAGGACTTTTTCTCTGTGTTTCTGTGTCAGTAACCTCTGAAGTGTTTCTTACACTTCTTAAAAGGGATTCGCTGCTTGTTTAATGTGTGAAATGTACTTACATGCCTCAGTTAGCCAAATGGAGATAAAGTCCACTTCAGAAAATCTGACCTGATACAGGAGAAATGGATAACAGTGGCTTTATAGAGAGTCAAAGTGAGTCACAGGTTGAGTTTCAAAAGTAAGAAAACCTAACTGAAAAACCCATCTGTACTAACGCAAAATACAAGAAACTCAAGTGTGTGAATCTACATTTTTAAAACCGGTGTAACATCTTTGTTTATTTGATATTTCATCACTGAGGGATGCAGTTCTTGCCAGTTTGACCAGCTGAGAGGACCAACATGTTCATTGTAATGAAGGACTATGCCACCCAAATGCAATGTATGTTGATATATTTTGTGCTTTTAAAGGAATAGTTGTTGTAGTTGTGTAGTTGTTGGACATTAGGTGAGAAGAGCAATACCGCTCTCACGTCTGTACGCTAAATATGAAGCAAACGCCAGCAGGCGGTTAGCTTAGCTTGGCTCAAAGACAAATAAAAATAGGGGGAAACAGCAAGCCTGGCTCTGTTCAAAGCTAAACAAATCTGCCTCCTAGCATCTCTATAGCTCACTGATTAACGTGTGATATCTTGTTTGTTTAATTCGTACAAAAATGTAAAAATGACAAATAGGGAGATTTTTATAGCCTTTGGACAGAGCCAGGCTAACTTTCCCCCTGCTTCCAGTCTTTATGCTAAGCTAAGCTAACCGCCTGCTGGATCTCGCTTCAAATTTAGCATACAGATGTGAGAAAAATTTAAGTTATTCCTTTAATAGTTTTTGAACAACGGTGGCACAAGCTATACACAGAATAATTAAGATAAATTCAATGTTGGCTTCATTTTTTTTTCTCATGGTAATCTTGTATAAAATATAAACATGAAACATTACCAGCCTCATCTATTAACAGCCTTTCACATCAAGTAAAGAGAAGAAAGGCTTTCTGCCTGTATTTGCTTAATTTCTTACACTGTTCAGCATCATTTTCTTTGACAAATTATAGGGCTGCTACAGACCATCTGGACGTCTCCAGGCCTCTTTACATGTTAGGGATTTAGCTGATGCTATTATCCACAGTGACGTCCAGTATGATGAAGTGAGCAGGTAGGGGTTCGGTGCCTTCACTAAAAAAAACAGCAGGGCAGGAAGCGACTGATGGATGTGCAATAGCTGTTGCAAGAATCAAACCTGGGACTATTTGGTTACAGAACAGTTTTGCCAGCTCATGAATCTGTGCACTTACACGTCAAAGTATATTTTATTCTCCCTCTTGCAATCAATCCTTCACTGTTGACACATGCACAAGTGGATGCATAAGTGGATGGAGCTTCTCACAAATCTCCAGGCTCTTGTCCAAGGCTTGACCAGAGCCCAGTAGAGCATGACAAAGGAGTATTACGTGGTTTACCCAGCATAAATCTCATCTTTCTGCTCCCTGTCTTAGAGCTTTGAAACGTAATCAACCGTGCACGTATGACAGAATCAGAAGGTGTCAGTGTGATTTGAGGAATTCCTTGTCTTTCCTGAGAGAGTTTTTATGCATGCTTTTACCAGTGCACGTTTGCAAATGTGTGTGTGCTTGTCTATATATGTGGTAATTCTGCAAGTGTGTGTAGTTTTGTGAGAGAGAAAGAGAGGAGATTGAGTTTAGAGGGATGGAGAGACTTTGCGGGCCCTGTGGAAATTACAGCTCTCCATCTCTGTCCTCAGGCCAGTGTGTGTGTTTGTTTGTAGTGTGGGTGTATGTGTGTGTGTGTGTGTGTGTGTGTTGCTAGGGGTCACTGCAGGAATAAAGAGAGAAAAGTTGGATACCTCTCACTGAAAATCCTCACTAAGCTATAAGAGAACACTTGCAGCTGAATAACTGTGAGGGTGTGTGTGTGTGTTTGTGTAGGTGTGTGTGTGTGGGTGGGTGGACAGGTGCATGTTTACCTGTACGTGTTGTCTGCAGTATGTGTGCAGCATGAAGGAAAACAAAAAAACCACATGTTCTAGGATATGGAAGCCCAGGGCTGCCAATGTTAAAATGAAATCTTTAAAACAAATTGAAATGTTATTTTTCATCTGTGTGCATGATGGTTTATTTTCAAGCAGCTCTCTAGATAAACAAGCACATATTTGCTTATACTAGGCAGACCCTTGCCAGAAACCAGAGCATGTGGAATGGTGTCTGATTGGTGCATTTCAACCAATTTGATGTTGTATCTTACCCAGTGGTTTTGATGATTGACTTTGACCGATTTCACAAAAGAGGGCTGGATATTCCTGTCATTTTGGAAATTACCATGAAAAAGACCATTTCATGTTCTTTAGAGACGAGCAAGTAACAGGATATAATTAAAATTCAAATGTATAAAAAGGTTATTTTCAAGCTTAGCAATTTGAAAATGAAACATCACTGTTATCATGGCAATGTTATGTTTCTTAGTGCACTGAAAATTATTTGTTAATATTTAGATTTTTATTTTGGCAGTGATTAATTATGCCATATTATGTCACATTGCCTATCAAACAAATGAAAATAGGATTTTTATTTGGATTAATAACTCATCATGCATGCATTATTTGCACACAAATGGAAAGCTAAATTTTAATTTGATTACATTATCTTATTTTATTTTTGGCAGTCGTGGACTTCCATACTGTGCTATTAAAAGCAAGGAATTAAATAATAATAATAATAATAATAATAATAATGTAACCCTCGAAAGGCACACGCTGTAAAATTAAGAAAAAATGTTTCTATCTCAGGAATTCTGGCAAATTACAAACACACCGAACCAAACACAGACCGGAAATATACATTCATATTCATTCACTTTGGGCTGAACATGGGCTGAATGTACAGTATATGTGTTATTCTAACCCTGTCAGACAGAAAAAGTTGCAAGAATGTGGTACTACAAATGCAGGATTGCTCCTTCCAAATTTGGTTACACTGCCAAGTTGTCAACTTGTAACTGTTCACAATTGCACTACTACTTATTTGTTGCTTAGAAATGCCACACGTCACAGTTATCATCTTTTCATGCTGTTGTGTGTTTTAATCAATTGCAGAGGAAATATGAGTACAGGGCAACTTTGGTTATAAAGTAAGTGGAAGAACACAACAAATAGCTTATCATTATGCAATAAAATTAATTCATATTATATATGACTGCATGGGCAGTATCTTACCAGTTTATATGAACCAATGCACCCCATAATCCACCCCATTCTCAAATGCTACTGACAGACAAATCAGTTCCAAAATATTAAGAGTCTGTAAAATGTGTGTGCACATACATGAATCTGACTATTGTAGCTGTGCAATAGTTTGCAGACTGTATTACAGCCATAAGTCACGCAGTACAGTTTTCAATTCTAAAGACATATTTGTGCATTCATGTCATGTTAGCCTCATGGATCTTCTGAGAACAGCTTGTGGCATGACTCAGCATAAGACTAACTGCCAAACACCTGTTTATGTAATCTTGCACAGAATGAAGTGTAGACACATATTTTGTTTTACACTGAAGCACACAATTTTTTTATATGTTACGCAAATTTTTAAAAAGCATTTTATAAACTCGAGCATCTAGTAATATTGTAAGGAGTTATGTAGTCAATAGCAGCTTCAGCTCTCTGTTTCTCCTTCACTTTGTTTCTCTCTCTCCGAGGTGATTTTGTGCAGCTCCCTGCCCTCGACAGTCTGCCTCAGGCTGTTGTGCCCAACCTTTACTGCTCCATCCGGCCTATTCTCTCTCTCTACCTCTCGTTTTCTTACTCTACTGCCTCCTCAGCCACCGTCTCTGCCCTGAATACTATGTTATGTGGAAAAGTTGGCTCCTGGGAAGTTGTCTTCTTGTCTCTTTTTCTTCCTCCTCCTCCTCCTCTTCTTTGTGGTAATCCTCAACTACACACTGGACTGAGTGTCTTCATTGGCTGGCTGCAGATAGGTCTCTTTGGGTCTGTCTTTCCTCCAGACTTTTGTATGAGCCTCAGGCATGGAGATTGTCTCCCACAAGTTTAGACTCAAGCCAGTGGAAAAGCGCTGATCCGACATCCACAAGAGTGTTAAAGAAATGTGTACTCACAAATTGGCAGCTTTCATTTGTATTTAACAGACTTAAAAATGGATGATTTGAACACTTAAATTCTTAGGTTGCAAGTTGAGTCAATAATAACCTTTTCAAAGTTTCACATAACTCACTGTAGATCTAAAGTGTAGATAGCTAGGCTGCACATAGCGTGTTCAAATCCACAAGAAATCGAGTAAAAGGTGCAATAAGCAAGATATTTTTCTGATAGCAAAAATTACCATGTGCATGACTTTGATAGGATTTTTGATGAATACTAATGACTCAGTGATTACATAGGCTTCTTATCTAAAGCCACAAGAAGTCCTTTGACATAGTCATCATGGCTCAGTCCAGTCTGGGGTTAAATGGAGGAGGAAGAGATTAAAATCAAAAACCACCATGAGCTGTCACTATTTTTACAGCCCTGTGGAGACTTTCTATGCTGGAAGATTAGTCATCATGGCTAAATTGTGGTTTAGTCCCTGATTTTAGGTGGGAAACCTGCTTCTTGCTTCCACTCTGGATCTTAGTGAACATTACTCACATAATTGCATGTTATTGTAATCATGTGCAGTCATGACACCACAGGGGAGATATAGCCTCATGGTGGGAGATAAGTGTGATTTATGCTTAATATCTTTAAACACATTATGGAAGCAACATAATGGACACATTCCAAACATAATTGCATATTACGTGACACTGGGGGCATTTTCCATGTTATTAGAATGTGAATACACCATCTGAAGTTAAAGAGAGCAATATACTATTTTACAGTAATGATGTTAAATTACCACTGACATGATGAAGAGAATAAAGCAGCAGATTAATACAGGAACAGATAAACGATTTCTAACAGACATTACACTGTTAGACTTGCTGTTACAGCTTGAGTCCTACAAAATTCAGATGTTTAAAAAGAGGACTGGCATGCAATTGGTTGGTGATACGATGCTAAAATAAGAATAACCCCCCCCCCAACTAACTGACTTACTAACTAAAAAAGTTAATAAATAAATAGCCAATTGACCAGCAATTGTCTAATCACAGCTTAGCAACCGTAACTAGGCACAGCAGGTCTGTCAAGCTTTGGATGGGGCTGTAGTAAAAGCAATACTTTAACATGCCTGGCTAACTAGCTAGACTCTGTCTTTTAGCACGGTATCATGTAAGACCCCTTAGGGTATTCTTGTTTTACGATGAGTCAGGTGGAAACATTAAAAAGTCAGTCTTCATCCAACTCATGAGGCTAATGGTTAACGCTTAATTTGCTAGCTAGCTACAGTGGATAAAATCTGCTAGCGACAGTTGTCATTTCAGCCGTAGCAACAGTAACTGAGGGGGGTGGGGCTTAGCGAACAGTCAACTGAATCAGTACAGAATCATCATTGAACATGATAGCAGATAATTATGTTGCTAGTTGAAAGCTGTGTCTGCACCTTGTGCTTTTCCAACATTAGATATGTATATTAACTGCAGCCTAGGGTGTGAACCACAGTGACTGGATGTTTACATTTTCATGCCTATATGTGTGTATTCTTGATATGGAATTGAGCATTGGATAGCTATAATTAGCTCGCTGATATGCTGTATTTTCTAGTTTATATTTCCAGTCACAATTTCAGTGGAGTGGTTCTTCATTTTAAGGCAGTTTACCTTGTCATGAAATAAGTACACCCTTGAAGACACCCTTGCCATTTTATGTGGGGAATTATAGTTTGGTCTCATGGTCTAAATTCTATTTCCATGGCTTTTGTATCCTGATGAGAGTACAAACAAACAGAGTATAAACAAAATAACTACAGCTCCACTAAGACACTAAGAAACACACTGGTCAAACCTAAGGCCATAATATAAAAGAATCATCAAGCTTGTGGTGCCATTTAAAACAGTCGCCTTGTTTCTCCTTTGGTGCAAGAGTGTGTGGGCAAAGCAACTCGTCAAGGTGACACGCTGCAATTAAACAGCACCGGTCTGTCGGCGACGAGCTGTCATCACCGAGCTCTGTCACAGGTGTAGCGGGCAGCTGTAAGTATAATTGTTACAAGCCTCCGGGATGGAGCTGAACCCCATCTCCTGGCGGCAATAGCAGGCTTCACTGGAAGATCTGCCATAAAGGAGACTTGTAACACACTGACAAATGGTTATACAGCAGTTGCCAAATTAACAGTGACCTCCCCCCTTTGCTGTCTGGTGAGGGTGATAATGTGCAAAGTCCTGTCGGGAAGTGTGCTTAATGTTCAGGATAATCTGTCTATTATGTGAGTTCAACATTAGGAAGGGAGTGAGTGAGTATCAATTAAATTTTCTTTTCCGTAGCAAATGGGAAGCATCATTTTTTTGACAGTGACTCAAGCAGGCAGACCTAATATAGATTTTGAAAAAGTAGCTATATGTGAATATAACTGGAAAAGATTCATATTCTGTTACTCTGCAGCAGAAGTCCCCTCTCTAAATAACTATGGTGGAACTAGATGTGCCTACTAATTGAGTCTCAGTGCTCTGAGGAAACTAATAGAGGAGAGAGGAGAAAAAGGAGGAAGAGAAAGGAGGAGGGTTCTGTTCATAAACAGTGTTTACTTAAAGCAACCCATTGCCTTATTAGTATTAATAGCCGTGACTTCAGAAAGCTCATATTCTGCCATTGGACAGTTTTGTATTATTTATGATTGAAATGAAAGCCTGGGAATGCTGCAGCAATGGAGGAGCGCTGCATAGCAAACGATGTTGCCTATGCCAGTTTACATAACCAACACTTGGGTAAACAGCAGATTAAGCGCAGCACGGGGCAAGAGAAAAACGAGAGCAAAATGTTATATCCACACATTAGCCTATTTGAGGCGAGCTTTCGGAAGAGGCTAGGAGAACACTGCGGACCTTTTGATGCAGCTGGTCTTCATCTGCAAGTCCTTTTGAGCATGAAAGTGTGGTGCGGTGCAGAATCTCGCCTCCAGTGCAACTTCTGTAATGTTGATCTTAAGAAGTCAGGTCAAAATAAGCACGCTGTAACTTGAGAGCTTCTTCGTCTTAATTAAAGACACCATCTGTTAAATTTTATTATTAAAGCTGTTAGAGTGAGCATTAGAGCAACCGTATGAGGCTTTCGTTTTCTGCTCTATTTACGGGCAGCAGGGTGGCATGCCAAGCAAGGGGATCTGGGTTTAGGGCACCAGAGCTTCCCTGCTAAGGTGTCTTTGAGCAAGACACAGAATCCCTACCGGGGTTTCAGTCCCTGATGATACGCTACTTTAAAGGATAACAGGTTCATTTATAGAGGCATTTTTCAAAACAAAACTGAACAGTATAATCCTTCTCCAAAACTTTGAGAATAATTTTATATGTAAGATTTTTGTTTACTCCTGCCAGCAAGTGTGTTAAAGAACATCCACAACTTTCCTCTTACAAACATGTTTGCATCTACTCCAACTCAACACTAAATTCCAACCACTCAACTACAAGACTCAAACATTATGTTGTTTTTTAGCTGTAAGACACACAAAGGATGTACAAAATCACCACCAAACCACCGCCACATATACTGAATCAATCTTTATTTATATTAAATTAAAAATATACTTTTGACAGATTCATGTAACAAACATGAGGAACAGTATTTCTATGATATAAAGCTTTGGGTATGATTTCAAATGACTCGGACACAGGGAAGGACGGAAAGCTAACATAGGCCAGGAGGAGTTTCTGGGAACGCCTCCTCTCTACTGTCCCCTCTAAAAGCATGCAAAACAAATCGGAAATGAACTGAAAACGGGTCGTACTGTGAAGGCTGTGCTCTGCCTTTCAGGAAAGAGGTGGAGGAGGAGGAGGAGGAGGAGACTTGGCTCAGTAATATTTCCAGTAGAAAGTAAGCAGAGAAGGTAACACTGAATCCCAAACGCAGGTTATCTGGTTTGGTTGGCAGCACTGGTTTCAGTTTGATGAGAATTAGAAAGAGGGAGAGATAAAGAGGAAAAGAAGGTATTGTTCATTTGTTCTGTGGTGTTGTCATTACTGAGTGACAAATGAAATGTGGCAGACATCGGGAAGCAAAACAGAGATACCAGGTGGATTGAACAGCCCCCCCTGCCCACATCCCCCCACCACTTTTACAGTGTTCACCTAAAATGAAACATTACATGGGGACAGCAACAAAGCTCTGGAAAAGGGCCACTGAACAGAGTTTTCACATGAGAAAGGGTCAACAAGCACTTTTAAAATCAAATTCCCATTAGTCAAAAGGTACACTTACATAAAGCAAATATGTACGGCTCTTTTTGTAGTTGTTATAAGCAGGAGAAAACAGCAGTAGGAGAGAAGACCATATAAATTCAAAGCATTGCCTCCTTATTTACAAATTCACCACGTCGGCCATTTTCAGTGCTTTATAAAAATACTATTCACATTTGTTGTTGAAGTGTGTTAGATAGGTTTTAGAGGAAATCCCAAAGATTCTGTACATTTATGCTGATCTGATAATTTAAACACAGACAATGCACGACCTCCACTCATAAGTGATGATTTGTGCAATTAAGATGCGGACAACTAGAAATTGCAGCTAGAATGGCAAACATGATAAATAATGTACAGTAACCGACACGATAGTGGGGAAAAAATCATATAGATTCAAGTCTTTTTCCTTGAAGAAAAACATCCTTGGTAATATGGGAAAAATAAAACCAAAACTCAATATTAAAAGACTATATAGGGTACTATACACAAAAGAAAATCATTAGGATAAGGATAAGGATTCCCAGTTTGTGCTACTGAATTCAGTAAAAAATATCTGGTTATTTCCTCCCACGCTGTCCACTCCCTGGACAGAAATTCTAATATAATATTGTCATCAATGATGAGGGCAGTAAAACACTCACTTTGGGTACCATGCAAGGTGATATTGTACTATACATTAGACTCTATTGCAGCCTATATGGTAGGTAACTACTGAGGATGAAATATTGAAGGATTCACTTCAGTACAATGTGGCTACATGCCTCTGTACCTTGGCTTGGAGGAAACGGTAAAAAGTAAAAATAAAAACTGTGATCAGTCTTAAACACCAATTACCATGGCGTGTTCTTGAACTGCCATGAAGTCATAAGAGTGTTTAGGGCTGAGACAAATAGCAGCAGGTAACACAGCCCAACGCCAAGGCAAAATATGTTTAAAACTGAAGATATTAGTCAGTAGAGAGAAAAAAATGATGGGTTCCACAAAAAGAAAACAAATTAGGGAAACCAAAGCCATTGAATGACCAAAAAAAAAGACTTTTAGACTTGGGTCTTCAGGTACAGGAATGTTTTTCTTCCTTTTCTGGCAATGAACTCGGAGGGTTGCTGAGTGTCTTGGATACTCTCAAGTGCTCTCGACAACATGTGGGGCCAGTCGTCTCATCAGTGTTTCAGTCTAATCTAATTTTGATTCAAACGCATATTTTGCCTGGTTCTGCAGTATAATTTAGAGAGAGAGAAACCAAGGCATGTGTTTTCCTTTTCGCCACCATCGTGCTTTTCCTTTTTTTCCCTCTTCTTGAAACCCAGATTTGGCAGACGCTTCCATCGCTCTGTATAAACAAGCTCAAACGCGCTATAAATATTTAACATTGATATTAAATGCTGTCTCTATTTCATTGAATTAGAGCTCCAAAAGGGACTACAAAATACTCCTTCATCAAATAATCATGATATCATCAACGTAGCATTATAAATACTGTTTGAAGCAAACACAAAACTTGGAAACAAGGACATTGTTGAAGCTGGTCAGTACCACCTAAAATATATTTTCTTCATGAACTCTTGGCTGCAGTACCTTCCTTGGACTTTTGCTAAAGCTTTTGCTTTCTGAAGTGGTAAATGACCAGATAAACAAGTTGAATATTTCAGTAAAGAAGGGTGGAAATCCTTTCTTTCTACCCACAAGTTTGATCAAAGGGCTCCGTGGGGAGGACAACCATGTACAGCTTTGCATGCGCATACACTCAGACGAACACTTTCACACACAGACATTAAAATACACAAAATGAACACAAGAAAACAGCTTGGACAGGGCTCTGCCACAGAAAAATGATGAAAAGCTGTTAAAACACAATGACAAAGCAATAATGTTAATGTTCCACAGATAATGGCTGGGGAAACTTGCTAAAGGTTCAGGAACTACAAGACTTTGTTCATATTGATTGAACTAAGATGTGATTCTAGTGAGATATTGCAAGAGGACCTCTGAGGCAAACCATCATTACGAAATGTTCGTCTTGATCTTCTAAGTTTGGCAAGCTTTGTGGTGTTTTCCCACCCACAGGTGTTCTGTATGGCTTGGTGGAAGAAATAATGGCTGAAACACCAGCGCTTTTAGCAGCATTGACTGGCAGTTTGCCTGCAGAGGCATCAGTAGTGAGGGTTAGAACAATTCTCTTCTGAATCAGTGCTCTATTGGTGATTTCAAGAGTAAAACTCAGTTGGGATGCTTTTGATGATCTCGCTCTGGGCTAAGAAGGGATCAGAGGCATAGTCGAACAGTGGTCAGACTCTATTTGCGATAATTAAAATTCAGTGTTGGGAAGAAATTACAGCTACCAAAAACTTTTCTTTTTTTTTTGTTATAATACTTAGGTGTCAGGTGACTCACCAACAAACTACTGTGACAAAAAAACGTCTTGCAACCATGACAAGCAACTGAGAAGATAACATTTAGGTGCAGATTCAAACCCTGTCTCCTAGAAATTAGGTTTATATAGTACTAATTTGTTTTCCCATTTACGTTGTGGTGCAAAACGTAATCACTGCCTGGATTATGTTCACAGGCTGTGTTCAATGGAGAACAAGAAGACAGTCGAGGATCACCAAAAATGATGAAAATCTCCCAGAGATTTGGTGCCGTTTGATGCTATTGGGACACTTAATGAGCTTTTGATTCAAGCCAGTGCCATTAAAAATGTAGTGTTCTCTTCTTGACTGCAGTCATATGGTATAAGTCTTGTTTGGGGTCAGACCAGTGTTGAGTCTACTGTTGGTTAGCAGCGGCACTGCTGTCGACCATGTCATCACCGCTTTCTACCACATCTCTTTTTCCACAGATATCCCTGTGGGGCCAAACTGGCTTGTTAATATGTGAACACACACACACTCATTCCATTCACACCGACATAAACAGAGACACACACACACACACACACACACACACATACACACACACAAAGTAGTCTGTTTTCTGTGCTCTGCTGGTGCTGTCTTGTTCATTCCTTGAGGTCTTCATTAGGCAGCTTGTATAAACTTTCCCTCCCCTCTCTGTAGATTTTTTTCTTTGTTTTGCTCTCACTCTCTGTCTCTATGATCACCATTTTGAGTTCAGCTGCTTTATGGATGGTCTTATAACACTATTCAGCAGATACAACAATTTCCCCAAACTACCCTCCCACTCTTATGGCAAGACACTCTTTACTCATCTATGTTAGCTTCATCGTCGGAGAGGGAAAACCAGTGTATAAAAATCCATCTTTTCAACACTGCAGTGTTTATAAAAATGTTTACAGTGTATTTTTCCCTTTGGCTTGGAAAAGGCTGTTTTTGATTAGCTTTTCCAAGCAGACAGCAGTCAAGCAAAAACAACAAAACAGCATTTGCCTTTGCAAGTTAAAAAGTCCATGGTTGAACTACGAATGTGAAAGGAGGGATCACTGTAGTTTTGGCCATCACAGTATCACAGTTACAGCAGAAAGATGAGATGAGTTTCACATATTTGATGGAAAATTTGACAACGTATGGTATAATTCTATAAGTCACTGTCCTGACTAAACCTTTCAGTCTTTTTCCTCCATATTTTGCTGTTTCTCCTCACTCTACAAGGTCATTCACAAAAGAAGACATCTTGACATCTAACAGACTGTATTTGCTCTGTCTGTTTGCTTATTTCAGAAACCCTCAGAACAGTATTGGTCATCCTCAGACCTTTATACTGGAGATCTATATCTTGTTCTTCTCATGAATCTGACACCGCAGTGGCTGGCAGTGAGTTCAGGTCCCCTAAGTCGAATCCATCTTATTTGACGCAGTTGTGGTCTACCTCGCTGGGACAACACGGTACGTCCGCTGCTATGTGACAGTCATGTGTCCGTTGTTTGCCAAAAACTACCATAACCTTCACATACTCAGTGACATGGAGCACAGTCTCGTAGATACACACAACAGAAATTGACTGGATTGGATATAGTGAAGGTGCGTGAGTCTGAGTTGGGTCTGCTTGGTTCGTTTCGGTCCACCTCCTTCTGATGTCGCTACAGTCTACAGCAGATGGCACGTTATTTGGAAAGAGTTGGGGGAGGCTCTGGTTGTGGCCACTCCCCTCTGTGTGGAACAGTGTAACCGGAGAGGATGTCTGGGTTGCCGGAGGCTAGAGTCACATTGAGGAACGTATGTCAAGTGGAACGATCTAGACCACAGTGTTCCGCTGCCGGTAGGGTGGAGGCGGCAAGACGGTGCCAGATTTCAGGGAAAACTCAGACATGTATTCAGGGTTTTCAGCTACCGCCGGCCGTATGTGTCCGTTCTGCTTATAGAAGAGCTTGGCATTGGTGGAACCTCCCTGGGCGCCATCAGGGGCCGCCTGGTTAGACGATTTGGGAGGCAAGCTGTGCTGCCAGTATTCTGGATTGTCAAAGGTCACCTTCAGCTTCTTCCCACTGGCTTTACCTGATGTCAGTCCTCCGTGCTTCAGCAAGCTGGCTGGGTGCGAGGTGGCGTGGATCTGGTAGGCTGGCAGGCTGCCGTGCCCCATGGTGGCCGAAGTGGACAGGGCACCTGACTGGCACACCTGGGCTTGGGCAGTAGTCCCTGTTTGGCTCTGGCTGGGGGAGCCGCCACCTGGATTTCCAGGTTGTCCTGCAGGTTTGACGGTGAGGTGGGTGTGGAGGATGTGGGTTGGTGGACCGTGGTGGCAAGGCATGCCAGATGGAGAAGGCTGGCCCGTGGGGAGGGGGTAGTGGGGAAGGCTGGTCTGGATGGTGAGCGGGAGGTGGGAGCCTGAAGTTGTGGCTGAGATGGAAGAAGGAGGCAGGGTGGGTAGGGGTAGACCATTTCTCCTCAGGGCTTCCAGGCCCAGCTCAGCAGGGCTGTGGAAGGTATTGAGGTAGAGGGGCTCGTTGATGTACTCATCCTCTCCTTTGGGCTGGCTGTTGGGTGTGCTGTGGTAGCCTGGGTTATCCAAGGCGTGGATCTCACCGTTTTTACGTCGTGAGACAAATGGGTTTTCCTCAATGGGATTCAGGTATTCTGTAGCACAGATCAGAAAAGGGAGGGAGGGTAGGAAAGCGGAGAACAAGAGAAAAAGAGTTTATGAGAGTATAAGAGAGACAAACAAAAGACCCACAGAAATTAAATCAAGAGAAGAGAAAACAAAAGAAATGGAAATTGAAAGACTCGCTAATGAGGAGAGAAGATAGAGATGATAATGGTGATAATGGCAGCCACTCAGGACCAGACGGGCAACTTGCCAGCAGTTCTTTGGCACTGGAAACTCCATCTGCCGGGGGTGAAAATGCCAGAAAATGACCCCTCTTCACTGCTTCCAAGCGCTATAATAGTGGGGTGCGAAACCTATTGATTTTGCCCACTCTTCTGCTCCTTGACATTGCATCAGATGCATTTTACTGCAGGCTTTGTTATATTTTGAGCTGCTCAAAAATCAAAGACGGTAGTGCAAGAGCAGGGCTGATGGACTGAATTATGATCAAAGGCAAAACATGACTCTGTAGTAGCTGACATACATCGTTGATGGAAACTCGGTAGGAATTTTAATCAATTGAATGAAATGAAGTGAACAGGCAAAATGACTGAGAATATACTACAAAAGATCGTATTTACTCTGCGAATGAGCAAAGAGATGACAGAACGTAGAAAAGGTGCAGTAGGTTAGAATTCGTAGTAAATACAAGATGCATTTGTTTTACATTTAAATTGTGCAGTTATTTCCATGGCACTGTGTTACTTAATATAATGATGTATGGTTAAGTGTAGCATTATCTAGACCATGCTGTGGATTACAACTCCTAATACGTAGTAAGGACCACAAAATGCCTTAGTCTACTTGGACTTACTTTTAGCTTCTGTAAAGCAATTCCTAACAAATCTGCGTGTTACAAGTGCTCTGGAAAATTAACCTGACTTGGCTTTCAGGGCCACTACTAAGTGATTGCAGTGGCTACAACATTTATTTCACTTATTATTTACTGTGTTTTGTGTTTCACTTAGAATACCTGAGGAGCTCTTGTCCTTCATGGGTGTCATGTATCCATCCTCATCAGTGTCACCTCTGGACGCCCTTTCCCCCAGGAAGATGGTGGGGTCAGCGCTGTACCTCTGGCCCCCACTGTCCTCTGCCCCAGCCTGGCTCAGGCTCTTCTTATGCAGGCTCCCATTACAATGTTGGTCCTCCAGGGCCAGAACCGGTCCGCCTGTGGCTTCCTGGTTCACACAGGCTTGTGCACCTGCCATAGAGCCCTCTGCAGAGTTTGGACCACCATCTTGATAGCCAAACTGGTTCTGAGGGTAGAGACAAGAAAAGTGCTTTATGATGTTACTCCGCAAACATTTGGATTTGATTTTCTTTGGTCTAAACCACTTTGATGCATGTTTTGTATGATGCTGTGCAGCTATTTTGTGATACAAGAGCTGGGACAAGATTGTTCAACAAACCAAACTAAAGAGGTCTATAGTTCAAATGAACCACAACAAACACACATGGTGTGAATGCCAAAAATAATAAAGTTGGAGTCTGTTTAAGCCAGTTGTATGCCACCTGCGGCAAAGGAAGTGATACTTTTAACCCATGTAGCTGCCTGTTGAAGGTAAAATTCTCCAACAAAGTTCTGCCGGTGTAGTCATCAGCCTTAAGGGACTGTGAGGGGCAGCGAGGCAAAGCTACGATTCAAACACCTGAACCTCAAAAAAAAGAACAAAAAGCCCCACAAGAAAATACTAAACATGACATGCGAAGCAAAGGGCTTCTTGTGGTGCTGTGTTGGCTTGCCGTGGGCTATTTAACCCAGGCCTACTCCTCTGCGGTCTTGCCAACTGCTAGCAGGAATCATAGGAAGCAGAGCTACAAAACACAACAGAAAAAAAGGAAATGACCTGGGGTTGTATCTGTCCACCTACTCCCACCGTCTTCCCTCCACTGCAATCAACCTCCTCCAAACTTGTCTGTTTATCCCTTCTTCAAAGCCAGTCATTATCCACTCCTCTTTTCAAGTAAGAGGATGAGAGCAAATCAGCCCAGAATAGATAACCGTCTGTATCGGACTACGTCTGCAGTGGCGCCACCTGAATGACTAACTTCCTGTGGCAAAGTCAGCCAGCCGATGGATTTTAACAATTAATTCCTTTCCATGTCTGTGCATGTAGGGGCTTTTAACTGCATAATCAAAAGAGTTTCAATTCATGATAGGGGTGTTGACCTTGAACACGCAGGACCCTGGATGAATTACTGTGTGTGTTTTTTGGGGTACGTGTGTGTTCGTCAGGGAACAAAGAGCCGCCGGCAAATGGGTAGGTCATTGGGGGTAAAGGTGCATAAGATGCAGAGCCGTGGGCCAGCGGCACGTGGTGCATGCTGCAGAGCAAACACTCATTGTCTATTAGTAAACGGCTCCGGCATTTTAAGAGAGCGTCTGTTATTTGCTTATGGAGCTCTGAGTAATGAAACCTGGGGCCTGGGGAGCGTAGCGCATAAAGAGCCCAGCTTTAAGCCACACACGCTGGGATGGAAATGATGGAGGTGAGCCATTAGCAGTGGAAAATCATCAGTGTATTGGAAGTTCTTAACCACCTTGAGTACTTATAAAGGACAGTGAGTTGTGCAGTTTTTGACCGCATAGAGGTTAAAGTCAAATCAGTAGACTTGGGTTGTTATGAAGAGGTATGAGGCGTGATTAAAATATTCACTCATAGGTAACTGTTTATGCTTTAACACCTAGACATGTCATTTTTAAAGCACTTTGATACCATCAAGATTACAGCTTACAAAATTTGTAATTCCAAAATGTTTTCTGCATGTTTTTGTGTGCTTAAGCAGTGTCCTTACCCTGCTGGAGTCAACGCGAGGCCTGGTTGCGTATGATGGAGGAGCCATGTTGAAACCTCGAGGCACCAGATACTCCTCAGCATCCATCAAGTCATCCAGGTCCTCTTCGTCCAGAAGGCTCTGGAAGAACTTGCTGTCATTGGGGCTGGGAAGCTTCATGCGGTCGTCTCCCTAAACAGTGCGTGTGACAAAATCAAAACTTTATTTAATCGGACTAATTTCATTTTAACGGATGCCATCATATACTCTAAAATGGTCCACAAAATATCTCAAAATATCATGTTTTTGTTCACTACACTTGTCCAGTAAGTGGATGGTTGCATAGAAAAGCCTTATTAGTGAGTGCTCTGACAGTGAGCCTATTGAGGCAAACACACCTGGATGACCAGGTAGCGCTGGGGGTCACGGGCCATCCTGCAGAACTCAGCAGCCAGCTCCTTGAACTTCGGCCTGCTGTCTGCGTCAATCATCCAGCCTGGGGAGGAGAAAGAGAAAGGTGGAGCAGGAGAGAGATTTAGTGGAGTTAAAGTTTGAAACCGAAGTTGTGCATGCATTTAGGATTTGTATGTGGGCATGCATGTGTGTTTCCCACAAAACTCAACAACATAAGACAGTAGAACTGCAGCTTATTGATTGTCCACAACTTTCTAATATTGTAGTTTCTTAACCTTTAGCTCAACCTTTAGCAAGTTTCTTTGCTGGTTTATTGTCATTTTCTTTGACAGACTGCTGTTGACCTTCTATTGCATTTGCAGTTTCATTCAGCCCTGTCACTGCCATCCTTCTGTGTGCTGGATGCATGCATACAATAATAACAGCAATTTATAGAAATTTAATTTCAAACCAAATACATTTTTGACAAATATTTAGCATATTGTAGTATACAATTGGGATGGTGAAAAGACAACGAAATCACGCGCAGTTTTGTACCCACATTTCTATATTTATCTTTAAAAAATGTGGAAAATGTAGATATTTGTTTGATTTGATAAGTATGAAATGAACTTTCGAAAAGAACACACTCAATAAAACTGCATTAATTTGAATCTTTTAACTTTAACCTTCCTTTATCCAGAGAACACCGAACGAGAGGACATGATGTTCATTTTAATAAAGTTAAGGGCCAAGTGCCTTGCTCAAGGGCAACTCAGAGGTAGTTATTAAGGTAGAGGAAAGCGTTTTTCATTTTAATCTCCAGTCTACTTTTCTCTTCCTGAAGCCACGGCTGCAGTAAACACAGCAAACCCCCTGCAGGAGAAGTTAAAGGCCAGGTGGTGTCTCAACTCAGATTAGACAGTAAGCAAACTGCTGATTTCAGTGTCTGCATCCCTATTACATATTCTACAACAGTGATGGGTAAAGTGGGGTCTGGGTGCCTCTAGCAGTCCTAGGGGGGGAAATCCATGGATTGGCAGCAAAATATAATTGCTTAATTTAACACAGTACCAAAAAAAATAACTGTCTATTGTCACTACATTGAAGCAGTGAATCAGAATATGTGGTTTAATGTATGTTTTCTCTCCATAATAGCTCTTGATTTTTTTTTCTACTGTCAATCTAAAGCTATAGATCTCCTTAAATAAACCCTGACCCTCTCTGTTGTCATTTTGCCTGCCTGTCTTCGCTCAGTTCATCTAATTTCCGCTTCTAGCGCCCCACGCAGGCACATTACCTAAATGAGGTGCAATTACTTCCGGCAATCAAACTCTATTTCATCTTTATTGCGGTGGTGCTGAGGCGGCGGGGAACACAGTGTGACGGCACACCAACTCACAAACAACGGCTCTCAGTCAACGTGTAATTGCAATTAACGCGGCCAATTGCTGAGCTTCCTTCTGGCTTTCAACGGGGCGGCGTGACCCTCCTGTTGGTTTGACTCTGTACTTGACCTCTTTTGGTTATTTCTGAACACCTGATGTCACTTGATTTTTTGTGCTTGTGGTGTGTTTGCAAATGTGGTGTGTGTGGGTCTCTTTCAGGGTGTTGTAGCATTGCACTATGAGTAAAAATGAGTAATACTAAGAAGATTTTAAACTTGTAGAGAGGATAAGCTGCTCAGCGTTACAGTGGATCAAACTGACAGCTATAGGGAAATGTAACATATGATGCATATCATATCTGCCCTAAAGATTACTAATCAGGGTTCATACAGCTTTTTCAAGCACTTTTCAAGTACTTTCAAGACTAAATAGTTACTATAAAAGCCAGGAGACAACAAACAAATATGACGACGAGATTGTTTCATTTCAAATATTACATTATTTTTGGTTTAAATGAGTGATTATGTAAATGAAACACCAGATTATGTTGAAAATCATGCACTTTTCATGGAGTATATTCAAATTCAAGCATATTCCTAACCTTGAAATCACAACGGTTAAAATTAAGCATTTTCCAGACAAGACTTTGTATGAACCCTGTCTAAAAACTTAGGAATACGTGGGAACCCCGCAAGCATTTTTGCAGCTTGTTAAGTTAAGGGAATCCCTTTGACGTCAACATTATTGTCCAGAAACATTTTACGTAGCACATAACATTTATTTTCCTCCTCCAGGGGGAAAGACAGAAATCAGCTGGCATTGTTCTTAAGCTAAATGGCTGCAGGGCTTTCATGGTTTGCTTCTGTGCAGTCAAAAGCCATTGGCAGTAGTTTTTCATTTGGAAAGAAAACAATTAGACAATGTGACATTTCGGTTGGGTTAACATTTTTTGTCATGGGAATATGTTTTGATATCAAACTGCAAGCTGAATCACATCATTCTCTTTCAACACACTTGGCATTTTAAGCACTCTGCTGTTGTCCTCATCCAGAGCGAATCAGTCGTGAACAGTAGAATAAGTTTAAATTCATAGAGCCGCAAGCAGCCAATAATAAAAAGTATATTCATAGAGCAGATACAATATTTGTGTGACAAAAAAAGACTAGATAATTAAAAAAGAAAAAGAACTGCAATGGCAGGGGAGAAAAAAAAGTCAGTGGGGAGAAGTTGATGTGAGGTAATATTATGAGATTTTTCAGCCGCCACCAGAAGACAGGGAGTGACAGAAAAGTCGCCATAGTTGGGTTCAAGCAGGGTAGAGCGATGACCAGACTGGTGCGGGGAAAAGGATAGCCAAGCAGTCGATAGCTGGCAGATCTTATAGCATGGATTGGCGTGTATGTCTGGACCGTTTCCTGGAAATATGGGAGGGTGGATCCCTCCGCAGCCATGTATACCAGCACCAGGGTTCTGAATCCAGCCAGGGAAAGGAGTGCAAGATGGGAGAGACATGGGAGAATTTGGGGAGGATGAAGAGAAGGCGGGTTTTTGGTTGAGTTGCACAGGCTGGAGCCAGAGTTGGGGTAGGTCGGCTGGGAGGGAGGCGTGGCAGTCCAGATGGAGGATGACATGAACAAGGATGTGGGCAGAGTCCCTGGTGAGGATGGGGCCTGCATGTTGCAGACCATAAAACCAGCATCTCACCTGTTTCTCATCTCTTTTTCTCTATTTTGTCATCTCTCCTCTTCACATATCAACTTCTCTTCCAGCCTTGAATCGAAGCCCCTGAGCTCCAATAACACCGTACCAGATGAATATTAAAAATATGAGCCCTTTTATTAAACTACAACTCATCTGTGGCACCTCGAGCTGAGTGTAGCAGCAGTGTATAAACATGATTTAAAAACAAAGAAATAAGATTATGCACTCCACAACACTCACTGTGTTGGAGTGCTGATCTTTAACATTGTCTTTAATGCTGCCACTTGTGACAGTTGTGTTTAGAAATGTGTGATATGTAGCAAGAGACAAGCTTTTTTTTATGTCACTGATGATATATTTATGTATACAAATTATGTGATGGTTCATACTATGGATGTACAATTTAAGTGAGGATTTAAGTGTCACAGACTTTACTATTCTGTTCATACTGAGGTAACAATCTCTTTAATATCTCTGGAAGTATTAAGCCATGGCAGGTAATGTTTTGAATCCATGAGTAGGACTGTTTGTATGATGTGTGATTTTGTTGAAGTGTTTAGAAGATGTCTGTATCAATGTGATTGAAAGTATTTAGATTTTTCAAGCATTAATCCACTGCATTAGACAAAAGTTCACGTTCACATCTGGTTATTTCATCTATAAATTATTTCTCTGTTAAATTAATAGTTCAACACTTTGGGAAACATGTTTGTTTGCTTTCCTGCTGAGAGTTAGACGTGAAGATCGATACCACTCTCATGTCTGTCGGTTAAACATGAAACTACAGCCAGCAGAAGGCTAGCTTAGCTTAGCATTAAGCAGGGGGAAATTAATGCTTATAACTGAACATGTTATACCTTGTTTGTTTAATCCGTACAAAAACACAGGCAACTAGCAGAGACTCCAGGAAGTTACAGCTCCCAGCCAAGAAATAGTCCAGCACATAGCCCCCCCCATAAAACCACAACTTGTCGTTTTTACACTTTTGTATGTATTACAAGACATAACTTGCTACTTAGTGAGCTTTAGAGGTGCTGGTATTTGCACTGTGTTCAAGTCTTCATGCTAAACTAAGCTAACTGGCTGCTGGCTCCAGCTTAGCAAACAGATACAAGTGTAGTAGTAGTAGTAGTAGTTTCCCATCTAATTCTAGGCAAGAAAGTGAAAATGTGGTTTTTGGCTCAATTCATGAGCAATTCATAAATGTACTATTTATTATTGCAGTTTTTGGAGTGGTTTGAGCTTTTGTAAGTGTGTGTTTTCTCACATTTGACCATGACCATGTAGACATCTATGGTGCAAATGGGTGGCTGTGGCAGACGCTCCCCTTTCTCCAGAATGTCTGGGATTTCTCGCGTGGGGATGCCGTCGTACGGTTTGCCTCCGAATGTCATCAGCTCCCAGATGGTCACTCCTGGGAGAGAACAAAGACAGACAGGGAGAGATGGGAAGGTGAGACAAAGAGCCAGAGAACAACAGAGAACATGATAAGCAGATAGATAAGGGAAAATGCAAATAGAAGAAACAGGATTTCAGGTCACTGACTTCCTTCCTCCCACAGGTATGAGCATATGAAACAGTAACGGCAACACATACGCATGGACAACAATACATTAAGCACCCACCATAACTCCACACATCACTCTGATGGGTGAACTTCCTGTAGTGGATGCATTCTAGAGCCATCCATTTGATGGGCATCTGAGGAGAGAGGGACAGATACATAAAGAAAGGGATTTTATGATGAAACAAGCAAAAAAAAAGACAAAAATCTGAATTCTAAGCGTCACATTTATCGTAGTTATTTACACCTGAATTGCAGACAATTTTCCATTATGCTATTTTGCTCAACAGCTGCCCCATCTTTTAATCAAGCGTTGCTGAGATATTGGGAAATCGACAGTGCTTTCAACCATAGTTTTGCTTTGCTCAATATTACTCAAGTACTGTGATTGATTAGCTTCAGTCTAACCCAGGGATCATCAATAGTGAGCGTGCTTTTTGAGATACTAAATGAGTTTGCATTGGCCATTTGTCTCACATTATCTCAACAGCCCTGTACGTTTAGAGCAGGCTGTGTGTGAAATAGTAATAACAGGCCCTTTGACATTCCTGACAAGTACAATGGGCACACGTCGGCATATCCTCTGCCGTATGATTTCCATATTGACTGTAGAGGGGAATTTTCAGCTGTAAAGATAATTATCTGGCCTTTTTGCATGTGAACGCACATATGCACACGCATGTACATGCACCGGTCATTTAAAATACAGCCCCCCCCTTCGTGTGGGGGAATGACACACACGATTGGTCTTGGGGGAAATGAACAGGAAGAGGGGAAATGAAATGCTTCAGGTTAGAAATGTGGTACGGCGCCTCCACTTTCATCTCTGCTGATTTATCTCTCACGGCGTGTCTATTTTTATGGCATGCATGTAGATCTGCTGACAACAGCTCTCATTTATCAAGGCATCAGTGAATACCAACATGGAGTCAATCACTCAGATGGTTGCATCAAACCCAATTGGTCTGCTTTTTTTTTTATTTGCCCAGAGATAACAGCTCAAACTCCAACTCAAGATGCAGTGGATACCCTCAGGCCTCCAGCTGAATAGATGCAGCAGTGAACAAGCCAATTTAATAAAGGGAGTTGATCAGGACAATTTGCATAGCAAGTCTCAAGCGAGGGAAAGAGAAGGGGCTTCTGATTAATGTAGTCTGGGTCCCCAAACAAAACAAACTGATTGGAACTGTGGCTGCATTATTTGTTTAGATGAAGTGCTTCCAAATTGTATTTTACTGAAACTAAATTCACCAGACTTTGCCTGACCAAAAGAGTTTCACAGCTCTGAGATTGGTAAAGATGTTGCTCCGCGGCACACAAAATACATTCCTTATATTTTTGTTTGCCTTTCAGAGCACTATGAATTCACCTCATGTTTTCGCAAAGCAAAATTTGAGACGCCGACTATGTCCACACTAAGCTGGTTAAATTTGAAAATGGCCGGTCACATTGGACCCTGATATAAAGTAGGAAAAAAGGCTCTTCTTCTTTTTCCTCCCGTTTTGGCTGGTAAACAAGAAAATAATGCATCACAGCCAACATCTTGTAAGTGGATACAACACAGCCCGGTTATTCTGTTTTCTCTGTTCTGCCCTCTTATGCTCTCCATCATCACCTCTTCTGTGTTTAAACACAGCCGCACTTATGATTTAGTTGTTCCAATTTACATATTTTTCAGTTTCTGTTGCCAGACCACCAAGCGAGCAGAAAACTGTAATTTGATCTGAGGTTATAAATATTATCTGTTACCCAAGGCGAAAAGTAATTCCTGCTCTGAGACATCTGTCAAATCACTATCTTATGTTTGCGAGTTAATGACTGCAGCTATTCTGTGTGATTGGCTGTATTGGCATTTAAAATGAGTGATCACAGAGAACGTTAGAGGTGACAGGAAGTTGTCAAAACTTCTGTCTTCTTAACTTTTCTGCTACTGCGACACAGTGTCAGATAGAGGAGGGCTTAAGGCCAGCACTTTAAGTATCTACTCAAAAGGTTTTACTTGTCGCATCCTCAGAATCAGATTCATCAGCTTTATTGCCAAGTAGTAGTGTAGTGTAGTAGTGTTGGTGCGTAATAATGAACATAGTAAGTAGAAAATATAAGGAAAGATCCTCATACAATATGTGCACTGAAATGCAGGGTACAACTCTTGAGGCCGTGCTAAGAAGGCTGGTGTGCAATTAAGAATAAACATTTGAATAAGAGTACAGATAAGAATTAGAAAAAGAAATATAAAGGATAAAAAAAATCTAATTATATTGGCCGGAATGTGCAGGTGGGCTGTGCAATTTTTCAGTGTAAAGACACAGTGATTTTTTCACACTTTTAGGATATTGCATGAGGCTCTGGTAATTTGGCAAGCGACATACAGTCTTTACTTTTGACATTTTATATACTTAACACCTAACAGATTATTAAAAAATATAATAATCAGTAGATTAAATGAAAATAATCATTAGCTGAAGCCTTATTTACTACTTTAAAAATGAGACTGAACTACTCATGCACTTGACAGTGCTACATAGATGCATGCACACATTCAGAGAGACACACACTGATACTTTTGGCCCTGGAGCCTCACAAAGGTCCTTTGTCACCAGCAGTGACCTTTTGTTTTATTACTTTTTGGTTGCAGTATTAACTACTTATGTCAACCCATTTTTTTCATGTAAGCTGTCACATGTTAAATCGCTCTTAGCCAGGTAAGTACTGTACACGCACAAAAACACGCTCACGCCTCCACTTACACCAACCTTGCCCCCGTCTGCGTTGTACTCCTTCTCGTCAGCGTCCAGCAGCCGCGCCAGGCCGAAGTCGGTGATCTTGATGTGATTGGGCGACTTCACCAGCACGTTCCGGGCTGCCAGGTCCCTGTGGACCAGCCTCCTCTCCTCCAGGTACATCATGCCCTGAGAGAGAGAGAAAAAAAAGAGAAGAGATAACTATGAATCCTCTCATGGAGCCATTTATCATTTTATACTCCATGATCAGTGCAGTCTGAGATCGTCGATGCGGTAAATGTCAGCACTAACATAAAATTATTGTCATAACTGTCATCATCATTAACCACACACCCACGCAGATATTTAGATTCAATCTTTCATTGTTATCATACCTCATATATATGGCTCTAGGAGACAGAATTCTGGGCAATTCAGAAATGTCAGAAAGTCAGACCTTCAGACTTTTGACGAGTGAAGAAAACAGCCTCTCCAATCACAATTCCGAGTACAAAACATTTCTCAAATCCAAGGTTTCTGAGATACAGTTATCTGACATCACATCAATAAGCATTCAGAGCCTGAATGACCACCACGGACAATTCCTTATAGGAAATCCTTAGATTTTTGATGCATGCATGGCCTTTGAATGTCTCTTAATTCCTGCATGGTAACTGATGAAGCATATTCGAAATGTAGCAGCTGCTAACACTATTGTTGGTATTATTGTTGTAATTTATGCAGGGGAAAGGACATCTTGCAGGAGTGTGTTTCTCTCCACTGTTGCCCAAAAGCTGGACCAAGCAGCTGGTACAACTAGAAGATAAAACAGGTACTGGCTGTGTTGGCAGCATGCAACATCACTGTCTTCTTCTTGTAACGTGTCCAACTCAAGTGTAATCTTGTTCAGTCATAACTGAGATTGTGTCCCTGACACGTCCTCTGTAATTGGGGCCATTTTCGAGATGGCTAGGCAGGGAGAACAATGGATGTCCTTCCAATTTGTTAATGTTGATTATGAACACCCAATGAGCAACGCAAGTAACGGGGAAAAGACAACAAAGCCTTGAGCGAAGGGGATGGTAACTTTGCAGCCTTAATTTGTTGCTCAATGGGCTGGACTGGAGCAGGGAGTCCTGACAGTTGCACAAAAACCTATTTGCAGCCATGCTCACACACAGCTCATAGCTGAACAAAGCATGAGCTAGGCAGGCAGACAGGCAAGGCTGGGCCAATTGAAGTGTATTAGACTGGATGTTAAACAAGTGGATGCCACTTTGCAGGTGGATCAATAAAAACACCTTGGTGAGGAGGGAGGCAGTCATTGTACTCAGCAGACAATGAGAAATTTCAACCAAGGCTCACGCCTCCGTTGGCGTGAGAGAATCATTGCCCATTTGAAATACTTACGGTGAAAATACTGCATATGTGTGTGTATGTGTGTGTGTGTGGGCACATGTCGAGACATTGTGTTGAAATGCTTGTCGTGGCGAGCCGCACTGCCTCCTCCCAGACGAATGTGAGAATAAATCGATAGTGCCGACGTCCGGCTCACCGCTGGCTGAGCCCTCATCCATCATCCGCCGGCCTCGCGGAGACAGACGCGAACACACACACACACACACACACACACACACGCACACTGACAGAGACCACCCAGAGACCACCTATACGCAAAAACAAGACATATCTCACCGAGCACACTTTGTGACTCTCGCAATATTTCCATCTGTCAGTCTGTTTGCATGTCCCTCCCTCTCTTTCTTTTTTATCTATCAGTTTGGGACGCTTCCTACTTCCTTATCCTGTGTCCCTCTTTTTGCTAAAGTAGCTCCTGTGCCTCTTTCCTTGCCAATAATGACGACAATGTGCTGGGACAAGGCCCAAAACGCCCCCTTTTACTGAAAGTGTATTTAAAATAGATTACTTCTCGGGGGTTCGGGCAGGCGATCAATAACAATGCTGATTACAATAAGCCCGAAGACGGCCGTGCCACGCAATATTTATCCCCAATGTCGACGTCGAGAGGAATTAGGAATCAATGGCCCACACAGTCCATTAATACACTTCGACTTAAAGTGACAGGGCAATGAGGGGAGGCCATCGCACTGACAGGGGGAATGTACGGCAGCTCAAGGAGCCAATTAATTTTCAGCCACTCCGGGCGGTAAACACCAGAGTCCCAGTGGAGGATGTGGGGGCAGCCTTGGTTTCAGGTCGAGAGAGGGTCCCGCTGATTGTGCTGCTTTAACACTGCTTAAGTGGTGCAATCCCCAGAGTCCGGAGGTCCTTAAAAATGGAAGTGGAATTGGATAAATTGTGATTGCATGGCCTGTGTACTGTAGATCATACAGGAACTTACAGAACAGAGGAAGTAATTAAACCTGCCACGTTTGGTAAACATTACTGTTCTGTTAGAAGCCACTGACGAGAGCACCGTTCAAAATCTCCTTCCTTTTTAAGCTCTGGAGCCTTCAGCTGTGCATACACAGGTAGTATACAATATTACCTGTGTATGACTGACAGGTAGAGATGGTCCCTGTCACCTCTTGAAGAGCTTCCCTGATTGGTTGCAGGGTTCACTGTATTATTGCATGTTGGTCATCTAATGAATTATAGATTATGTAATCTTTATTTGAGGAAATTCTGCACAATCCAAACCAAATGAAGTTGCTAACTGCAAGTTGCAACAACAGCTTGAATGAATAGTGAATGAGTAAAGCAATCAGCTTCTGCTCTCTCTCTCAGCCATTATTATTATTATTATTATTTTTCTACGGAGAAAGTAAAGCCGTCTGCCTCGGAGGAAGAGCTAAATTTGTGTCCGTGCAGCACCCCGAACTTTCCACTGGGCTGCTGCACTCAAAGTTTAAAGTATACATTTACAACTGACCTTAAAGGGAAAGATGATGTACGTGTTGATCTACTAAAACGGAGGGAAACTGCATCTCGTCTGAGTCTCTTTGAGTTTCCTAACAAGTAAAATAAAATTTTACTTTTCTACAACACATTCATGTGAAAAAGTATAACAAATGTAATATCATTTATTGATATAAACAACTTATGTCCAACTTCTTTTAAAAAGTCTGCAGGTTTGCAGACGCTAACAATCCGCACAAAGGCTCCTAAAGTTCATATCAGAGCCCTTAAGCACCTGCTGAATTTAAAGCGAGACAGACCTAAGCCCTTGTGGACTTAACAGAAG
Organism: Maccullochella peelii; assembly: GCA_002120245.1. Lineage (NCBI taxonomy): Eukaryota > Metazoa > Chordata > Actinopteri > Centrarchiformes > Percichthyidae > Maccullochella > Maccullochella peelii. The sequence continues at coordinate 200,737 of LKNJ01000153.1, read as the reverse complement.
TGCATCTAAAAGTCTGTGACACCGTGAGACCGAACAATGAAATTGTAACATAGAACCTTGTGAAAAGGTGACTTGGGAAAGAAAAATAAGGTGGCAGTGAGCATTTAAAGACTTCATGGGCATCTGATTACATTCTCTCTGAACTTGTACCTATGAAAGTGCCAATTTTTCAAGTTATTGAAGCGAAACCAAAATGAAAAAAAAAAAAAGAGCTTGACAGGTCGTGGGAAAGGAGATAAAATACAATGTTAAGGCCTGAAATGTGTTGATTTCCAATGAAATAATATGTTGAAGCTCCAACATGGCACACTTTGGAAAAAGAGACATATTAGAATCAATCCTTTATGTTTAAATTTCATCATAGTGTTCATAACCCATCTATCTATAAATCTCTATATAAGTCAATGTTAATGTTGACATTAGGTCAGAACAAGATGAACTGTCACTGTCAACAGCAGCAGCAGGTTTGAATACATCTGTCCAGATCAGGGAAGGTCTCCATTTCCAGAAAACACATACTTGAACCACATATGAAAAGGTCCCGTGCAGCATTTTCCCAGCAACTTTCCCCAGCTCTCGCAGCACACAGAGAGCTTTGTGAGCCACATGCTACATTGGAGCATCAAGGTTAAGGACCCACCAGCACTGTTGCACATCCCAAATGACACCGGGGTATGTTTTAAGCCCTCAGAGCATGAAGTGCTACTATAGTAGTTTGAAATATATATTTTTTTTTAGCCAAAAGCATTGTACTTTATGGAACTTTTCAATAGCTGTTTAGCGAAGACCTTTGCAAGAGTCAGAGTTTGCTTTAGGACAAGTCAGCAGTACTGTCACCCATTAGCTACTCAGTGAGTTTGTGAATGTGCAGTAGGGATTTCACACTGACAACAGATCTGGATTTTCAACTGATTAAACTACTAATGCAGCCAAATATCTCACCACCCAACACTTGATTGTGATTGTACAAGATGAAAAGGGAAGCCCGGCAGCCTGATGCACCAGCCTGATAATACGTTAAGAGTGGAAATTGTAGACTAACTGCTACAATGTAATTAGTTAGTTTCAAATGGAAAAGAAAGCCACTTTTAAATAGTAACAGAAATTAAAAGACAGACAATAAATGAATAAAATTAAGGTAAAGATGGCTGTATCGCACAAGAATATGGTCTTCAATCATAACAACATCACCAAAAATTACAAGTTTCTGTTACGGGCAACCAAGTGGTGTTAGAGGCAATTTCTATTCCAAATAATGGGAACTATACAGCACAAGACTGAGCATGTCAGTGTCATCATGAATACAAAGGGATGTAGGCATCAAACTATAATTAACTAACAAACTGTATAACTATATAATAAATATAAAATAAAATAAACTATTATTAAAATAGACAATTAACAAACTATAATTAAGCTCAAACTATAATTAACAAACTATAATTAGGCTCAAACTATAATTAACGCTTTGTGCTAAGTTACACGTTATTTCTCACTGGTGAAACAACAAACCATGAGTTAAAATGACTATACACAACTTTAAAAATGGGAAAAAAAACATAATTGGAACACAGCTTCTCTTTTTGGATTGGATTAAGTGGTAATGAATAAACACAATAATAAATGATGAGGTGTCCTGATTAAAGCCTGACCAAAAAGCAATTTTTTAGTTTACTGCCGATATATCAGTGTCGGCTGAAAAGTTGCAGTACAGAAATGCCATAAATAGGTAATTAGTCTTAGTCTAAAAAAACAGTGTCTCATCACATACAGTAGCTTATCTTTTTATTACTTTTTATAGCTCTCAAATATCAACATCGGTATGGGTCTCAAAACTCCAGTATCAGTTGGGCTCTAGTCCTGATATTAAAGAAAATAACAGACCAAGTGGCAGAACGCTACTTCATGTGATAGCCATCTTTACATCCAACTCATATGTTCACTTTACTCTTATTTTACACCTCTCTGCTCTGTTGCTCTGTGCTACTAAGGCAAAATGTTGATTATGATGCTGAACTCAGAGTAATATGAAGGAAGTAAGGCTTTGAATAGTTATTTTCCTTCAGCTAAGTGTTCAGTCAAAGGCTTGTGAGAGGATGCGGTATGTTGTGAATAGGAACTCTTTATAGTTGATCCTCCTGTGACCCAACACTGGCAGGCTGGATAAAATCTCATTTTTTTAAACAACAGTGAGGGTCTGTTTCATCTCTGCTGGGTCCTGAATTGTTTACAGAGGCTAAAGGTTTTCTAAAGCACGCAATGGGACCAGGTCATGGCTGGTCTGCGACCCATTAGAACCTCTCTAGCAGGAAGAAAAGGAGACTAAAGACCTGAGTCGCCAGTAATGGAGGAAAACAAGGGGATGAAGCCAGGCGTGAAAAAAGAGTGGAGTAGTGTGGAACTGCAGGGAGCAGTCAACTCAGTGGGAAAGAAAGATGTTGTGGAATAAAAGACGCTGGATATAAAGGAGAGGAGTTGGAAGGTAAGTGGAGGAAGAGGAGGACGCACATTATGGAGTACAACAGGTAATAAATTCAACTCAGGTCTTCAGTAGATCCAGTATTTGTCTGTGATATTACCAACGCGAGCTATACACTAACATGAAATAGTTGCAGAATTCATTTAGTAGGACTTTTCTGTATGTGTTGCCAGGCAACATGCTCTTTGAGAAAGCAGTGGGAACCAACAGTGGTTAAATAGTTTTAATGATACAACTCTTGGGCACAAACACTTGCATAATATCCACGAGCTACACTTTATTTGGGAAAACATGTCAAGAAAAGCTGGGAGAAAAAAAAAAGGCAGGATGTTCAGTTTCTTACAGGAACTAGACGGTGAGGTGCCTGTTTCCGGAGGGAGCGATAAGAGCGCCGCATGTGGTGCGCCACCCCCCCCTCAATTTCCCCGCTGCAAAACCCACCTCCCCGCCAAATGGGTGAAGAGGCAGCAACAATGTGAGCAATATGGTGCTGTCCGCACGGCGAGAACCGGGACCAGTGTGATAAGGAGCGCGCACAATGGGTCTGCACAGGTGGCGCAGGTGGTCGTCTGTCATGCGCTGTGTGCTGCGCGGGAGATAGAATGGGAGGCATTCCCACAGAGCTGGCAGTCTCCAAAGCATGTGTGTGGGAAAAAAAACAAAAAAACCCTCAGTGTGTTTGTGTTGGATGTGTGTGTGTGTGTGTGTGTGTGTGTGTGTGTGTGAGAGAGAAAAAAAGAAGGAGCGAGAATGAGCCAGTCAATATCCACATCACATGAGATCACGAGTGAATAACAAATTTTATTCTGAAACATTGTGGAAAACTCTTTTATATCTAAGTTCAGCACGGAGACATTCGCAACAACGGACGTTTAGGTAATATGCTAAGGTAGTGTACTGTCTTGAATTATCTCCACGGAAACCATTAAGCTCCAAACTGCGTCACCGGATGATTTGGATGGTTAATGAACGATCCAGGTGAATGTGACATAATGTGACATAGATAACGACAGCTCAGTGGTGGCGCAGCAGTCGGGGTGCAGGCCCATTTACTCCGCATTGAGCCGTTCTGGAGCCACGGTGCAGGGGAAAAAAAAAAATGCACCTATCTATCAACCTGAGCCAAGCTGAGTGTGTTTATGAGTGTATGCTCATCTCTGTGCAGCTGTGAGTGCGAGGGGCGTGCACAGTGCAGGGTTCTGAAGGCAAGATAAAGCATTTCAAAGCAAGAGAGGGTGAAATTCCCTCGGTGGGAGTGGATTTTAAGAACAATGTTGGAATTTAACGCCGGTTGATGTCCTCCTGCTTCCGTTCTTAATTACTTCCACCTCAAGAGAGGGAAGCAAATGTAAAAATATCTAAGCTCTGTCGCCATGATCTCAACTCCCCTGTGAGACAGAAAGATCCTTCCAAAATGTCACTGTGCAGGCAATAAAAGACCGCTGCTGGCAAATTTACATGAGCAAATGTCAATAATTTTTTGGCTGCTGCAGTGGAATTAGAAAGGGGGGAACAGCAACTTTTTCAATCAGTGGGATACATTTCCACTCTTCTGAGCAAAGATGGTGATGTAAAAGTTGCAAATCCTAAAAGCTATTCTCTCTTGCTATCTAATCAACAATCAGCTGCGACAAAAGATGACATTTGCAGCGATGCAGCTAAATGCCCTTGCTGGGTGAATGTGCTAGCCAACCAAGCATCAATTAACAGCGCAGGAGTGCGACAGGTGAACCAAACAGAGAGGAGGAGGAGTGAAATCAAGAGGAAGGGATGGAGGGAGCAGAAGAAGCAGGAGTGAGAACATCTGATCCTTATTTGAATCAACTGAGCACCAGGCTATACACTCATCGCAGCATCCAACCTTCAAGGTAATGGCTGTAATTTGTCTGCTACTTGCTGTGACACTGATAAGTTATAATTTTCAATCACAGCGGATAATTATCGCGATGAGAAGCTGTCGGACTTCTCTTGAGTCGACTTGCCCACTGGCTACTTCTGATATGGAAAAGGGGACAAATAGCTCTGTCGACATTAACACAGGCATCTGCATGCACATGAGTGATAAGAAAAATCGTATATTTAAAGGCATGATTGCATATGCACAGAAACAAGTAACAAAATGCTAATATTTCCCTCCCTCACTGCAGCCTGTTTGTTTTTAATACGGCTGCTATTATCAAGAAAATGAAAACTGGATTGCACAAAATTGATTCGTATTGGAAGCCGGCGGGATTATTTGTTACTTGTTTTATTAAAATGACATTTGTAGAACTTGATAATAAAAAAAGATGCAGTAACAGGATTTCAGATTGTCACGAGGAGTTGCAGGAGAATCCCTGTAAATTTTCCGCCATTGCCGTTCATCTGCATGCGCGCATATATCTGTATCTAATGAGCTTCGGCTACAGGCGTCATGAGTAATGGATGTGTATGCAGAGAGGTGACCGATCCAATCAGGCCTTCCTACTCAGTGGATCTGGCAGTCAAATCCCTCCTCTTATGCATCCTTGAGCACTGCTGATCCTTACAGATAATTAGAAAGACCCGGGGGGCTTATCCCTTCACCGCCCGCTCTCCTCATCACCTTGCGCTGTTCCTCCTCAGTCTCCCTCCGCCCCGTTTCCTCATTTTGTTGCATCAGCAGGGACATGTATGTACTCCTGGGGACTGGTCCGGGTGTGTGTGTGTGTGTGTGTGTGTGTGTGGAAGAATTTGTGAATGTGGATTTGCGTTGGAGGAAGGGGAAAACTGCTCAGGGTGCACATTCGGTTGGTTTTGTTTTGTTCTTTATGATGCTGGGTAGTATTATGGGTTGCACTGTTTGGTAATCACGGCGTGATGTGCTTTTCCGACAAGCTCTGAGATGCAAAGAATTGTGGGACTGCATTATTAATGAAAGCCCCTGGGAAATGAAGTGCTGAACATGAATCACTACCATATAGCCTGCTGACAGTATTAAATTCACTATAACTTAGTATAATGTGTTTTAGTAGAAAATATAGACTGGAATAAAAGAAACTGAATCATGAACACATCAATCATTCACTATGTATCATCGTTTCTCGCCACTTAAAAATCCTTTCCAGACAGTTTTTATGCACAAATAAAGTATCTATAATATCCAACTCCCTCTATGAAGAAAATTTAAGAATTTTAAAATTTGCTATTCACCCTTAAGCTACAGTTAGCATGCAATAGCATTTTATCATATTTTAATTCAGTATAAAATCCTTTCATAACCCCTGTCAAGTCTATTTTAGTAGTTTGTTTGGGGGGAGAGGATGTATGTATTTTGACCAAAACATTCCCAACTTTTTCCATAAATTTCAACCAGATGACATGAAACTCAAACTCCATCTGCTGAAGATGGTGGTTAAAAGCTCTGGAAACAGCTAGTAAGCAGAACTTGAGTTGGGATTGTTTTGTCACACTACTATTTCCAAAATCAATAATGAACTGTGTTGTTTTTATGGCTGCAACAAAAAAGATGTCATCAATTTTAAGTCACAAAAATGATAAATATAATTAAAATTAAGAACTTAAACTGAATGAATTAGACTCAAAGCTTAATGAATATGGGTACCATCAAGGAACCAAACTCTAACCTAACTTCACTGTGACTTAACTGCCACACTTCCAGAACCAAGGTTCTGATGTTTTTCTCCACATGTTCAACAGATCAATGATGAATTCGCTGAGGTGAAAAATATGTTTCACCTCCAGGCTGCATCGTGTTTGCTCATCAGCTGTTAACAAGAATTTAAATGGACGTTGTTGACAGGAGTCATGTTACTCTTCATAATCAGTTCATAATCGTAATTGCCTTTCAGTGCATAGCAGAATGTTTTTTATCACTCTATAGTTAATTGCTCCTGCCGTCGTGTTTTTTATATTCACATCTATAGGATGGTAACGAGCACTGATATCTGGTATCTGAGCTATGTTGTTTTAAAATACTATTCACTATTTTAACACTGTAACAGTGACACCTGGAATGTCTGAGGGAGGGTTTCCTACATTTTTAAATATATGCACGTTTTAAATATTAAGAAGAAAAACTCAGTAAACAATGGTTTTATTAAAAATGTATTGACAGCATTTCTCTTTGAAATCTATCATGTAAATATATACAATCATTACTGGTCTTCTTACAAGCATAATGCATGTATGCCTGCTTCTTCTAAGATGTGTTTCTCTTGGGGTTTTCTGAGCATGCCCAAGGCGTATATTTAGGAGCCCCTGCTAGGCAGTTGGCTATACTGTTTTCAATGAAGGGTAAAGAGAGGCTCTCAAGATGTATGAGGGCAATCTACGAGACAATCTACGAGACAAAGACAAGAAACAATGTGTTGGAAGAAAGAAATAAGTCCTTGGGGTACCACAAGGATCATGGAGAGAGGAACCAAAGTGATGTTCAAACAGAACGGCCCACTGCTCAATTCTGCATTATACTGATATCTGCTTTGTTTATTTATACCTACACTTCTTCTGCAAATATAGTTTAGCTTTAGTTATGTAAACTAACAGTTGGACTGATATAATAATAATAAATGACAAAATGTCATTTTCTTCTAAGCTTGTATCTGCACAGCCATGCTACGAGTGCAAACATTGTGATAAGTTAAAGACTGTATTGATGTATTCATATACTGTAGATATGCTGACAAAATCCTATTCTATCCAATTTAGTTAGAAGTCACCTATGAGACAAAATGTCAATGCGGTCAAGATGGTTGACATCCATATTGAAAAACTAGAAATCCATGAAGCTTTTTGCTAGTCCATCAAGTCCAAAATCACAAGTCACAAATTTGCCTCAAGGGGCTTTACAATCTGTACAGCATGCGACACCCTCTTTCCATAGATCCTCGAAAAACCCTTTACTGGGGTAAAAATGGAAGGAACCTCAGAGGAGGGATTTCTCCAATCTGCACGACAAAACACGTTGTCATTGTGTTCTAAAATGACCTAAATGAGCGTTTTCTGATCTGGCGCCCCTATCAAGATGGCATTATTTGCTTTTGAAAATGCATTTAACTGTTTTTGAGTTAAAAAAAAGTAATCGGTCAAGTGCTTAAACAAATGACCAATGCTGTCAGTTTTCTAGTGAGGACAGTTTCAGGACCACATGTCAACATGGTTGACCTGGTTGACATCCTAATTGAAAAGAAACGAAAATCCATGAAGCTTTTCGGTATGCCTCTAGCAAACATTATGTCACAGGAGAAAAAAAAAATTGAAAAAAACTGAAAATCAGGGCAATTTCGGCAGCAGTGAAAATGTCTAAATACACGTACGCATGAGTCCATTGAGACGTTCCTCTCATTGAGATGCAATGACATGATAGACACAAGAGCACGGGAGGGGAGGGGATTTGATTCAAAGCCAAGCCTGGAATCCATCCTCTGGTGAGGCAGGGAAAGATGAAGGATATGTGCTGGGGGGAGGGAGGGAGGGAGGGAGGGAGGGAGAGAGATAGAGAGGGAGGAGGAAGCAGTGTTAAGGCTTGGCTAATGAGTACAGGCGAGATGTGTTTGCTCAGCACAGAGGGGCGTTTGCGGGGAAGTGAATGACACAGAGGGCTCCACACTAAGCTTGACCAGATTGGATCTCCTGCCATCGGGTGGCATCTCCAGGGAGCCACCACGGGATGCAAATCTAAACACACACACAATCTCATGTGGAGGCATACACGTCTGTGCGTCCACACAAGAATATTAACACACATATGGGGCCAAAGATCAGGAGCCAAATGTAAAAGTCCCCAGATTTTACTTTTCCTTTCCCTGACTAAGCAGTGGGGGGAGATGTCTGCTGATTTGGTCAGATAAAGAAGTGTTTGTGTGAGTTTATGTGTAAAGGCATCTTTTTCTTGACTCTATATGTGCTTAGTTTTCCATACACACAGCTGATGTACTGCTCGTGCACACATGCTTCCATGCATATTTTACAACAGCGTAGTGCAGTATCAAGCTTGCCCTGTTCGGTGCCATCATTAGCACTGTCAATCTGTAATCCATCTATGTAATCCATGACAGCAGAGCGCTACTCTAACTGGAGGGTTTTTCTGCAGGGCATGTTGTGCTAATGTCAGTCCACGAGTTTGCCGGTGGGTATGTTTATACGAATCGCTCCACTCCCTCACCGCTCAGCAACCGAAGGCCTGAATGTGGCCTAGATACCCCGTCCAACAGTCATTCTACCTCCATGCCCCCCAAAACCAATCAAGACGCTCGTCCAGCCCAGGCTTCAGTGTCAAAGCCAATCATTTCACCGGCAGGACAGCGACTTACAGAATCTATTCTACTTTCATTATACTGAGCCTGAGGAGAGAGACTGGGAAAGGAAGACAGAGGGAGAAAGTGAGAGGAGAGGAGAGGGGAGCCAAATTAAAAGACTCCCGTAGCGCCGCATACACTCAGTTCCGATCCCATATTTAATTCAGTGATTGATTTGTTCATTAAAATACATCCCAAACCTAATTATTCCATTAATAATCCATAACCTAATGAAAAAAAATACTCTGCATATGTGTGTGTGATAGAAAGAGAAGGAGAGAGAGATTCAGTGAGTGATAAAGAAAAGATGGAGACAAGAGGGAGATGCAGAAACAGACAGAAAGGCGAGAAAGAGGTCATATTTTCTGCACTGAGAAACTCCTAGTTTTCTACAACTACGCAAACATTTGCACACACGCAGGCGTAAAGTACAAGGAGATGTAGAGCAAACTCTGGCCTCTGTTAACCCCAGCACATGGCCACCATGGAAACAGAGAAATAGGCAGATTTGTAAAAGGAAAGGAGAAGCAGCTGCTTACAAGTGAGTAGAGGAAAGGAAAGGAGAAGGAAAGAACAGAGACGAGCAAAGGGAAGTCAAGAGAAGAGAAAAGCAAAGGAAACAAAATGAAAGGAAAAGAAAGGATAGCAAAGGAAAGGGCATGAAAAGAGGAAAGGAAAGGAAACAATATGAAAGGATATGTGGAAAAGGACGGGAAAGGAAATAAAGGAGAGGACAAGACAAGAAAGAATATGAAAAAAAGGAAAGAAGGGAAATAAAAGGAAAGGGTAGGACACAACATATGAGGAAAGGAAATAAAGGAAAGGACACGAACAGAAAGGAAAGGAGAAGAAATGAAAGGAAAGGAGGGCAGAAAGGAGGGGAAAGAATGAGCCTAATAAATTAGAGGCCATTCACACAGATCTATAGAGACCTCTGTGCGTCATGTATTATGTGTGTAAGTGCATGTGTGTGTCGTTATGTGAACGTCAGTCATTGTGTGTGTGTGTGTGTGTGTGTGTGTGTGTGTGTGTGTGTGTGGCAGTGGGAGTGGGGCAGCCCTGAGTGTGACCGTAGATTAATGGGGGCCATTATCTCAATGCCCAAAACACTCAGTGATGAAGAGTCACTGCCTGGCGACAGGCCTCGGCCAATCAATTTGCGGCACAGCAGTCACCTGCCCGGGTCAGAGCCCACATACGGCTGGTGTTTGTGCTTTTGTAGTGGTGGTGAGGGGCGGGGGGGTTGGCATTCAACATTATGGTAAAATAGAAAAACAGAGAGTTCCTCTCCGCCTGGTTCATATAGTTTGGCAGTTAGCAAGGACAGACTTCACGCATCATTTCTCTCTGGCTACAATGTATGTACTCATCAGTTCTGGATCAGTTCATTCACTTTATTTAACTTTTTTTATTCAGTACTTTATTTTTTTGAGGTACTTGTACTTGAGTATTTCCATTTCATGCTGCTTTATAGTGCTACTGCACTACATTTCGCAGGTAAATATTTAACTTTTCAAACATTATCAGGCCCATGTTGCACTTTAATTATACATCTCAAAGTAATTGTGGTGACATTCTTTCATTAACTTTGTGATACAGAGGGATGATTGGACGGTTCCCGCTACTGAACAGGAACAATGGAGTGCAATTATTAACAGCACAGTAATGATGTATGCATTCTTTGATTTACGTCGTGATGGAGAGCGATGATCATGACAAGCAGAGGGTTAGTTACCAAAAATGCACAAATTGCTGAGCCATTCTTTAACTTTCAAGACGTTGTCCTCACTATCAAAAATATATACTGGCACTGGAAAATTGTAGGAGAAAACACAAGCACCCCAAGCAGGATTACAGTTTTTCTGGTATCTCTGCAGTCGAGGAGGTGCACATCAACTCTGGTATTGCTACTGATGCTACCTGCGTAGGCTCTGTTGTTATTTGGTAACATCAGAAGCAAAAATCCATCTTTACTCCACAATATTTATTTGACAGAAATAATAAAATAATTCTCACACATTAATGCACAATTAATAATAATCCAATGATAAAATAGACACTCTGACGCCAACATAATGAATACTTCTACTTTTGATAATTAAGAACATTTTACTGTTAAAACTTTTTGAAATCACTGAATTTTTTGTTATTGAGTAATTGTTATTTTAATTATGACATTGCTACTTAAAGGAATAGTTTGACAGTTTGGGAAAAACACTCTTTTCACTATCTTGTGAAAAGTTAGATGAGAAGATTGGTACCACTGTCATGCCTGTCTGTTTAAATGTAAAGATGGAGCCAGAAGCAGGTTAGCTAAGCTTAGCTTATCATGAAGACTGGAAATAGGAGTAAACACCTGGCTCTGTCCAAAAGTAACAACATTCTCCTGCCAGTACCTCTAAATCTCATTAATTATTATGTAATATTTCCTTTCTTAAATCTGTACAATCTGATTTTGTTACCTTCGACCACAGCCAGGCTAGTTGTTTCCAGTCTTTATGCTAAGCTAAGCTAACGGGTTGCTGGCTCCAGATAATGATGAACAGACATATATGAGAGTGGTATCAATCTTCTCATCTAACTCTTTGAAAGTAAGGGGAAAAGTGAATTTCTCAAAATGTCAAACTTCCTTTAAGTAAAGAACCTGAATACTTCTTCCACTACTGGTACTTGTAATACTATAAGGTGCTTTGAAAAATGTATCGACTTTGTATTTGTTCACCAGATAGTACACAGCAAGTCCTTGGTCTACGTCCTTTGGCCTAAAGATATAAAGATCTTTTCCTTGCACTCTGTCTCTCTGTTTTTTAGTACCTTCTCTCCCTCTCTTCTGTCCTCTATCTTAACAACACCATTTCCAAAGCTAACTGAAGACCGAGGGAAAATTATTCTCCCCTTTGCTGGAAAATTGTGTGTCTTTCGAAGGATGCTCTTTCTCCTGGAGGACAGGTTCCCCGTCATTACCCTGAGGGCGTGAAGATCACTCAGAGAAGAGGCTCCGAGTTATTTATTCGGCTCACATGGGCATGTGCTCACATACACGCAGAGACACACACATAAATGGAAATACACACTAATGCTCGTGAACACAGCGCAGAGAATGTCTGTCTTTTTCTGGCTAGAAAAATACCTTGGGGCTATGTGATGAAGGACCTATGAGGAGGATCCAAGAGGCTAATATAACAGAGAAGAACCAAGCTAGCTGCCTTTAATGTGGTGAACATTTTAACTCCATGACTTAGGGATGTGTAGTCTGGAAAACACATGCTGTTAAATGGACTCCCTGCTGTAACTGGGAAAAACATACCTGTGTCAGTAGGGAGTGGAATCAAATTAAATCTATTGATTCATGGGCAGTTCAGTATCTTAAGAAAGTTTGGTTAAGATAAGCTTAGTTTTTAGCCATGCTAGCGACATGGCTCTAGGGAAGGCAATGCCTGTCTGCTGGTTGGTTGGTCCGTCCACCACTTTGGTCCAGACTGACATATCTCAACAACTATTGGACGGATTGCCAGACATTAATTGTCCCCCAAAATATGAAGAATGCTGACTTTGCCCCTGACTCCTATTTGTTGGAACTGCTGTTTGCCAGTGTGAGCCCAACACAACCCCGACTTGTTCTTTGCAGTAATGTGCTTTTCTTTGAAAGAGCAAAGAAATGGCCTAGAATGAAAACAATCCAATATTGTACATTTTTGTAACTACAAAAAATTGATATTTACACTTTCTGTTTCAGATGGTTGGGTTTTGTACTACAATTGACAATCACAAACAAAGCCTGACCTTTTTCTGCAAATTTCAAACAACAAATGCTGTGCTTGTTGGTCTCTATGCATGAAACAAAGAGGCATTTTCACCATTGTTTTTGATTCATGTATATTTTAAAGCTTCTATATCAGTATTTCTATAATAACAATGTAAAAAAATGACAATGTGTAGACAATGTCAAAGGGGGTCACTCGTATAGTGATGAACCTACAGAGAATTATCAACTGAATCCGCAGCTCTTCTCTTCTGCAACTTTATTGTTTTGGTTCACTCTCATAGCAGGCAGCTATTTACAGCAAAAAGCTCTAAACAACTAATGTAATAAAATTAAAAGAAAAAAAATTAAAGTTAAAGATAAAGTTGCTCCCTAACTGAATGTAAATGCTAGTACTGAGTAATAGATACTTCATTCTGAAACGAATGGAGCCATTCAAATAATACACTGAGATATTGACATTACACATGTAATCTAAGTGAGTCTCTTCTCAATTTCCAAACCATGACCTGTCATTAAGCCCCAGGTGGTGAGGGTCTAACTAGCATACAGATGGCTTCAAATTATTGTTGACATAATTGGAAGCAATAATGGAAAGGACAGGTGATTCAAAGGCTAATAGGAACAGAAGAAACCCTACTGATTGCACCAAATTGATTCACTAATTCACTCGATACAAACAAATTATCAGTCTATGATTTCCAATCAATCAATCAAGCACCTTCATCCGCACTCTACATCCAGAAGTCACAAAAATGAATTGGAGTTGTTGGAATCAATCCCAATAAACCTATTTACTGAATTGAATCTCAAAGCATCATATGGTTCAAGGACAGTTGTGAATCATTTTCTATCTTGCTCTTCCCCACTTACAAAACCACTAAGAAACTGATCCCCCCCACATGTGAAATCGAATCCAATTACAGCAATAAGTACCTGCTTAAGTAACCTGTTCCTCTAGCTCTTGGGAATCATCCATCATCAAGGGTTAAGACCTCCCACACTAACCCCCCACCCCATGAAACCAAAGCTCTCATCACTGACTCAGATGGATGAAACGAGAATATACTGCCTTTCACGATGACCAATCAATTCCAATAATCTGACTGATAAAGGAGTGCTTTAGAAAGAGAAAATGATCTAGTGAGGGTCATTTATAAACACGCAATTCATAGGTTTACTGTCTTTCCATGGTAGCATGCTAGTTTGCAAGCAAGCTAATGGCAACATTAGCATTAAAACACATTATGAAAGTATGGAGTTACTTTTGTGTCTTTATTGTGCAATCAAAAATAGATTAGATAGCAAAACTATCCACAATCACACATTCGTGCTTAAAAATGTCATCCAAAAGTTTTTACTCTTACTCAGTTTGTCTTCAATTTTGGCCTGCAGTAACACAACACAGATGCTCCGTCCATCCACATAAGAGTATTTGGTTTGACCAGGGAAATAACTGACTGCAATTTTAATTATACAAGCACTTCTTGGAGGCATAGCTGCACTGGAAGCAGAACAAGTCTGTTTGCTTGACTTAAACCTCAATGGGTAGAACCACACATCTTCAGAATACACATTAGCAAATTGGCAAACTTGGATAGCACAAAAACAACTCTTGTGGAAATATAAACAGTTGTTGTCGTGTCTAAAATCCTATCAGGCTGATTGGTGCCAGCAGTAAATCAGCCTTTTGTCAGATAATTTTTTGCTGCTACTGCTTCCAGAGCTGATGGGGGATGCCTCTGTATCACAGCAGATGTCTGCCTGCACAGCATGAAATAGCGGCCTAGCACCCTACTGCCATCATGGAGTTATAACTCAGAGAAGTTAAATCTTTCCCAGCAGTTACACTATCAAGCAGCCTGGCTGCATCGACTTAATTTGCAAACAAAACACAAATGTTCTTTGGGTAAGCAAAAGTACACACAATATTTCAAGCCTTACTGCTGTTTCAACGATTCTGAGTGCAGATTTTGTTTGGGTAGCAGAGAGAGATCGGGTCTTTAATTCGTCAATTTCTTGCGTCGTCAGTCATTTCCTGAAAGAATAATGTGTGTCGACGTGCTTCTAAGAAACTAGACTTGTCTGCTGCTTTACGTCAGTGGCCAATCAGGTCATTGTGAAGGGTTGTGAGAATGATCAGCGTGTCAAGCAATGAGGATAATTAGGATCATCAGGGGTGAATAGGAAGAGATCAATACTAAAAAGTTAACACCAATAGACCCAAACACTCTGTATTTGTTTTTATAATAACACATTCATGTGCAATATTATGTTTTTGCAAAATATTTGAGCTTGTTTGGGCTCACACCTGCCAACACACAGTACGATACACACACAAATGCTGCAGCACCACCAGATGCCGTCGTCCTTTGACCTGATTGTAGTCGCTTACCTTGGCGATTTGGACACACCAGTTGAGCAGCAGCTGCGATCCGATGTTGTCCTTGTGCTCGTGCACGTAGTCGAGGAGGCAGCCGTGGGGCATGAGCTGGGTGACCAGCTGGATGGTGGGGCTCAGGCAGACGCCCAGCAGACGCACCAGGTGGGGGTGCTCCATGCTGGCCATGATCAGAGCCTCCTGGGTGAGAGGGGGGAGAAGGACAAAGGCGGACTAAGAAGAAGTTGAATTTCATGGCTTGGAATACAGATGTATCCTAATCAGTTCAAAAAACCCCCACTGTTTTCTCAACACTGTAATCTTTAGCTTTTGTCCGCAATTAGCAGCACATGTAATTGAACTTCAAGTCTGGTTCTTGCCAAAATGCACCTTGGGAGTTGTAGATAACTTCTTCCTCTACTTTATGTTTTAATGTACACAGGAACAGAGCCAGGCATTTTATATCACAGTGATCTTTTGTAATGATAATTCAACCAGCAGGATTTCATGCCGATCCAATCATTAGTGCTCCAACTGTGAGTCACGTAACATCGTCTATGTGAAAAATGAATCCGATTTTTACAGCACCCGAAATAGCTCTTCCTACTTCGCAACTCTATGGTAATTAAATGCCACCAATAATATGTCCAATAGGGACTGAAGTCAAGAGAGAAATGTCACTTGTTTGGGGTTATGTTTGCTTGGTTGACAGCTTTTTTAAGCTATTGATAGTTGCCATCTGCACGGTCCATCTTGGCCAAATTTCCACCGCTTTGCCCAAATTTGGATTTTCATGCCTCCAAAGATCTCAGAAGCTGACAAATGGCGGTAAAGCTGAACTAATGGTTTCCCAGTCATATTTGGTAGCATGCCTGTGAGCATGGCCAGTTGGTTGTTGGTGGTAATGGTGTAAATCAGTGGTTCCCAAACTGGGAACTTATCATAAGTTATGGCCTCAGTATGGACATAATATTTACAATAAAAAAAAGCATAAATTAGTGATACACATATATTTGAAGGTGTTGTTTTTTCTTGGACCACAAGGTTAGGTGCCATTTGTGTAGATATTCTATGTATGAAGTCGTGTTAGGTTCTATTGTTAAAGTGGAATTTAATGTGTCTGTCCATGTATCTATTATCCATGGATAATACTGCACCGTATTCCAAAGACTTCCTACTGGAGGTGGAGTTGCATAAATTAAGACTTGTGGGATGATGACTATACCTGCATGCACCCCACAGAGCATTCTCACTGTGCGAGAAAGTCCTTCTTCCAAGCTGCACAAGCACAGCCTTTTTCATCTATATTTTAATGTGTACAAAACCCAAAGGTTCTTACTGTGAATGTTGCACCAACAAAATTCAAAACACCCCAATGTGAGCAGTGGTGCATATTTAAGAATGCCTGTTGCTGACTAATACGGAGTCACTATGTGTTTGATTTCATGAGCTACTTTTTCACTCTTGGTTTGATATGGCGTGTAAATACATTTTCTGTCTTCCCTCTCATCTCTTTCTGCAGCAGATGGACGTAGAGGTTAGAACAGTTGGGACTCAACATTGGGTAATTGTTATTGCGGAGCTGCAAGCAGAAGGATGTGTGGTGGTGATGAAGTGTTATGATGGCGAGGGCTGATACTCGTGGCCGGCGTGTACATGCATTATGGCTGAGCAGAAGCTGCACTCAGAGTCATTGCTTAAAAACACTCACTTCAGTCCTTCTCCTCATCTCCTATTGCCTCTCTCACACTCTCTCTCTCTCTCTCTCTCTCTCTCTCTCTCTCATTCACACACTCTCTTGGCAGATCTCTAAAACACTCATAATACTCAAGGACACACACACACGCACACACACTCTAGCTGTCTCTGCATACAGCAAATGGTCGAGGAGCTGTATATCCAGGCTTAGCCCCGGGGCAGCTGATAGATAGATGAGGTGCCTCTTTATATTTAGATGCTAAAGAATGAGCTCAGAGGGAGAGTGGCGGTGGTGTGGGAGTGAGTAGATTAATTCTAAACAGGAGGGGGGCCATAGGCCATAGAGAGGCTTTTGGCACCATCAGTGCTCTGATTTAAACACAGCCTCCCAGCCCAAAGTAGTGCCACTACATCTCCACTTCATAAAACCACCTGCTTCCCCCCGACTGCTCGACATTATACAACTCCAGCCACCTCTACACCAGGCGTGCCTCACACCTAGGGATCAAGAAAAAAAGCACGAGGGATGGAAGAAGGGGAAGTGCGAAGGAGGACATCTGTGTGTGTAACAGAAAGAAGGAGAGAGTGCTTTTATTCTCACTCTGTGATCCCAACAGACCGGGGAGTCGTAAACTATGTCGGGCTAAACTCTCGCTCTTGCTTTCTACTCTTGATGCAAACGTTATGAGGACTCGTGTGTGTGTGTGTGTGTGTGTGTGCGCGCGCTAGTGTCCGTGTGTTTTGGTTTCTCTCTCATCTCCCTGAGCGCTGACCTCCATTACTGCCGACTGACCCTCCTTTCCCATCTAGCTCACTTGCTCACTTTCTCTCACACACACACACACACACACACACACACACACTGGGTGGCAGACTGGCAGAGCCATGCGAAACTGGTGCATGTTCCAACATGTGTGTGTGTGAGAAAGTAGAAGTGTGTGTATGCATCAAAACACACTAGATTAATGTACTATTAGGCCTTTGCAGTTCACATATCAAATAATCAACTCGCTCATTAAAATTCACATATTTGCCACCACAAACAAATCACCCTGCAGCTCTCACATGCGAGGCTGCCACCACCTGAGGAGTCTTTTGTTGTTAAGTGTGCGCTGTTTGGTTATGTGTGTGTGTGTGTGTGTGTGTTTATATGTGTGGATTTTCGGAGTGTGTTTGGAGCTGGCACTCCAGTGGCTAGTATCTCAGTGGCGAGGCGTGAGCCTGCCTTTAGATTGCTGTTTAACAAGCCAGCAGACAGAGCATATTGGCTCTGGATGGACAGAGACCCCCGCTGGGAGAAACAGGGAAAGAGGGAAAGGAGGAGAGGAAAGGAGGTGGAAGGAAGACGCAGGGACAGAAGAGGAGAGGGGGAAAAAATGGGGAGAAAGGGAAATAGAAGGTGGAAGCACGGCCATGTTGCATGAGTTTTCTCTCTTAAGGAGGAATATGGAAGGAGGAGAAGAAGTTAGTAATTGACTAGTTGTGGATAACATGATTTTAGGCAGGGTCACCATATTTTTCATTAACATTCATTCAGGAGAGTTGCCACGGCAATACCCTGTATGGCCTTTTTGATCACTATTTGCCAGTAGTCATTCTGTCACTCACATGGGATAGTCACAGTGGTTATGCGTAAATATTGAATACCAGACTCAAAGATGGAGCCCTTTCATTTCAGTGAAAGTTGGTTAAGGGTGGTCTATGGAGAAAATGCTTTTGGGGCAGCTGGGCATTTTTTTTATACTGACAATAAAGTTACAGTTGAAACTAACTCATCGCTTTCTGCATGTGTTTTACAGTAAAAATGTTTAATATGAAGACAGGCTTTATTGTGAAAAACCACAGAAGTATTCTGTAACGAGGTTAGCTAACAAAAAGGTCTCGATGAGAATTTGAAGTCATTTCTAAACATTTAAAAATTTTTAGACTTTTAGACGTAAATAGGTCTGTGACTAGTGATTATTTTTATTCTCAGTTACTCTGACTATACTGACAATTATTTTTTCAGTTGATTGATTGTCATTAAAATGTCAGAAAATACTGATCACAACTTTCTAAAGCCCAAGGTGACGTTTTCAATTTGCTTGTTTCGTCCAACAAATATTCTAAAACCCAAAGATACATGTTTCTGAGGAGTTAGAAGTATAGAATTCTTGGCATTTTTGCTTGAAAAAATCACCAATTGATAACAATTGATCGATTAACAAAACAGCTGATTCATTTTCAGCTGATCAACTAATCATTTTATCAGGCAGGAGCTATTACACACTTGGGTTTTGGTTTGTGTGCAAACAGAGAAAACGCACAAGTGAGGTGGTCAGTTAGACGAAGAGGTCCAGAAGATTTACACAGGTAGGGAAAATGTCCGACATCCAAAATGAAGATGAACTACTATCTTTTTCTGAAAACCTGGTGTACATAATTGTAGTCTAAGTGTGTGAAAAGAAAGACAGGTTAAAGAGAGAGGATGAAGGGAAGAAAGGACGGATGAGATAAGGTGGGAAGAACTGGAAACTCCCCAGCTCACTCCCTTCGTCCTCTTCTTCTCCCCTCTATCACTCCTGGATTCCAATAAAGCCATATCTCATAAACAAGTGCTGTTTTTTAATAGAGTCTCGTTCAATACATGCCTGGCTGTACAGCCTCGTGGAGTTCACTTTATTACTGGCTCTGACCGAAATGGTACTCTCATAAGAAATTTATCGCCAAATGCACAATCCCGCAAAGTGTCAGGCTCGGCCATCTCTTCGACTTTACGGCTCGGACACACAAACATGAATACACGCGTGTGAAAATAGACACAAATGGTTGCGATATAAATACTCACGTCCATGAACTCCACGTTGGCTTTAGGGCCGGTGGTCTCATTGAGGATTTTAATAGCCACAGGGATCTTCACTGTCTCACCTTCTGGGACCCAGATGCCCTGAAATACACAAGCAATCACCATAAATGCACTGCTCTAAGTCTCAATAAAACACCCACAGCTAGGGCCCTGATGATTATGATGCCTGTGTTTAACAGCGTCTGCTGTCCTGCTAACATTCCTCTGCAGGTCTGATTCAACTAAATCAGCGCCTGCACATGCATGATCTCCATTCTTGTGGTCAAATCTGTAGTCTCATGATCTGTTTTTCACTGTAAAATATATTAAAGCCTAGCCTATTGTCAAATGAGTCATAAGGCTGATTATGAATGAGCTGTATGGACTCCATGGTGCCTAAATGGAACCACCTGCTACTTGCAAAGAACTGTGGATCATAATATGGCAGGTTAATTGTAGTAAAATATGGCTATAAAATCAAAAAGGCCCATTAATACTGTGGTGGTAGAAAATGCAGTATTTATTCATTGAGTTTGCTGAGTTTCGAGGTGGTATGAATAATTTTGCCAAGGGCAGTGAAGTTGGCAAGCAAACAGCAGTTTTGGTTCCAGGTCCTTGAGCCGCCCTAGGCTCATGTCTGTCAGGAAACACTGCTACAAAAGGGAAATGTTTATGCTTATTGTTTAAGTTGTCAAGCAGGGTTGTTTTACTAGTGAGAGGGCAGCATCTACTGAAAGAAACTGTGCGCTTGAGTCTTTGCCATTTAGCTGACTCACTGATGTTTGATTTATAAAGTGAAGGCCCCACATTTGAATGAGGAGTGCGTGAATTATGTACACACACACACACACACACACACACCGACAGGCACTTGTAAATGCACACACTGACCTTGTAGACTGTCCCAAAAGCCCCGGAACCGAGAATCTTGACCCTCTTCAGCTCCGTCTCCTTCAGGATCCGCAGCTGAGCCTGGTTAGGGGCTGTTCCGCTGGGGGTCAGGGGCTCCACCAGCTGGCAAAACACACAACACATATTTAGACTCTTTATCCCGCTCATCATCTCTTTTTGTGGCCACTAGCACCAAGAAATATTAAAAAGCATTCCTCTCGGCTGCTGCTTTTGTTGCAAAACTACTGACAACCTGAAGCATGCATCTCCTTTGCTTTAAGTCAAAATATATTTAACCTCTTGCTCTTGGCACTCTGAATGATAAAAAACATTTGTGCAGCAGGGTGAGACCGTTGCATTTTAAAATAAAAGTAAAAAGTCTTGGAAAGACAAGTGCAAGATGAGCACCAAGGTTTATTTGTAGCAAATAAATATGCAGCCAAAAACAGCAACTGCCCTGTCCTGATAGTCATGATTTTGCAATACACACACACATTTATGAAATACAAATAATTCAGGGGTGTGAACATGAAGTTCTGTCAGAACTGGCAGTTACCAATGTGGACCGCAGCGTGCCCACCACTAAACAAATCACAGTCTGGTGTCAGCTGCTATCACAGCCGACAAAGAGTAGCAGCTCACCAGCTGTGCACACACAAAACAATTCCAATTCAAGGTTATGACAAGCCTCCTCCGCGCTGCCTGGCTGCCAGTAACAGCTGACACTGAACAGCATCCCAGCAGCTGGCCGGCCACCCGCCTCACCACTAGCTGCTCAACAAAGCCTCGGCTACTAAATATAAAGAGCAAGAGCTGGCACCTGTAACCGAGCTGCGAAAAGATCTGAGCCACACACACACACACACACACACACAGATACACAAACACATACACAAATTCAACCAGGCAGCATGTAGCGCACATCTCAGAACACTAACACATGCAGATACATGCATGTACAGTATAACGATTCACAAATATTGACAAAACATGCAAATTCACACTCATATGAACATCAAACACACATAAAACCCATACAAAGCACATATCAGACCACAAAACATACACACACACACACACACACACACACACACACACACACACACACACACACACACACAAGAAGTCGATGCCTCTGATCAATACATGTCTTAATGAGCCTATCGGGTCCCTCATTCGCTGCGGTTTATCAACGCCATAATCACCCAGCTCAACCACGGCCATCAAACAATATAATGAGACCATATATCAGTCGGTCAGCCATAGAAGCACTCACTGAATGTAATATAAAACCATCAGCACAATGGGACCGGCGATCGTACCGCCACGCCGGTCCGCAGAATGGATGACATTGCCTGCAGCTCGGCAATGACACGTCGTTTAATGGCTGTTGTTATGGCTGGGCCTGAAGGCGCGGTGTATGCCTGCTGGGGTGTCACTGCAGCAAGTGAGTTAGCAGACGGAGCAGGGGAAGGAGGACGAGGGATAAATACTATGGGAGGCGAATGAGATGACAGAAGGGAAGAGGCTGCAGTGAGAGGACGGCCGAGTGATTGTGTAATAGTGAGGCACTATTGAAAACCTCCATCTAAGCCTGTCGTTTAGTCCATTGTGTCCTATAATCTGATGTTCTAGAGATAATTACAAGAAAGGGTGTAAAAGACTACACAGAAAAAAATGGGAATTTGAACGTCTACAATTCCATGACATTTGGACAAACGTTATCTGCTGTTGAGGACCATGTGTAGTAGCTACAGAATAGCTCCTAAATGGACATTGAGGTCAAAAATGAACCTTATCTCAACCAATAAAGAAATTTCTAGCAGTTGTTACTTACTTACTTCTTCTGAAGTATAAGCAACAATCAAGAACAGCCAAAAACTCAGCTTATCTGCTTTATCAGGACTGTGTGGGTGTGATCAGATTTTATTGACAGCAACCCACCAACTGGCATCACATTTCATTTCGAATGTTGCTGAATTCTGACTGGTGTACAGTACATGAGATTTTTTTCCAATTGAGCCCCGCCTACTTCAAACCAGTTAAAAAAGCTAAATTCAAACGCAGATATCTCTCTTGTGCCAGTATAAATACTGGTTAATGAACAGTGTAATAATGCTTTATATATCAGCAGTAAGCTAGGCATTTAGCTGTTGAGCACATTTGCATGGATGATTAAAATTAAAAAACTCCTCCTTGTTAATGAACTACTAAATAACAAACTTCTGGGTTGCCAGGTTGTGAAAAATCCATGTAGCTGCTGTATGTTCTCCTCCAGTATAACTTGGTTTGTCTAGCCTTTTAATTAATCAGCAACCACATCCAACCCCAGTTAGGTACAGGTACACAGATAGGAAAAGGAATGGTTCTCTGCATACTGAAATTTGGTTTTTCAAGTTGAAACATTTCATCAATAGTTTTTGGGAGGTGGGTTTAGCAGCTTTTTAAGGCAAGGTGATGCAGGGTGTCCAAAGTGACCAATTAAGAGTAAGGTGTATTGTGTTATTGTGTTAATGCTTCAAATGAAGCATTAAAGAACCACAGGCTGCTGACATTATTTACTTCAACAAGAAGGACAAGCTCTGGCCACATCCATCATATCGGCTTGGTATTCGGGCAAATTATTTGCATCTTATGAATAACAGGAAAACAAGTGACGCTGTAGGTACAGAGACATGGAGATACTCAGAAAGATAGAGCAGAGGCGAGACGCAAGGAGGTGGTGACGGAGCGGTAGTAAGAGCAGATGGTGACAGGCTGTAGCTGTTATTGTTTCATTAGGACGAGGCTGGACTGGACTGATGAAGGGAAGAGAGGAGAGGTCTATTAAATAAGACGTACACCCATGGTCTACAAAACTCTCTTGAGCTCATTCTCACTCACAAACGCTCACCACGCCACTTTATTTACCAGCTAATAATGCACCTTGCCTTTGCCAAATGAGCTTCACCAGTGGCGCGGTGGAGAGGATTCGGATCCTTCATTGGACAAATAAGCAGTATGTTCAAGCCTCGGGCTGGAATACATTCACAGAATTATTCCGTATTGAATAAGTAAACAATGTCCCCAAACATGACCTTGCACTGCGAACCCTCGGGTATATGCTTTAATGTTCACATTACTCATATAAAGTGCTGCATTTGTTGTGTTGTGTAATTGAAATGAGGTGAAACAAGATTGCCATGCCGCACACCTTTGCCTAAAGCATTCACAGTGTGTGGAACCAGGGCTGGTATCTATGCATTCAATTCAACCATGTCAGCTTTCACATCTTGACTACAGTTCCTGTTTTTTCTACATATATAGAACTTATAAAAATACCAAAAATGTAATTAAACTATTAGGCTGAACGAACTGGCTGAAGGCATGTAAGGTCACGACACAGACCATTTGCTCCTTCACATTGTTTGACACAACAATAAGCATCTTATTTTGTTCTTGAAATTGGGGCATCTGGATGGCATAGTAAAATCCTCTTGTGCTATACTTAGGAAACCACAATGACACAGAATCACTGCGAGCACAGTAAGACAATTTGTAAGCGTGCTTATCAGTATGCAAGGACATTCATTCTTGGCATTAGTGGGCCCATCCCAGCAGCAATTAACTCACTTCTCCTCCACTATCTGCATTTAAAGAGCAATGTTCTACTGTACATGAATTCCTGTGGAAATCTTTTTCTGTAAGACCTGGAATGTGGAATCATTTCATTAGGAAGAGAAGTGTTTGGAATTGGCAGTAACACACATTAATTTAGTTACAGGAGAAGTTTTTCTGATGTATAGTCATGGGGGCCATAACTAAGAAGAAGTCCGACAAGGTAAAAGACAAGTGTTTAGACCAGGAAAACTGCTAGTCTATAAGTAGGTCAAAGTTGAATCAAGAAGTTGGTATATAAACATTTCTCTGTTTTTTTGACCAATTGAGTCTGAACCGGCCTGATTATCTTACATCTCCTGTTTCTTGCACCATCTGACTTCTTATCAGAAACAATAAAAACAGCACCCAAATCTAGTAAAACACCCTGATGTATTTGGAGTCAACAGGGCAGTTTTAAGTCTTGTGTGGCAGTATTTAGGAATGAGAGACCAAATATGAAATGAAAAAAACCCACACAATTTGAACCAACTGACAAACCTATTAAAATAAAAAACAAGTTGTAATAAACTGGAATGAGGATATCATTAACCTTATTGTCTTGTTTGACACAATTTAAAACTGAGAGGTGAGATACAAAATAAAATAAAATCTGAACCAACTATACAGATGATTCCCTTAAGTACCATAAGAGCTGCATATGTTTTGTTTCTGCTTTATTTTTTGGCCTGTATATCAAATTCAACAGGACATTTTTTGTGTCTTGTGAATCACAAGGATAGGGACTTAAATTCAACATAAGGTTCAGTATATTTGAACGATGCTTGGCTGCACTACATGCATTTGTAATGACATCCCGTGCCTCCGTTCAGTCAGCCTGCCCTGAGGATAACAACGGGAGCTGTCCAGCTCCCCCGGACGCTGAGATCCTTCTTGTAAGAGAGCGGAGGGGAGTGTGTTAGCAGCATGGGAGCTGTCCACAGCCTGTGGTGCTGAAACACTCACATGGCCCGTGTCTGTACAAAGCAGACGGAAGAGGACCTCGGGGGGGGGATAAAGGGCGATTCCAAGTGCATTAGTCCTGCTTCATTGGACTGGGGTCAAAGTTCAAGGCCTGGGGTCGCGCTGCAACAGTGAGGGGACTCTGCTGTTTGTGCGGTCTCTCCCTGCGAAAAGCAATTTGTTTTCAGGGGCTTCTTCAAAAGGCACCACAGTGTGAGACTGTTTTTTTTTTTATATTAATCTCTATGCTTTCAAGGTGAGATAGAGGGAGAGGGGGGAAAAAACCCAGAAAGAATTAAAAAAATAGAAGAATCTGTAGTGTCTGTGCGCAAGGGAGACAGATAAACCGAGATCAAAATGGAGAACTAAAAAGAAAAGGAGAAGGTGAAGATGCAAGAAAAGACAGAGAATAGTAAAACAAAGAAAACAATAAAGAAGTGTGTTTTGCAAGTCAACACTGCGCAACAGCCTTCACACGTGTCCTTGATATGGAAATGTCGACTGAGGGCTCAGATCACATTTTGACAGCGCATACTGGAGGCATCTTTTTCCTGTCTGACACGAGGGGTGAGCTCTCTGTTTAAAAAACTATTGCAGATAGGGAGAGAGAGGGGGAGTCCCTGAGCCTACCGCTGTCCCCAAATCCCTCATCCTGACAAGCTTGATCTCCATTCACAGACAGACTCAGCTCTATTATTCGTTTGAATAGAGAATCCACATTCGCACGCCGTCCAAAGCCCTATCGTGTGCTTTCATCAGCCAAAAAGAGCCTCTGGAAAGTGTGAAACAGACTGCAAGGAGTGCAGTTTTTTTTTAGTATGCTGGGGTGAGTGAGAGAGGAGAACAGCATTTAGGTGGAAAGCGAACAGGGGAAAGAAGCGTATTTGTGTGTCTGTGCAAAGTATGCATGCAGTGTGAATGCAGGTATTCATATATTCAAGGGAAAAACTTAAACCCCGGAATGATGTGAGGAAAGCGATGCCTTATGAAATAAGTGCTAGAAACAACCTCTAGCATGTTACGCTTACTTGAAGCATGAGACCACTGCTTACAAAATACTTCTGATTTTTGTATACTCATTGGGTCTCTGTAAATATATAGAGGCGGTCTGGACCTGCTCTATATGAAAAAGTGCGATAACTTCGTTATGATATGGTGCTATATAAATACAACTGAATTGAATAGAATTTTGTAGAGCTGGGTTTTCACAAAATGGACATTCACAATAGCATTTTCGATTGAAGCCCTTCATTTTAAAAGCTCAAATGATGGCTACAGATTACATATTCACAGTGGAAGGAGTACCCAGATCCTTTACTTAAGTAAAAGTAGCCAATACCACACTGTGAAAATACTCCACTACAACTAAAAGTCCCGAATTCAAAACCTTACTTAAACAGAAACTCTGGTATTTTTAAACCTGGGCTCTATTTTTACAAATTTTGCAGTCTAAATGACTAATACTTACCAAAGTACGTCCACTAAAAGTGCTTGTTTTTGCCACTGACAGGCTCATACTCATAATACTCATAACTGTAAGGTAGTGACATTTACAGCTGTTGATCCACAGCTTTGTTCTTCACCATTCAGCTAATGCTCGTACACAGCATGACCTACAAAGACTGAGCAGGTTCAGTGTCATGCTCAGGACACAGCAACAAGGCTGCTAATGTGGATGCACGTGGCCCGTTGTGGGGACTTGACCCCATGACCTACTCTTAACGAGTGGTCTGTCTAACTTGTAGGCCGACCTGCAACTGTTAAAGATTTTATTACGTCTAATTACTTTTACACCCTATTAGGTCTTCTGGGAGGACGGGGGAAATTGACTCGGCTGGCTATATTTCACGTTTTTCCTGGTGGAGTATTGAGTCAAGCTTTGCAGGAGAGAGAAATCAGTCACAGGACAGCTTTACATAGGGAGATGCAAAAGGGTTCAAGAAGATCCACCTCCCGCCTGATCCTCCCCCAGCCCCTTCCTTGTCTTTGACAGTACATTAGCGAATCTGCTCGAGCTGAAGACTTCCCTCCCGGTCAAGAGGCTGTCGGAACAGGGCCCGGTTGATTAAGATGGATGTGTGTGGCCGGGATGAGGAAGAAGCTGCCCATGGCCCTCCCTCCTCCAATTCCCGTCTCTAGCCTGACAGCTGTCTATAACACTGCTGCCTCTACCTGTAAATTATACTAATGCAGACTGACAAGCAGCCTGCCCCACTCCTATAGGCAAGGCCACTCAGCGGACCTGCAGTGATGACATAACTGCTGGGCCACACACAGGAGGCACAGCGGGAGTGTGTCTTGTAGCAGCACAAAGGTGATCAACCAGAGCATGAACGCACACATGTGCACATAAACCCCGCCCTCACCTGCACCTCACTCTTTGACTTTCTCCTCTGAATATAAAGTCTGCTCCGCTGTCTAATGCTTCCCAGAAATGAACCCTCTTCAAGGCTAGATCGATGGGCGATGGCAGCTGTGCATAATTTAAAAACCCTCGGCACACTGTGTGGTTTGGCTAAGTACCATAGCGAAGGTTTAACGTTTCAAGGTTTGCTCGGGAGTCTAGTTTGGTTGGCATCCATCTGGAAAAGTGCACTCAACTTTGAGGTAAAGGAGCTCAGATCAACAGAAATTCGAAGAAAGTGGGAAAAACTAAGGAAATAGGATTATGGAAAAGGAGCAGAAAACCATACAAAAGTCCCATCCAAGTGTCTAGTGTTTAGTCTAATTTAGCAAAC
The DNA here is from genome assembly GCA_002120245.1 of Maccullochella peelii. Taxonomy (NCBI): domain Eukaryota; kingdom Metazoa; phylum Chordata; class Actinopteri; order Centrarchiformes; family Percichthyidae; genus Maccullochella; species Maccullochella peelii. The sequence continues at coordinate 173,087 of LKNJ01000153.1, read as the reverse complement.
TCCACAAAAAAAACTCCAAGGTAGCCATTTTAGAGGAAGCGTTTCCCAATTTCCTCTCTGGGATCAATAAAATTCATTATACTGTGGTCACTTGTTGATGATAATACAGGACAAAGCTATTACTAATTTATTCTGTAGTTAGAAATCCAACAATTAATTCTCCTTTCTACAATTCTGTATCCTCTGACAGATCTGTGCTCAAGGCAACAGTGAAAGAAAACCACTGCAGCACTTTTAGCTGCTTTCATGTTGCTCTTCTGACCTCTGCCCTCTCACCTCTGTCTCCAAGAAGCGCCGCAAGGCCCTCTTCTTCTTGATGCTTTTGCGGCGAACATAGACGGCCACGCTGAGAGCCAGAATGACGATGATAAATAGGCTACCAATAATGCCAGCTGCTATTAGCGGTGTCCTGTTGAGACAGAGGAAAGAGAAGAAACATTAACATTGCTGAAACATTAAGAAACTAAAAGGCACTTTGAAAGAAAGTGCAAACCTCAGCCAACAAATTCTCCAACCTGCTGTTATACCAAAAAAACAGTCTTACCACTTCAGATTTAACCCTGCACTTTTAGAATCTGGACTCTTCAGCCTGATTGGCTGCGGCTAAGAAATGTGATGCTGGAAATATTTGAAGACCACAAAACTCTAATCAAGTGGCAACAACAACAATGCTCTTAATAGAGGTGTTTTCAGCATGGGGAGAAATAGAGGCAGGAAAAGCTTGTTTTCGCTCAGTGTATGTTGCACACTTGAGCAGCCAATAACAGCATTTCTGTTGCTTTTACAACATCCCTCGTGTCATCTTCAATCACCTCCTTGATTGATGCTTGACTGTTTCCAATCAATCAATCCCTTTCCTTAATCAGTCACACGTCTGTTAGGAGCGTTTATACAACCTCCCACAAATTCTAGTCTTCCTCCTTTGTGCTCTCTTCATTTTGCAGCCCTCCCTATCGTTCTCTTCTCGTTTTGTAGCTTCAGTGCAATCAAAAAACAAGCTCAGACACACAAGCATACAGCTGTTTTGTTGGGGGGTGGGGTGGGGGTTCCATTTCCACTAGCATGTTTTCAAGTAGGCCAACCCATACAGAGCGCACAGCTATTTCCAAGTGAGAGATACTTCCATTTTCACAGGTCAGAAGAAAAGGCCTTTGAGGGTATGTGCTCCTATTACTTGGGTTAGTGGAGAAGCTACAGCAAGTGTTAGACTGGACTGGATTTCTTTATATTATATTTCAGCCAGTCATCTCTAACATCTCATGTGACTTAGCTTAATCTGAGTTTAAAACCAGATTTCTGCTCATTGCGCCGACCCTTTTTATAATACACATCCTGTTAGAACTTACAGTACCCTGCACCCTATCATTCTTACTCTTCTTCATTAAACTTACTAAGTGTGCTACATGTTTTCAATTCCTCGCTACAGCTGTTCCATAAATTCACCCACTTTTAGAATTAGATTTTTAAACATGTAGATTCCTCTCAAATCCTCTTGACTTTATCTAATTTTAAACAACCTTTGGATTCTTTTTTTTTACTCTATACATGATTTGAGCTGTTTTAAAGTCGACCAAATCTCTATATTTTAGTCTTTAGTTTAATAAACAGTGAGTTTTTTGGTTTACAATTCTTGTGGCTCTTGCTCAAAAAATATGAAAACTGTATTTGTATTTGTTTTGCCCAGATGTCCAGACAGTAACTTACATGAAACGATAAGGTTCACATAATAAGGCATATAATTAAGCTAGATTTAGAAAATCCTTAATTTTATACTGTATTGCAATTGACTTTGACATTTTTGCTTTGATGTCATTTTTATGTGGTTTTATCTATTATCAGGCCAACTAAATGAGAAATTAAAAGCGCCTATCCCTCACAAATTGCTTCTGAATCTTCTGGGGGAAAATCTGCGGAACGCAAGCCTTAAGGTTGGAAGTTAAAAGCTCTTTCTCTTCACCAATGATGGCACTAATGCATTTGCCATTTACATACCTCCTGCACTTGTGTCTACAGTTACGCTACCACTCAATTCTGTCCTTCTATTACTCTCTCTTTCCTGATCCTTCCCCTCTTTCCCTCCCATCTCTAGTCCATTTTCACCTTCTCGCCACTGCCAGAATCTTCTCTGCCCTTGTTTTTTTTTTTTTTTGAAAACACAAACACATAGCATAAAACAACACCCTCTTCTGCCTGATACTTGAAGTTCAAATCTCTGTTAGTTGTAGAGGCCATTAGCAGCTAATGGAAGACTCATGTACCATGGAGCTATGGTAGAGCAAGGTGCCGCAGCCTTTTCCATATCGATTGTGACGACTCCAAAGAAAGGGGAGCTTGAAATTTACAAAGAGGCTGTGGGTTTCAACATAATGAGATATACAACCATATGTGGTGAATAATAATGCAGCAGTTTGGAATGATTAGGTCAAGAGGGGGAAGAGAGACAAGGAGAAACGACAACAATGGAAAGAACCATGTCGGGTGGAATTAAAAGACATGGAGGAAAAGGAGGAAAGCAGCAAGAAAACAAAAGCGAGAAAGTGGTGGTGAGACAAATAACAGAGAGTGAGACAGCACTATAGGTGAGAGACAAGGGAGAGGACTTCTCTAATTAGGAGAAAAGGATTTACAGCAGAAGAAGCGACACGGGGTCACCGGATGAGACGGGGGATAATGCCACTGTAAGAGCAAAAAAACACTCTGGGACTAGAAACTCAGCAGACGCCTACCAGAGGGAGGAAAAAGCTCTCATTTCTGTTTCCTCTGTTTCAAGACCCCCTTTATATGGGTTTGCTGGTTTGGTTTAATTCTAATGAGTTTTCGAATGTGCTCTAATTGTAAAGATCACTTGTTTTTATGGGTGTCTTAATAGAGTTGTTGTTGTTGTGTCTTCAGGCTATTTAGGTTGTGTGACTGTTAACAAACTCTACCATACTTTTTGTTCTTTCTACTTGGTTGTCGTTTTTTTATGCTTTGTAGCTTTGTTACTGGTATCAGTAGAGGTAGTACAGTAACGTAGTAACCAGAGCTGATATTTAGTTCTTTGGGATAAGTCCAAGTCATGTCATGACAACCGAACACTTTGAGGATTCAGAGATTTATAGATTCATCACATATCCATATTTTCAATATATGTAGTGATGTGGGGGCGGCATGTACAATAAAACAATAATAATAATTTCAAGAGTAAAAAAAAGAAATATAAAGGATACAATTTCAAAGATAAAAAAAGTATAAACATATGTAACATAAGCATTACAATGTTATGGTGCATATTTTCACAATTGGAAAAATGTAAAATGTACATATATCAAAGTTGTAGGCAGACATACAGATACTTAATTTAAATAATAATGAAATAGCTGTGTGGGCAGCAAGGGCTGTCTCTCACTGCTTTTATTTTTTAAATGCATTTTGGGATTTAACCAGGTCAAAACTTAACTTCAATTTTTTTGCTTTTAAGAATCAAGACAAGTTTTCTCTTTATGGAATCAACTAAGTCTCACAGCAGTCAAGTCATGATTCTTGTTTGTTAAAGGAATAGTTTGACTCTCATATGAGAGTGGTATTGATCATATACCACTGAGACATTGATAATAATGAATGAATTATAACTTTTGATTTGATTCACAGAGGTTCCATTGACACATATTAAATACTAACAGTGGCGCAAGGTAGACCAAGATTCAGATAAAAGTTTGGACCAGAACAAAAGATTCCTACGTCATCCATCAATTACAAAACACAAAACTGCCTGCACACTTGTTAATGAGTATCGTGAGAAACTTTAATGAGTAGTGGCAGGATCTGATGGTGGTCTCCCAATCCCACATTAGAAATGTATCCTGAGATCCCTTACCTGTCCATCATCCCAACACAATCTTGGAGTCTAGGCCCGATGCACCTGCAGGGCAGACAAACCAGAGAGATCATCCATTAAATCAGGCACAGGTTATGAGTAAACCTCATGTTGTCTTTCTTCCACGTCAATCAGCTGTCACTGGGCAGGGACCTGTGGAAAATTGAATCCCGAGCACGACTGACCACTTGTCAATATGACAGGAAGACGCGCTAGGGTGGGAGAGCATTGTTCATGTTGGTTTCACGCGATATTTCAATGGAATTTTGTTTCTGCATCGTCTGGTTCTCAGAGCATTTTAAATAAAGTAGTGTTAAACCTTTGGGGAAATTAAAGGGAAACACTCAAATCTAAATGAAAGCGAGTGAATATTGGACTCACATTCATCAGGTGGCCAGAAACATGACTACAAATGAATGCTAACGTTGCTCTGAATCTGTTGGATGTTTAAATAGTGCTGTTTGCTAACAAATCCACTAAATCAACTGTGTGTACAGTTTGTTTCTGCTGCCCCAAAGTGGCAAATCTAAAATCTGTTACTGCAGGTTTAACAACTAAGGTGATGCGTGCATTTTTCCGATAAACACAGTAAATAAAGGCCATCGTAATCCATTATCTATTTTTGATTTGGAAAAAGAAGTAAATCTATTTCAATTTGACTCTGATTCAGGGACTTTGCTCTCTGATTCAGCATCTGTAATAGAATATCGTTTACCTTTTTTCCAACTTGCATCATTTTTTCTTACTATCTCAACAATCAAAGCTATTGGAGCCGACTGCTGATAACGAGGCGATCAGTGAGAAGTGGAGTTTTTAGCATTAGGTAAGCAGGAAGTGATTAGAGCAGACTCTTAGCTGCTCATTAATTCTTGCTCCTTGAGTGGAGGACATTGAACAGCAGGATAGACACAGGAGACCAGTTTTTTAATGCTTCTGTGTGTGTATTTATGTGTGTGTGTGTGTGTGTGTGTGCGCGTGAAAGCTGCACGAGCACACAAGACACAACAAATTACATAGCAAATTAGGAGAGCAGGATAACTTTGGAATTAAATTGGTGACAACTGTGTCTCCTCCAAAGTTGCCTCGGTGTCAATTAAATGGTGCACCAAATAGCTAATTAGAGAGCAATCACTGTCTGTATCCAATGCTGTGTGTGCGTGGATGTGTGTTTGAGATAGTTTCCTTCCTGGATCCCTAGAGAACAAAGGAGTGGTCTTACAATAAACATCACGAGCCAGGTACATATTCTTTTCTTATTTAGACAGTGTTGCCTTTTGGTAATAGTTGCATCTATCAGTATTTGTTCCTTTTATGTCAGGAAGGTAGAGAAGGGGGTTTCAAAGTCTGACACTGTGGGGCCCCCCTTTAGACAAAACCAGGACAACTGCGCCTCTTATTACTATTTGGGGATCATGCTCAAAGTTTTGGAACTACAGTTCTCATTATACTTTCGGGGGATTTAAACAGGATGTGTAATGTATTCCGTGGACTACTACTTGAGCCATGTTTTCTTTTTCTGCCCATATTTGTTAACATTTTGGCAAATTGACACTATTAAAAGTATGCTGAATTAGCTAATAGAAGTTCTTGTTCACAATATACCTATGGATGTGCAGAAAACAATCACTTTGATACTGAAGAAAACTTGATGATTCTCAGGCAAGTTCTGAATTTATAAATAATGTCTTTTTTTGTATGATTTCTAAGCAGATTTACGGATGTTTATTCGTGATGGACATAAGAAATAATGCTGAAAGTATGTGTATCATATCTGTGTGTTCAGATTTGACCGAGAGCAACACAAATTGCGGGAATCGGGTTGAAGTATTTATTTGCCTCCAACTGCTGACCATGTAGTCAGCGGGCAAAACTGCAATAACTAATTTCCTGATGTATTTAAAACATCGGCATGCACTGGTCCCCTTCACCTTGCAGTATCTTTGCCTCACATCTTTCCCCACCAACTCTTTACCAGCTGTAATGGTGCTGTGCTGCTCCTGACACTGACCTTTGACCTCTACAATGTCTCACTTTGGCTCATAGCCTCAGATACTCACACTCCGCTCCTGTGTTGATGTTAATCCAGAGCACCCTGCGGCTGGAGGGTAGGATAAGATGACAAGACATGAGGGAGGTGTTGTCATGCCAACGACGACGAGTGTGTATCTGCGTGAGTGAAAGCTGTCTGCTTTCTACCTCAGCTCCCTTCACCAAAACTCCTTCATTCTGCCTATTACATTAAGTTCCTTTCCACCTCAGATCATATCCCCAGCCCTGTTGCTAGGTTTCAGAGCTCTACATTTGCTTGCTGAGACCGCCAACGAGCTCCACCTCGCCCCCCTCACCCACCCATACCCCCACTGTTGAGCTGCTCCCTTGATGGTATGTTCCCGGTTTTAGTGAAAAAGTAAAAGGCCAAGGCTTAAGCTCAAAGTCACAGCCACACTGACTTCAAAAGGCTTCAGAGGATGAAGATGTAAACTCAGTACGTTGGTAAGTAAAGAAGGTACAGCCGCCATGCTTCTGAAGACAATGTCCTGCTTCGGCCTCTGCATTAACGTGTGTTTGTGTAGGGAGAGACAGCTGGGTAGCCCTTTAAAGAATGGAAGGAAATTTTCGACATTGTGGGAAATACGCTTATTTGATCTGTTGCCATGAGAAGATCGAAACCAATATCGATATCAATCTTTTCATCTAACTCTTGGCAAGAAAGCAAACAAGCATATTTAACTATTACTGTTGCATGTTTCTTTAAGCCCAAAATGAAAACTCCCTACTCAGCCCACAAAACTCCCTGTTTTTTATTGTCAACAAATCTCTTCATAGTTTTTTTAATTAATTGATTTCATTTTTAGTCTATAAAATGTTGGAAAATAGTGAAAAAATCCCATCACAAGTTCCCAAGGGCTTGTAATGGCTTGTTTTTTCAAATCCCAAAAAATATTCAATTTACAATGATATATGACAGAATAAAAGCAATAAATCCTCACATTTTCATCGGAATGATTGAACAGGGTGTAAAACCTCATTGTTTTTGACAGCAGGTTTGCCATGACACATCTCCTGTAGCTACAATAACACTCCATAATGAGGTAAATCTGAGCCTTTTGGAGCTCCACTGCATAAACAGTATTATACTGCAAAATTGAGAAATTAGTTCATACCAATTTGAGGCTCTTAAGGTTACCTTTTGTTCCAGTAGATGTTATGATTTGTGACTTGCTGCGAAGATTGGGATGCTCTTTGTTCCATTTTTCTATAGAACCACTTCTTAATATAGCTCTTGCCTACTCCTTCACGTGTGACCTTTCCTTCCTGTCTCTCTGCAACCATCCCTTCATTCATAGTTCATCTGCACTGTACTCCACATGGACATTCTGCCCCTGACCGGAGGACCCCCCAGAAGCCAGCTACAAGTCAGGGAACCTAGCGGCTGCAAGATTAAGTTATCTTCTCGCCCTCTCTCTTTTTCTTCCTCACTCTCGTTGGGAGGGAATTGCCGCATGTCCAATGCAATTTGTCTTCGCGATGCTTTTAACAGCATAAAAGCGCCTAAGCCGGAGGACACTCAGGAAATTACGAAGAAATTCATACATTTTTATACACAGACACACATCTTTATGTGCCATCCCTCTCTTACCCCTGGGTGCAGTTGGCATGGCAGGGATGACACTCGTTGTTGGCCTTGGCGTACTTGAAGATGAAACTGTTGGCCCCCTGCAACCCGTCAGGGCACTTCTCCACGCAGTTGGGTCCATCTTTGAAGTGGAGGCATTTTACACATTGGTCAGGGCCCTGAGAAGAGAGCAGAACAAGGAGGGGGGAGATGGGAGGATGGGTTAGGAGGACGTGGCGCACAAGGGATGAATAAAGAAAAAGAGGTGGAGGGTGCAGTAAAGTGATTAGTAAGATGGAAAGGGGGGGTGAACAGAGAGAAAAAGGTATAAGACAAAATGATGGGCAAAGAGGTGAAGAAAACCAGCAGGAAAAAATAAAGTTAGGGAAAATGGAATGGGATTAAGCAAGAAGAAAGAATGGAGGTATAGAAAAATGTATTAGAGGAGAGAATAGGATTGAACAGAATCAAATTCAAACCTGGCGAATCATGTCAATTTTCTCACTTCCTACCAATGCTAATGTAGCTGGCGGGACCCACATGAATTCCATTCAGTGATTTATAATGATGTGTGTTGAGCAAAATTGCCAAGAGTGTATTCTGCTGCACCCCTGTTAAAATTGGCAAAATGTATAAGGAATCAGGTCATGTCAAAGCACGGCGCATCGAATGTGATGGGGGAGATGACAAGTGGTAACTGAGCATGAGCTCGGCTGCAACAGGATCATGAATAAGTAAGATGGATAGTGGTGTGTGTGCCTGTGTGTGCGTACATGTGTGTATGAAAGCAGGAAGACAGTAACAGACAGTGTTAATGCCTGTGCGTGTGTCTGAAGTGATGAAGGCGTTGACTAAATGCGTGAACTTGTGTGTGTGTGCTCGTGTATGCAAGAAGCACTGTTGTATTCTGGGCGCTTGGAGTTTTGCCGCCGTGCACTGTTGCTAATGACGACCATGGTGACCTGATGGACAGCTGCTCACAGTTTAACACATTCAGACGCACGCCATCAATAAACATTAGCCGCACTTTGCATGTTGGTGGGTATGCATGTGTGTGCGTGCGATTGCGCTCGCATACAGATGTCTGAACGCATTCAAGTATGTCTGCGTATGCCGTATGCATGTGTATTTGTGTGCGAGAGCGCCTGTGGATGATTGACTCTGGTGTTATTTACTACTCAACTGTGACCAGCATCTCAAAGTCAGCAGCCTCTGTGCATCCTTGAGGAGTCTCCCTCTCTCTCTTCATCTCTTACTCTCTCTCTCCCTTTCTTTCTCTGTCTCCAGGGACATTCATTAAAGGTTACTCACACAACTGCTAAATTCCACAAAACACATTTGGTGCAACGTTCTGTAACCCTACAAATGTAAAATTAGCCTCCATGTATGGTGGTGTAGCAGACTTTTCAAAACATTTAATGCTAAAGGATAAAGTTAAGATAATCTTAACAAAACCAACAATGCGCTAGTCCGCCTCTCAGTACTTTCTGACTGTCTGTGGCATTGAACTCCAAGCTACTACTGAAGACATCAATCTTTAAAAACAGGTCATAAATATTTTTCATTTTTAAAAAAGTAATTACTTAAAACAGTTGGTCAGTGTTGTTTTAGCAAATGTTACTCAAACAGGACTAAATCAATATTTGTTTGTATATATTTAGTATATATATATTGTATTTTCACCTGCGGTTTAATACACATTTGGTGCACTCATCAGTATTTATGTTTTCTTCATTTGCTTGGGTTTTGTCTAACTGCATTTGCACATGTTTTCTTCATTTGCAGTGCACTGAGATTTCTTGCCCAAAGCGGGTTTTAATACTTTTTGGACAAAAGTGGTTTTGGTCGTTTCATGGGATTTGTTGGCAATAAGAAAATCTACAATATTGCCAGGCTTAATCTTAAAAAAAAAACGAAGCAATGTCTATTTGTGGTGCCTGTCATGTTGCATATGTTGTTATAACTAGAGTTAGAGTCATTTTTTTCTTCCCAGATTGATTTATTTTAACAATTTTTACTGGACTGAGGAGGTAAAAATATAATTCACAAAGAAAAAAAACATATAGTTTTGTGTTGCAGAAATATATTTTATCTGCTTTTCTATCCCATTAGTCATCCTATGACCCCTGAGATTTTTCTTGCAACCTTTTCCGGGTCCCCAGGTTTGGGAACCACTGGTGTATACTATTATAATGCAAATGATGAAATGCATACTCTTTGTGTTTACAGGTGCATGTTTTTTTGTGTGTGCAGACATGTGTATCTCTACTGACATTTTAAAGGGAAATTCTAACATTTTAGAGAGTCGAGTCGTGGTGTGATCACATCCGAGACTCAAAAAGTGACTTTACTGGAAGGTCAGAAACTAATCTCACTTTGCTGTTTTGAGTGTGTGTGTGCGTGTGCTTGCCAAAAGCATGCCTCCTAAAGTAGCCACAGTAGTTTATCATTCCTCCCATTAACCTACCGTTCACCTTTGCAAACACAGCACTTATATCTTCTGAAATCCTGCGCGCAAGACCGATAGACTCCCACAAAATAAGTTGGAAATCCACTTTAGCACACACAAGATATGAGACTATCTTGAACAGAAAAATGAGAGGAGTGCTTTTAATCTAAAAGTGAAAAGTCTACCTCTAGAAAGTATCGTCAAGTGAAAAGGAAGTTGAGTTTGAGGGTGTCTGAAGTGGATTCGGGTGTGTCTTACCTGGCCAAGACATGTCATGGTGTTCCCATCCATCTTCTCACACTGGCTATCACATTCCAGACACATAGATCCATTGGCAAATTCACGCACTTCCCTGATAGAGATAGGGAAATCGAGATAGAGGTGCATGCATTATAGATTTGAGAGTGTACCCATATTGAAATATTGATTAAGAGCCTGCTGAGGGAGGATTTTGAAGTACGCTGTGTGCATATGAGCGCAAGCTGTACATAGGGGCCTTTTGATTTCAAACCAACATGTAATACAGCATCAAGAAAGCAAGGCTAAATCTTAATTTACTCATGCCCATCTCCACGATTCCTGCTTGATAGCCCTCTGGCAGAGGGGCACGCAGGGCAGCGAGTTGCCTAAGAGTATTTGATCAAGTTAAAGACTTAGTATGGTCAATATGTTAACAGAGAAGGCCTTTGAATAATGAACAGCTCTTTAAATCATGGGCAAACACGAGTCGATGCGTGGAGGGAGGAGGAAGTGATAGGAGAGCTGGTGGGAGGGAATGAGAAAAGAGAAGGGTGGCAGAAGAGGCCAGGGAGAGGGCAGGGACAGAAGTTGGCTTTGGATAGGGTGAAGTGGGAGGTACAGAGGGAGCGTGCGAGGATGAGAAGGAAAAAAAGGTTAAGACAGACAAGCATAGATGTAAGAAATTTGCTTTTCATACTCTTATCAAATCCAAGAATCATTGCAGTTTGTGCAAATGCTAGGAGTTCTACCAGACCCAGTAAATGTGTGAAGTTCATGATGTTTTTGTTTTTCCGCTTATACTTCTGAAGAAATAGAGGAAAACAATAGAGCTCAATATTGGGTTTATATGCTGCAATTACACTGACTGGAGCTGCACAGTGCCTCAGGACACTGTTGAATCTTTATACGTCTATATGTGTGTGTCTGTGTGTGTGTGTGTGCATGTACCCGATCTATACATTTCAACCTTTGTTTGTGTCAGAATCAGCGCATAATCTTCGTTTTTGAAATGCGGCATCTCTGGCGAGCAGAGGGTGGCGACTGTCAATAACAACCGCTGCCGATCAAAAACACTTTTCACACCAGAGGGATCGATCAGCCGATGCAGAGGACAGACATCCTCAGAGGAGGATTCACCCAGTTACAAACAAACAAGCCCCTTTCTCACAGTGGCGAGATAATGAGAGCGACTCTCTGTGTGTGTTTTGCTGGTATTTGCATGTGATGTTACCAGGGTGGAATAAAGATTCAACAGATTCCTCCTTGTGAGCTGTTTTTATGTGATCTTGCACTGAGAAATTCGGATCTCCTGCGGGTATGTTTGTTTTATGCATTTTCATGTGCTGAATATTAAATGAAAATCTTTTAGACTTGGTTGTTCTAAAAGCTACAAAATAAGAGACATTCTGACACTCCCGAGTTCAACTGTACCACATTAAAGGGAAATAAAAGTGAAGATAAAATCACAGATTTCCCTATTGCCTAGCTGTAATGTCAGGGATTTTTTTTCTTAATGGTCCTAATGGTTCATCGTGTTCATAGCAGTTCATCTCAAATGTCTAAATATACAGTATCACAGAGATTCCTTTGGTGGAGTCAAAGGAAACTCCCATTGCTCTATTTACATTTCTCCTCCGTCTTTCTTTCCCTTGTTCCAAAATAAATTAGATTTCTCTCCTGGAAGGTCTGTCCAGGGGAGTCCTTTAGAAAAGAGCCCAGGCAGTGGAGAGATATCTCTTTTGTTGGTTGAGGGGGAAAAAAATACATGGAGGAGAATGGGTGAGAGACAAAGACCTCGGCAGCAGTGGTCTCTAGGGTCATTTCCATTCCGTCAAAGCCGTTCCTCCTGATTGGCCCCCTTTGACGGCTGGAAGTGTGCGCCAAGGCCCCATCGGGGATGGCCTGATGGGGGATTAGCCCTGTTTTAGCAGGAATTTAAGCAGGACTGAGGCCACCATTCAGAACTCCAAACCTACAGCGAACCAGAGCGTGGCCAACCCACTGGAGCAACTTTTTTTAATTAAACACTTTCAACGCCTCCCTAATCCCCTTCCTCCCTCCTCCCCCAACCCCAGTGGACGCCATCTCAGACATTTTCTTTTCTCCCCTCGCATTTCTTTGCTCATCCTTTGTTTTATTCAAGAGACATATAAACTAAAGGGAATTGGTCCCTTTCCTCATTAAGAATGGAGACATATAACAAGGGTGGGCTGAAGAATCTTAAGGTTTAAAATCACCTACCTGAAAACATATTTAATAAGCTAATACTAAATTCTGTAGAGATATACATTATTCATTAGACTGTAAGATATAGCTGAAACTGTACACATTGGTTGTAAATATCGAGATGTACCTTTATGTGCAAAAATAGGGTGAGTGTACAACTAAACTAATGTTTTTAATGTGTGAATATCTCTGTATATATCATAGAACAGTCCAGAACTGTAGGTACAGTATCCATTATTTATATTAGGTATTTAGTAATTTAGTAGTCCTCTCTTTCTGATAGATGCTGTACATTTCATTTCCAAAAAGCTCTTATTAATAAATTATCATTCTATATCGTATCTGTATTGGAATCGAACTTATGATGCTACTAAATCTACTTGAATTTAGTCTTGCCACTGTGCTCAAGTAATTCAGTGTTCCTTATTTGTACCAAGTCAATGGTGAAAGGGGAACCCTGTCAGTTTTATTCTACGCTTGAAAGGGCTGGTTAACCCAAAATTGGACAAACTACCAGTAGATTTCATGCTTATTCTTTAATTAACTTAATACTCAAAGGGTGAAACTGCTGTCTAGGGTAATTTTAAGGATCTTATTTAAAGCCTCCTTTGATTAACTTTTAATTACTATGTCTTTCTTTTTTTATTTTCTTTCTTCTATTTATGTCCTGTTGTAGTCTCATTCACATTGTAAATAGGGTCTATTTTCTTCATATGCTCTCTGGGATTTAAATAAAATGCACAAGCACACAAACAAACACTAACAACATTTAGCTAGGGAAGAAATACACAGGTTGATTTTTTCGCAGCTTAAATAAAGTTTTGCATTGGCTTAAGTGAGACAGGAAGCATATCCTGGTAACCAGGGGGAAAGAAAATACAGGTTATCCAAGGTTTCCATCTCAGGTTTTATCTGCCAAAGATTTTGCTTGGTGTTTGGCAGGTGGTGACTTCTTACACCAGGCAAACAATGAGGTCATAGACATTTTGATTCCACAGTTCAGGCCAGTGACACAAAGCAAGAAGTGGGCCTGTCGAATGTTACTTGCAATGCCATCACAGTGACTGACTGTATTTACAGTATAGGAAACTAAGTGTGCTTCAGCAGCTCCCTGCCACGCGCCTTTTCCTCACCAGTCTTCAAAGCCTTCGCTGTGAGCTGTTTTTCCCTGCAACTTCAAAGCTTCCCTCCCACAAACGGTGCCAGGAAAGGACCAGCAACAAGTCAACATGACCGAGGGTTGCTCGCTCTCACACACCCTCTCTCACAAACATACGTGCACTCTCTCCTCTTCCCCCGGGGAAAACACAAGCTTGACATCACTGCTTGCAAGAAAGTCATATTTATCTTGTGGCAGACACCGCCGCTACAGTCTTATTTTAGATGGATGCTTTCAAGTGTTGTGATTCACAACATTTCCTCGTTCATTCAAGAGTAGCACAAAAGGCTGGAAACTACATCTACAAAGAAGTGTTTCTCCCCAGGTGAGTTGCCAGTGATCTTTTTGATGTGCCTCTTGGCAGCATAAAGCAATGACCTGAATGCAATTATTCCCACTGAAAACAGTGGATTGTGAGGACACTCTTTGTCGCAAATGTCAGTCATTTCCCAGCTCAGTGCAGTAAACACTCGTCTGTCAGCCTGAATGGGCAATTTGTAATAAAATATGATACTTCAACAATATATTCAAATTGATTCAGGACAATGGATGTAACACGCAGCCAAATGTTCCTTTAACTATTCACGTTAACTGTTCAGAGTGTGAAATTCCTTATTGGTTCATCTCATTACATTCATTTCAATTGGCAATTAGACTCTCCTCCTCCAGAGCCCTTGAGAATGTTTTGACTTCATTCTCATGTATCAAAGCTGTTTAAATTGATTTTATTTCCTCTGCTTGTCATGTATGGCTGTTTGGGGGAATTAATGCAGTCTCCTGGAACCATAACAATCTGACATTCAGGAAAATTCTCATTTTAAAGATTTGTGTCAGATCAGCTGTTTGAACTCATCTGACACAAATACTTCCGGACATTTGCCCAGAATGCATCATAAGAAGAACAAGATTTTTTATTTTTTTTTAAAGTGTTTGTGAATGGATTACTCACCCATCAAACAGGTTGCAGGACTCAACACAGGTGCGGCCCCGTCTGAAATATCGGCAGGAAAGACATTGGTCAGGCCCGGGGCCCCAGCACCCGTCGTCAGAACACATCCGATCACACACCATTCGCTGCTGAGCTGTGGAGAGACAGGAGGAAAATAAATGAATATAAAAAAATAAATGAGCAAATACACACTGGTGGTAACATAATAGAGTATATATAATGTAATTGCTCTGGATTGACCAATAATATACAGGAAGAAAGGGAAATGTATCTAATAATGGTTTATTTTGAAGAATTTAATTTAGAGATTGGAAGTGTGTGTGTAGTGAGTGTTAGTGCCTGTTCCTGTGTGCATCTCCCCGCGTGTGTGTGCACATACATGCACGTTTGTGTGTGAGCATGTGTGTGTTGATGTAGCCGAGGGCTGCCCAGCTGTGTGAGTAAACATTGGTATTCCCCGCAACTCCGCCATGAAAGACCGCCCCAACCAGAACCCTAAGTCCTTTTTTCCAGTCGAACCACAACAATCGTTGCTGTTCATCTGAGTCGGCGTGTCCTCCATCCAGTGAGTGACGTCCACGTCCCCGGGAGTGCTGCTCCGTTGGGGGCCGTGCCCTTTGTCAACAGCCAAACACTCAACGGTAGACATGGGGTTGAGCCTAATGAAATAGCCTGTGTAAGGCCCCATGAATCGATCTCTAACACACACATACGCCACTAATTAACTGGCTAATGATATCAACCGCAGCCTGGCAGGGCCAGGAAAAACTAGGGTGGTCCATGTCTTTGTTTTCTAGTTATCTCTGTTTTTCTAACACTAAGCTTTTCTGGCACAACACACATTTACATGTTGATAATGACACCGTTTGCAATTAGTTACAAAACTGTGGTGATATTTTCTTCCCTCCCCCTCTCTGTCAGACACTCTCACTGAACAACACTATGTGGTCAGTTTCCACCATCTGCAGCCAATGCCACATGTTGACTATTCACCGTTCCATCAGGTGTCCACTTCCCTGTGGCTAGCAGTGAGGTTAATCCACCTCTGTGCATGACGCATTAAACACTTTCCCCACGGGGAGCTGAATAAGGGCTTTCATGGCCAAGGAGTGAGTCGCCTTGGAAACGGGCATGTCAGTGTGTAAGGCTTGGGTGGAGTTGGACTTGCAGAGAGAGTCTAAGTTTGGAATTAATTAGAGGGCTAATAGGAAAGAAAATAAGAGAACAGGGGAACTTAATAGGTATTTGGTTACCACTGGATGTGTGTTAAGATAAAAGAGTGTCTGTATGTGTGTGAGTGTGAGTATCAGCATGTGTGAGTTTCCTCTGGCAGTTAAGGCATTTCCATGCATGATTCACAGGAGCATCAACACTGTCAATATATGCCTCTTCATATTATTACTATACATAAAAAAACTCTCACTCTAATCTAAAGACGTTACAATTTTGCTTAAACTCCGATTCTACCCTCATAATGTGAAGATTTGTGCGAATGGTGAAAAATGCGGGAATGAAACTCCACCACCACTACTTACAGCATTCCTTTGGATCTCGGTTGTTGCGGATGAGGACTTTCTGGCTCTGGGTCCTGAAGAGAGACGTCCAGTTGACGGTGTTGTAGAAGCACAGGCGGCTGTTGTTGAAGATGTAGACGTTTCCGGCGCTGATCTCGTCCAGCGTCTGGAACTGAAGCGAGGAAATCCAACGCTGCTTCAAGATCAGCAGAGAAATACCGCTTCCACTGCAGGAGGAGAAGAGGAATAAATAAAGAGATTATGAGACAGAGGAAGAGGTGAAGATGTGGGGGGGGGTAGAACAAAGAAAGAGAAAGAAGGGAAGGAAGAGAAGGTCAAGAAATGAGCAGAAATCAAAGAAGAGCGGAGCATTTAAGAGCAACAATGAGAACAACAGAAGAGAAGGAGAGAGACATGAGAGACATTTAAACAAGACCGAAAGGAGAAGATACAGAAAAAAAACAGAAAGGAGGAAGTAGAGAAGGAATAAGAAGAAACATAAAAAGGGAAAGGACAGTGAAACAGAGAAGGTTAGACAGGATGGAAAAAAAGATGACAGAGTGGTACAGAAAGGGGAAAGATCATGAGACATAGAGGTGAGAAAGACAGAAGAGAAAGGGAGTAGAACAGAGTATGTGTTAGGAAAATGGGAGGAACGGGAAAGATAACAACCGGACAGAAGGAGAACATGAGGAGACAGAAGCAGACAAAGAGAGAGATAATGAGAGAAGAAGAAAAGAGCATGACGGGGAAAAAATGGAAAAGCTGAGGCGATAGAAAATAAATATAGCACCAAGACAGAGATAAGTAACATGCAGGGGCAGGTTGTTCCAGCTCTGAATGAAACATTGCTGAGCTACAGGTTCATCACTGGCGTTTAGAAAACACGGCCGGATCTCCTTTGACTCTGCCAGCACTTTGCCTTGGATCTGCCACTTATAAGCGAACACAGAACCTGCTATCAAAACAGGGCTAATCAAAGCTGCGTGACAGCAGCGCTTCAAAGAGCCTCTCTGCAGAGCAACACGGACCGGCGGCTCATTAGCTCCAACAGTAGCCATCCAAATACAGGAAAACAGCAAGAAAGAGAGAGAGATGAGGATCTTTCCGTCACAAAGACAGCCTGTAATATGAGCATGTCATCAGCATATAAGTAAAATGGACTCGCGTGTAATGTAATCTGAGGTCAAAGATGTAAAAGGTGATGTGAAACGTTGACGTACCTGTAAAGAGATCTACCTCCAATAGTCGCCAGGTTCGAAAAAACACTGAGATCTGTCATGTTCTCAGGCCAAGACTGGATGTTGAGGTAACCTAAAGTGGTATCAGCCAAGACAGAAGAACACGTACTAAGTAATTTTTAAACAGTGCTTGGATAATTCCAGATTATACATCTATTTTTTCAGTAACAATGGTAAAAGGAAGATAGGAAGGAACATAAGAATCATGAGCTAGGGAATAAAAAGAATCATTTTGTTGCCTTCATTGAAATTTTAAAAAAGCAATTTTTGGTCACGGAGTTGCACCGCCTCTGTGAAGTTCAAGCAAGAACCCATTCTTTGCAGGAAATGTGCTTGGAAAAGACAATATACGCTAATTAAAAGAATGGATTTAACATTCTGCACAATCTGTCCAGTTGCACTTGCCTTTAGTGACAGATTATATGAAATCAGGATCTGTGGAAATAACATTAAAGGGATAGAGCAGGAAATGGCTGTGATAGAATGGCCATTGCTCTTTCTTATTGCTCGGGTTTTCATTATGAAAATGCAGTTTCACTCCATTAGCTGTTTGGCTCAACTGCAAGTCACGGTTTAATATGACAAAAGGGTTTGTATTACGAGGTAATGCTCATCCCTTAAGGCCTCTAATAGTTAATGAATAAATACACTCACAAGCATGTGCACACACACAAACAGCAGCACATACTACTAAGCACGTATAACTATCACATATACACACACACACACACACACACAATAACATAATATCCACCAGAGCACCTTTTAGAGTTCACCAACAAACTGTCCTCTTAAAGCTTTCTTTTACTACCTCAGAAGCCACATAATCCACACACACACACACACACACACACACACACACATACCAAAAATAATATTGTTTTGTTCAGTCAATTTTTCCAAGGTGACTCCAGTGAGGCAGCCTCACCTGTGATCTCTTTCACAGTGCGAAACACGTTGAGACGCTCTGGGTCCATAGGTCCAATACCATGATACATGTCCCTGAAAAAAAACAAAAAACAAATGTCAAGACACACAGAACAGTGAATACTATCTTTATCAAAAATAATATTTATATATTGCTATAGTACGACCTTATTTATAAAACAGATCTTAAGGTATAAACACTGTGAACCTGAAGGCACCATTGAGAAAATATGTTCTTCATACCAAAGTCAGAATGCGCTTTTCCTCTAATGTGTTGTGTGATATTCATAGTTACATATCATTCCATCCTGAGAGCTTCAGGGCACTTTGACAGTGGTTTTCATCCCTTTCTGTCAGAGTCTCTCCGACACAAAGGGATATGAATGGAGAACTGTTTGTTTACATGCCTACCTCTCTTAGTTTCAGGCTGTTGTATTTCATAGCTAGTCTTCCATTGAATTTGATATGTGCATGAACAACAGCAGACAGACAAAGTTAGCGACCAGCTGATGAACATGGTGGTATTAGCATTTAGCTGCTAACAGTAGCATTTGGTAGCTAAAGAGGCAAATTATTCTCTGAGGAGTCGGGGGAGACCAAAACAGAGCTAAAAGGAGTGTGACACAAACACAACTCCAAACGAATGCAAATGTTGCTCTCTACTGGATGTGTAAATAGGCCACTGTTTGCTAACATATTTACCGTATCATCATATAATATGTTAATGTTGCATTCACAGCTTGCCCCAAGTGGCCAAAAAAACCCCAAACGTCTAGACGTCCAACTGCAGAGAGATTTTAAGTGTCTTTTGACCTTTAAATCACCAAATATGAGTTTACTTGGTTTCCATCCGTCACTTACCCTTTAATGCCAGTGATGAGGAAGATGAGGTTGCCATTGATTTTGGTGCAGTTGACAAACTTATCAATATTGCTGGCATCCACTGTTTGAGCTGTCTGCAGGCTGCCCGTCCCTATGCCGTCACACACTGACCAAACAAAATGCAAACACACAATACTATATTATTCAAAATAATTCACTTTTAAGTTGCTGTAGGTATGAACAAATTACCTACTGCAGTGTATAACCAAAGTGTCCTTTGGACAATCAAATACCTAATTTGGAGAAACTACTGTTAGCTATTTGTCACTTTAATTCTTTATACTTTTTTATGAAAATATACCCCTGCTTTTGGTGCATAGGCAAGGCCAAGGCCCCTCTCCATGCATTGAAATTCTTTTGATGAAAGCATGGGCCAATCCACAGCCAATTCCTCTATATAATGAATTCATTACATCTGCATTAATTACACTTGCGGTCTAGTGTGAGCCAAGTATTTCTGACAGAGGCGGAGGGGATGATGAATAAGGCTTACATTAAGTGGTGTAACCAGTTTTTGATAGTGATTTATACCAGCCAATTCCATATCTGAAATGTTAATTTGTTATCATTTCCCACAGTTCCTTGGGCTATCCCTCATTAACCCCTCCCCGCTGCGTGACGATGTAATCAAGAGATTAGCCAATCAATGGATGCCACAGCCCATACATGGAGCCCGAAGGAAAACACTATTGTCGTCCTTCCAAAGAGAAAGGGCAGATCAGTTACCTGTGTGAGAACAATATGATGAAGGGGCTAATCTTCTGTATTGAACTGAATAAATGCTGTTTAATTTCACATTAAACATTTTAGGCATTTGGCTGACACTCTCGCACACAGAATGAGTTGTAATTACTGAGCAGGTAAGAGCAGTTTCTCATTATGGGACCGTTTCATGTTAATTAACGTGCCGACTGTTCTGCGGATCAAACGGGTGACCTTCGTCTACGCCATATTTGTCATATTTATCCTTCAATATGTAATGAGTATACACAGGATGTTCACAGCAGTAATATGAGAAGGGGGCAAAATGAGCAGCAGAGTTCAACATTTTAAATTAATGCATAAATACAATACTTTGCAGCAAGTCATAACTGCATACGTTTGAAACAACATAGAAGGGGTTGAGAATACTTAACCTAGTAAAAATCTGGCATAAAGATTACTGTATGTATTTTATGATGAAAGCTGTAGGCATGGGAGAAATTACTTTTCACTATTCAGACTATTTATGAATGAGGATGTTGTTACAAAAGTGGGTATTGCATGGCCTTCCCATTAAATTAAAAAAGATGTTGATATTTTGGGGGGTACAGTAGAATAAATAAATCAGCTGTAAGTATATTTAGTGTAATATAAAAAGCTGAGCTGGCTCCCATAAAAATAAATAAGATTTCCTATAAAGCTTTTAAAGTAATTCTTGTGGGCTGCTGTTGATCCAGTATCATCACTGTTAGCATAAAGCTATTAGATTAAAATGGTCTAACTGTATAAGCTCTTGCACATACAGTAAATGCAGTGCAGTGGGCCAGGAAGTGGGGGAAGCAGGGGAAATGGGTAAACTATCTATATAAAACCTGATTTTCATCCCATTGAGTAAAACTTCCCCATTATACACTGAAACATGGCCATGTTCTACTGGCCTTAGCATGTCTTGCACTTTATTCTCCATATAATATCCTACTGACATTGCACCCAGCGTATTTCTATCATCAGTGTATCTCTGCACTAAGACAAATCTGACAATCTCACAAGGCAACAGTCACCAGTTATGAGTGATGCAGGCTCTGCCTGGGCCAATGGCCAATGAAATATATCATCGTTCCTAGTTTCACCAAAACTGGACCAGTGATGGCAGTTAGGAGTCACTCAAAGTGTCAAATTTTCACACGCACTTATAGTGCCACCATCAGACCAAACCATATGATATATGAACACCAAAACATTGACGCTTCACTTTTCCGAGTTTGAACAAAATCACACCGGCAGTGTTTCATTCTAA
This sequence comes from Maccullochella peelii, assembly GCA_002120245.1. Classification (NCBI taxonomy): domain Eukaryota; kingdom Metazoa; phylum Chordata; class Actinopteri; order Centrarchiformes; family Percichthyidae; genus Maccullochella; species Maccullochella peelii. The sequence goes on along the minus strand of LKNJ01000153.1, from coordinate 152,029 downwards.
GTAGCTATCCAGCTACATCGTTGGAAACGAGAAACAGAAAAAATGGCCACAAGCATGGATCAGGATATGTGTTTTAAGTCAACTTACAGAATTAACTCTTAAATCTGCATCTTTTTTTGATTATTGTGAAAACCGTTAGCTGCTTCAAGCAACCATTACTGCAGCTCAGACTGAAAACGACTTTTGGCCTATTTTTTGTTCCTTAAAGTTTAGCTGGATATCAAGCAACCAATTACAGTGTTCCCTAGTCAATGTAATTGTAAACTGCTCAGAACATGGTGCAATGTCAAATGAATGTCAAATTAAACCCGTGAAAAGTCATTTCTTTGAGATATGACCCTAAAATGATGAACACAGCCCAATTTAATGTACGGCCCATTTCCTTATTCTGCACAGGGCAAATTGAGGAGTAGTATTCTTGAAGACATCCCATGGTTTTACCTTTAGGACAGATGTCGGTACAGGGGATGCACATTTTGATGCGGTTCTCCTCCACCTCCATCTTGTTGCTGGGACACGCCCTGACACAGGAGCTGTGGTCCACCACGAAATTATCTGACAGCAGCACAGAAAGAATATTAGTGCTAGTTGCTTCAGTTGTTTCGTAGTATAGATGCTGTGATGATAAGAGGCATCGCACACTATTTTACCAAGTGAAATTATAAGAATCAAAGTGTAGCATTTACTCGTAGAACAATTTCCTTGAAGGACCCCTCTAATGGCGAGAATTGATTGTATTTTAATCACGTTTGTATAATGATCAAAACTAATGGTCTAGGGCTATATTGCTCAGCAAAAGTAATGAATCAAATTAGTACTCGGTTGTGGCGGTGGAAAAGTGCGACTGGTGTATGCTCATTTGATGATCACTGGAACTTGAATATGCAGTCTTTTGAAGTGGCTTGACTTTTAATGCATGCTTGCTGAATTAATGCTACACTCTGACTCCACATCCGTGAGAGAAAGAACTAAGATTTGATTTCTTTTCAGCTGCCAGAAGCTGAAACAGATGGTGTAGCAACTAGTAGATTGAGATTCACAATTTATTTATGTTCGAGCAATTTAACTTGACTAATTGTCTTATTTCAGGATATATGGAGGATAAATGCTTCTTCAATTGACACCAGTTCACTGACTATAAAACTTAATTATGAGCATCTTAATGAGCATCTATGTCTGTGCAGTGTAATGGTACAGTAATTATATCTACTTGCAGCTGCTGTGGATGTGCATGCAGCAAAGCATTCTGTTAGCTTGAAGCAGACTTACGTGGGCATTTCTTGACACAAAAGGCTCCATAGGTGTACTTGGCTCTGGGGTTGTGCTCTAACTGAAAAGTTGTGGGGTTGTACACAAACGGCTGAGGGCACTGGGTCACACATGCTCCGCTGTCGTTGAAATTGGTGCAAGCCTGCAGAAAGCACATAACCACAGTCAGCTGAAGACAGAGGATACCGGCCAGACTTCCCATGGGGGTGCATGGAGTAAAAACATAGCGAGGTAAGGCGAGGGGAAGTGCTGGGATTCCCTCACATAAGTCAGTGTGAGCGAAAGAGTATTACAGTAGCATTTCATTTTTACGTCAGGTCGCGTCGTGCGGATCATGCAGCCGTCCCTTGTCTCTTTGAACGGCAATTGGGAGAAAAATTGGAGCTACTGATATACAGCCATGATGTAAATGGTGAAATGTTTTCCAATAAACCTCTTAAGTGTTTTGTCGTCTGTGGCCACAGGCTGAAGCGGCAGTAATTGAATCGGATGAGCCTTTCTGTGAATTACAACTACAATATCGTCTCTCTCTGTGAAACAGGAAGAACTTGAGGTGATAAAGGGATACTAATTGGACCACTGAATCATCAATTTGTTCTTTGAAGAGCGCCGCTGCGTCAGACTTTTACAGCCCCGTAAAATGACAAACAATTTATCAGCCGGTAAACAAAGTGGATCATATTCGGGCGGGGAGAATGGCAAACAGATGTTGCACGAAAAGATGTGGTCACGCGGAACAGAGGATGATGAGGGGGGGGTGAGGTTAGTACGGTGGCCCTGAAGGTCAAAACAACATTACACAAAACACAACGACATTTCAGATTATGGAAAGGGAGGGACAACTTCTTGTTTGTGATTGGACCGAACCCAAGTCAATTAAGAGTTTATACAATGCGGTGCTAGATTGGATCAACCAGAGAAACCGGGGAAAAGTTGCAGTAGTATGATCTGGCCTGTCTATGCTCGACTCAAGGCAGCTGATGGCGTCGGCTGATGGAGCCGCCTGCGACTCAGCTTGAAGAGTCGCCAGTGGCTGGTTTTAGAACGTAAGGCACGTCACCTGTTTGAACAGCCAATCAGCTCGTAGCGAAGTCAGCTGGTCTGTAATGTCATTGTGTTTTCTGTAATGTTGTTGTGTTTTGACCTTCAGGGCCACCGTAGATTAGAGATGTGTGACTGCTTTTTTGGTCTTTGCATGTGTGTGTGAGAGAGGCAGAAATGCAAGAGAAAGGAAGCAAAGAGACAAAGTAAAAGCTAGAGAATGAAAGAAAGTTAAGGAAGAGCAGGAGGGAGCGATAAAGAGGGCGACAGTGTGTGTGCGTGTTTGTGTGCAATCTGACGTACGAAGCAGTCCGTGTCCTTGGGGCCCGAGCAGCCGCCGGCACACTCGCGATGGCAGCAGTCGCTGACGTAAGGTCCGAAGCATCGACCGTCACACTGCTCTGCACACACCGTCTTTGTCACTGCCCAGGAAGTGAAAAGACAGAATTTTAAAGGTCTGGCACACACATACACGCACACTCACAAAAAGAGACAATACCACCACCCTCAACTATAGCGTGTGTGCAACACGCTATAGTTGCACACAAACATTGTCTGATACGGAATTCGGGCAGAAACAAATTAGGGGCTTGAGCAACCTAAAGGTCAGACAAGTGGGTTTGTGACCGCAAGGTCACTTGCATGAATGCACAGAAGGAATTTAAAAACATGGAGTACTGTCTCCTCTCTCAACAACTGGTCTGGAGGTGCCCCTGAGCAAGCCTCTTATCCTCCAGCTGCTCCAGCTTCAGCTTGGTGACTAGCAGCTGAAAATTGCGGTTGTCCTTGGAGGCTCCCAGGTACCGATCTGAAGTGGTTTCCCCTAGATAAGTAAAGTTTGGGAAAAAGTTCCATAGCACTGGACCTCACTGATTCACCATATCATTGTTCACACAATGGGTGTTTTCAGCCAAGTGGACCGATTGGCCAAAGACACCATCCAACTGTGCTGATAATTCCCAGAAATCCTGGCTTTATTCGTTGCTATGCCAACTCTTATGGAAACCAGGGAAAGGTTTACTGCTTTTCCTGCATTTTTTTTCGGTAGAACTACTTTAAAGGACGTTTCATTAGTCAGTATTATTAGTACAGTACAAACACTTGGATGTGGCTTGTACCTATTGGATCAAAGTTGCTCCAATACTTGTGTTAAAGCACAGCCTCCCACACATTATTGGTACAGTAGGAGATATACCAGCCAGCGAGTCAGCAGGAGCTTGAAGCTGAGGCATTAAAAACTGCTGTGCTCACTCTCTGCTGTGTTGGGAACATAATGATGCTGTACTGAAAAAAAAACAAGGCCCTGTAGTCTATTAGTGAAAAACAGGCCAGTCTCTCTCTAGATTTTGTAGATCAGAAGAACTGCAATTACACAGAGAACTTACATTTCGCTCTCCTTCCTCTTTTGTCTATCCATTGTTTCTGATTCTTGTATTTTTGCAAAAAATTGTGTGATACTGCTGGTATCAGTAGCATTAGACAAACATGTATATTTTGATTCCATCCCTTTTTTTGTTATGTTGTTCATTGACAACCCCTCTCACCACGGCGACGTAAAATACTGTAACACATTGATTTTTGTCTTTGAGCTCAATAAAATAAGGAGAAAAAGATAAACACAGATGTGTACCCAAGTGCTCACACACAAAATAATAAATCTGTGTCAAAACAGATTATAGCAGATTATAGATTATTTTAAAGCAGACAGTAGAGTATCCTCAATATTCTCCCACCATTCAGTAAATATAGTGGGTCACTGCCTTTAAACTAATAACTGATTTAACAGAATTTCATTAGCCTGGACTTCAACGTTTAGTTCTTGTGTTTCAATATAATCTAAATACTGCATGTCAGGTTATATTAATTATTTGGGGGCTTACGGAAATCTCAACATTTTGGGAAATACACGTATTCCCTTTTTTTCTGAGAGCGACTTGGAAATATTGATATCAGCCTCGTGTTTGTGTGTTCAAATTCGGAGCTTCCAACTCCTCTAAAGCTCACTATCTAACATGTTTTTTCCTGAGAGTGAGATGAGAAGATGGACATCAGCCGCATATCTGTGCGTTATATACAGAGCTAGTGACGGGAGATGGTTAGCCTCGCTTAGCATAAAGACCGGAGGCTAGGGGAATCATCTAGCCTGGCTTTTTACAAAGTTAAAATAAACATGTAATAATATCTCTAAATCTCACTTATTAAGATGTTTTTTGAGAGTGAGATGAGAAGACTGATAGCAGCCTCATGTCTGTGGGTTGGGACAGAGCTAGAGTCAGGATGTAGTTAGCCTAGCTTAGCATAAAGACTAGAGGCAGGGGTGGAGTGGTATCAATCTTCTTATCTCACTCCTGGCAGGAAAGTGAATGAGCATATTTCCCAAAACTATTCATTTAAGTCAGCAGCTGTAATGCCCTATTAGTCACACCCTAGTTAGGAGGCCGGTGGCTTTCTAGGGTAACTGTAGGTGTGTGTGTGCATGTGCATACTCACAGGTTTGACACTGGTCTTCCTGATGGCCCCAGCAGCGTCCGTTACATGAGCGATGACAGCGTCTGCCTGCAGATCAAGCACACCCACATACACATACACACACAGGGACTGTGCATCAGACAACTCCTCAGCAAAACTTCAGATGGAGTTTAGACACAAACACAGCCAAACACCTAATTGTCCCCTCACGCACACCCTTAAAACTTCCCTGAGTAGTGACAGTGACAGGTCTGTCGAATCTCCCCCGCTCATCTGACAATAGACCCAGAGTCATTGTGGCGACTTGTGGCCTGTACAGAACGTAAGCATGAAAGACAGGCTTCTACTCCCTTCCGTCAAGTGTTTGCACAGGCAAAGTGGGACCTGACAGAGCACTCACAGCTTTCATCTGCCAGTGGCCCATCATCAAGACTTAATTGACTATGGGTTAATTACAGAGTAAGAGGAATAGTGCAGCAGATTGTCACCCGGCCCCTTCAACCACTCCCACTGTGGGGTTGTTAATGTTAAATACTAACTACAGCTTGGCAAAGGGCCCCAGTTTGGCAACCTCAACACCCACATGCTCTCTTGTCATTTTTTGGCCCACCTCCTCTGTTCTTTGTTGCTTTTAATCCTCCCCCTCCTCCATCAGTGCCATCTAATCAACAAAAAAGCAATGTTTTACACATATTGTACTTAAAAGTGCCTTCTCAAACCTTTATTTTAGAGTAATCAGCTTTGCACAATGTCTAACTCCCTGCTGATGTCGCGAGTCAACACTATGCAGATTTGGTTCTGCTCAGTCTGTAAGCAAAGAAAGGTCATCATGCCTTTTCGTCAAAGAAACTCTCAACATTTCCCCCATTGTCTATGTCTTTGCTCGCCATTTGGCGCCTCAGCTGTCTCTATTGTTCACTCTGACATGTTTTGATACCGAGGGCCCAAAGAAACTTCTATGCTTTCCCTGTCTCTCCCTTAAAATGAGCAAGAGGCTCATCCATAAATGTGCAGAAAAGTTTGAGAGAGTCTGTCTCTAACAGCTAGTTCTTGTGACACAGAATGTCCGCCGGATAGCAACGCCTGTTATGTCCAAAGCAGAGGGAGATGAGGGACTGCGGGGACCACGGAAAGAGGGGCGGGCAGGCACCAAGGGAAGTGGGCAGCTTCAAACCAGCTGTCAGATTCACTGAGATTTAAAAAGAGCACAACAGACAGCAGCTCCATGGGCCTCGCTGCAGAGCCACTACCATACCACTACAATGGAAAGGTTCACACGTTGATCTAACACTATGTGATTTCGCTTCCAAATGACCGCAAGGCAAACAGAATGAATAAAAAGGGAGAGGGCATGACTGCAGCTGGTGGGGGGAGTGTGTGTGTGTATTTCTACAGTATGCTGGCATTGGGTTTGCCTTCACATTTCACAGAAGATACCTAAAAAAAAATTTGATTTTCATCCAAAGTTACTGGTTGCACTGGTTTCCACCCACGTGCAGTACTCACATCCGAGGTTGCTGTTGTTGGATGGTACCACCAGCAGCTCAGCCTGGGGGTTCTTGATAATGTCACGCCAATGGATGGTGTCCGCATGGCACAGGAATTTGTTCTGGTCGACATAAACACCCCCATTCAGTATTTCTGTACAGGGAGAATAAAAAAAAACACGGCGGAGAAAGAGAGAAATGAGCACATAGCCATGGAGATATAGTACATGTACATGATGGCAGAAAATCAATACTTCAAGGGTAACTCCAATCCTTTGTCTCAAAGTACCATGCTGCATAAGGTGTTCCCTGAAGTGCATCTGAGCATGAAGATAAATGCTATTGACAAATGCATACGGTAATTCAATGCCAGGTCCAAAGACAATGATGTTTCATAAAGAAGTACTCCACAAAATATTATGTAAATGAATTTTACTGTGTAAACTAAACAGCCTCACTTCTGAAAATAACTCAAAACTGTATGCCAGCATAATTTCCTAATTATGCATTGAGTATTAAATAATTTCATTTAGCTTGAGAGTTAGACAGAGTTAATGAGTTTGCATGTCACTGGAAGACACCAGATACTTGTGTTGATTAAAACTCAAATAGTAAACTGGAGTGGATTTATAGCTTTCCTGAAATCCTCATTTAAGGATACTGTTCATGACGCTTTTAGTAAATGAAGACATTTCTTTCAGAGGAAATCATGCTATAGGTAGAGCGCAGAGTCGGTTTAGATGTATTTAAATCTCACATCTCATCGATTTCTTATTGTAGAGTAAAAAAAAGCATTTTGGAATGTGTTCAATTTTTTATTGTTCCACTATTATCTTCAATGGCTCTCTCTTGGCTCACAACAGACCCAAATCATCAAACTGACTCAGAGAAAATAAGGGATCACAGCTCTCTTGACCTACTCCGCAATCCTCTATCAAAGTGAGAGCCAGCACATCAAAGACAAAGGCGGGCTCCTCATCCAGCATTTGCTTAATAGAAAAAATATGTTTCTTTTCAAGGACCAGTGCCCTTAACAGATGCCTGCGCATGGAGTATGATAATAAATTCTAATCCCTCTCCCTGTTACTAATCCAGGTTTTGGATATGGACACAGAATGAAATGATGCTGCAGTAATCCCCCCTCCCAAGCCGTGACCCGTGGCAGAAGAGAAACAACAGCCCCCATCGGTGTCTCTTTCTCTCTGGGACACCAGCTGACTGTATTATTTAACCTAGTTGAAGGATTTAGATACAATCACCTTGCATCCCCTTCTACGTGAATATGAAGTACTGCCGGATTCCATCAAAGTACTTGTCATAATAAATGAAATTTAATATAAAAAAAGTTACAATGTGGTTCAGATCAGGGCTGGATTAGCTGGAGGTAAAGAATTATTACCTTCCCAGGCAGATTATTAACAGTGTATGAGTTATGCAGATGATTCAGCAGCTGAGAAGCACACGCAGGAAGCTAATCATTACCATCCGACACCCTGATTAAGGAAGTGGGCCTTGGTGGAGACGGGGACATTTATTCAAAGCCCTCTTAGAGGTGACATGGCGCTCTGTCTGCCCGCTGAATGGCCTACAGCCGCGGCTTCATGTAGTCATGTTCCCGTAACAATGGATGATTTATCAGTGGTCTACATTCAGGGATGGTGGGTGAAAAAAGGGACAGACTGTGCTTTATTCAAATAACGTGGACAACACTGTCAGCATGCTTTGATGTCATTTAAAAATATTAATGAAATATGAAGCCAACCAATAGTTGTTGAGACATTTAAGTCTGGACCAAAGTGGTGGACCAACCGATCAATAGACTAATATTGTCTTCCCCAAAGCCACACCATAGCGTAGCTAAAAATTGGTTACGAAAAGCGCATATTCTAAACAAGTAAAGCTAAACTAGAGAGAACTTACATACACCTAAACAGAAAACCAACAAAAGTGTTCTTTTCCACAAATGGAGGCATTTTCATTCTCACAGTCCCGTTATTGAGATGTTTCAGGGTTAGGATTTTCTCCAAATTTCAATCTTGTCCAGCTTTGGCTGTGTGACATTGAGTGGCATCAAGGAAGTATAGCAATCATAAGAAATTTGCCTTTTAAAAGTTAAAACTTTTAGGAATGACAAAATAAGAGAGCAAACATTTTTGAAGTAATAATTTCTACATTTGAAGCCTTTGAAGGTATGACAGATAAAAATCCATTTTGCTATTTTATGGGGAGCAGTCTTTTCGTTCAACCTGCCCAGCACTGTCCCAAACGCTCTTTTGAGTGCCTGTGTCCAGATCCCCCCTACTCGCTGCAAGACAAATTGCCACCTCTGCTGTCCATCCAGGCAGGGGCACTAACTCTTCCAGCGGGATGACAATCCTATATCAGGTGGTCCTTCATTAATGTGCGACAGTCCTGCGCCACCGCCCACCCCTCGTTGCCGCTCCTCTCTAGAACCCCCCCTCCCCACCTCCATGCTTCGATCTTTCCATCAGGACGGGAGATCTACAGCCGGCCATCCGCCACTACACCCTCCCCCCTCTCCCAATCCCCTCACCCTCCACCCTGCTGTGAATTACGAGGTAGTCATAAAAGCTATTGTCCTGCATCAGAGCAAAGGGGGGAGGAGGTGGAGGGGTGAGAGAGAGGGCAGTAGGAGAGGGAGGGAACAGAGATATGAGGAGAGACCAACATGAGGGAGAGAAAGAAGAAGTTATTGCTAAGGCTAACAAAATGAATTATGATAAAACATTTTATTTTAAGTAATAATTCCCAAACATTTTATATAAATAGACACAGAATTGTACCGGTAAAGCTCTGTAATGCGGATGTAGTGAAGTGCTAGTGATTTGTTCATAAAAGCTTTTTGAGTTGCAGTTCAAAAAACGGGAAGTGGTGTGGTCACTGTATTTGTTATTTATGATTGGCCGAAACTAATGTTTAAACTTTCCCACACTTGCAGAATTGTAGTGTTTGCTTTGTAACTATATGCTTTGTAGCTTTTAAAATGGACCCATGTTACACAAAAGAAAGCTCCCATCTTTTCGTTTTGCATGTTTGACCACAGCAGTCGGTTTCCGCAGGGTGCTTTGCTGGGTGACATAGTTCCCAGCGATGCCATTTTATGCGTGTATGTGGCTGCTGAGGGCTCCGCTGCCATATGCTCAGGTCATGTTTGGTTCAAGACTGTCTCTGCTGGAGCATTATGCTTGCATGTCTTTTGGCCGCGAAACAAAGTGTCTGCTGTGATGGAGGAAAAAAACAAAATCTCACCACGCCAAAGTTGAAGTGTTAGGTAGAATCAGAGATTAGATTTGACGTGGACCTGTGCAGTGGGATATGTGGTAATCACTGGAGAATTTCATCATATAAAACTGAATGAATCAGTGAATGAATTAATTTAATGGCACCACTCATGAAATGCATTTACTGTCTTCCTTTCACGTCATCCAGTCCTATCAATCTCACAATTTTTTCTTCTTGCTCCAATGCCCCATATAGAGGGTGGTGCATGTTTTGGCACTGTGAAACTGGAGTTTCTGTAAAAAGATGGGGCTTTACTGCTAAAATGTATACACACTAGGAAGCTTCAATAAAAACAACTTAAAACTAAGCTGAATATTAACAAATGAAACCCAGATACTCACAGCAAGCTGCCACCTGCTCCCCACAACAAATCACAAATGGCATTTCTACCTTTTCAGCCTCATCTAAACTGGAACGTACCATTTGCTTAGGTATGAAGAGGGGTGAGTTAAACAAGGGCAAGCATACTACATGATAATAAACAAAGATATAATACAAAGTAGATATGCCATACAAGGGTTAACATACTGTTACTGTTACAAGCAAAATCTGACTATGCAGTGTAACTATTTTCCCTTTCCTTCCCCTTCCAGTCACTGCTTTGAAGCCGTAGATTTGTAAGGATCCCCACCTGTTTTCAATATCATTAAACGAGCAGATGACCTGCAACAAGATGAAAGGTACAGTCAGTACTGAATTTGCTTCTGCATTAATTTCAATTACAAAGAGGATGAAACATATCCCCTACTTCCTTTATAGGAAGCTTTGTGATTTACAATGTGTGGAATGCTGCCGTAAGCCTGCTAGCAAAGCTAGTCCCCACAGTTTATGCCATAGACAGTTTATTGATTAGCTCAGTGGTTCCCAACTTGAGGTTGTAATACATCTGAGGGGTTGTGAGATAATTACATTACCAGAGGAGGAGAACATATTTCTGCTACACAATGTTATGCTTATTTTTTACGCACGTATTTTTGCACTTTCTTCTTTTAAACTATTGGCTAATTTAACTGTTTTTTTACTATTCAAATCAAACACAAAAAAGTCACTGTTTAGTTGAACTGGTAACAACTAGTAGACCTATGCAACCAATGATGAGGGGTCTTGGGTAGACTTTGCTTTGTTTTAATGATTCACAAGCTAAAAAGCTTGGAAACCAGTGGTTTAGCTTACAGCTAAGCTCAAACAGAGCTTGAGTACAGTTTGCCAGGCCAAAAATAAAAATTAAATAAAAATCACATCCAAAACATCCGATCATTGCCACCATTCATGTCTTGTCTGACACGACGATCTGTCATCTTACTCTTTTCCCTTTCTGTGAATACCACAATGCAAATGAGCTTTGTGTTTTTATCCTCCACTATTAAACTGTACATCAGGACTGGCTGATTGCAATCTTGTACCTTTATTATCGTCAAATAAATCTATTATCTAATCTATCTATCCTTAGTAATTCCGATGGTTTGCCGATTATAACGGAAACAAGCTTGTGTACTGCCATTAATGTTGATAAATTAACTAATTAAAGGGCAGGACACTGGTCTGAAATTAATGACTTGAGGAAACCTGATAATGTTGGGGAACAGGATAATGAAGTAACCTTTTCACACCCATTGTATTACATGTATTATTTTTCACATTTTGAACTTAGCTGCCACTTTCATCCATAGAACAAACAGTAGGGCCATCATAGGCTTTAAATTGTTCTCACTGACATAAGAATGGAACAGATAGTGAAGAGTGCAAAGAGAGAGTCAGGGTGCCCTGACAATATTCCTGTGACCCCTGAATGATTATGTAGGGCTAAAAAAGAGAACTAAAAGCTATGGAGAGGCAAAGATTTCTTGGGAATACTTATTTGTATTGTTCATCACACACACTCAAAATAGAGAGCAGGCCAATCAGTGCACAGCTTGTTAAGGAAGTAAAAATGATCCCTGTGCCAAGTTGCCTTTGCAAGCCAATTAAGTTCATTTCACTGTCGTTCAGCAGAGCGAAGAGCCCCTATTTTGAAGTAGTTTCTAGGCAATGATGGCCCCAGCACCAATCAGTGGCCATAGCTCTATAGGGAGCCTGCTGATGAGCTTTCATCAGTGCTGCTAGCCACTTGTCCCACATCTCTTTCTCTCCCTAATTATGCTGATGAATAAGGCCGTAACAGTGATCCGTCCTCGACTGATGAGTCCATGCGTTTGCCGTTATTGTCTTGTCTCTGGGGCAGGCGTGTCGCGTATCACACAACTCAAGCAGAGTGCGATCGGGCCATCCACTCTGCTCTTTTTTATTAGGATCATCTCTTTATCCCTGTCATCCTCCACCCCGCACCCACCCCTTGGACCCACCCATGAAATGTACTTTCTCACTCCGGTGATGGGCCGACTTGCTGAGCACGGGGAATAGAAAAATAGAGATGATCACTCTTTTTCTTGAGCCACACCAGCACACACACATGCACTTACAAACATAGGCACAAGCCCTTAGATGCGCATGCAAACGTAAAAAAAGATAGCAGACAAATTGCACATAGTCAAGTACCTGTAATATTCTCAAGTGAACGTGAGATGTGCTGCACACAGACATACAAAATCCCTATGATAAACACCCCCTGTTCAACAGCAAAAAGCATCTTTGAGCTGTGTTGCATCAGGTCGACAAAGCCTCGCATTTGTAGGCAGAGCTGGAGAGTTAAGCCGAGGCTTTACCTCTTAAATGCCAATTAATCACTCAGAGCTTGAAAGAGAAATGCAGAGAGCCCCCAAGGGAATCACCCTGTAATTTTTGCACCTTCTTTATAGAAATTCCAGGAAGATCCAATAGAGTGCCATTAATGAGAAGTCATTAAAAAGTTAATATATATATATACACAGAGATACTGTAAATGCCATAAATTCTCAAATAGTGCCCTTTATATACCTAAACTGCAGAGAGATTTTGGGCTTTAGAGACTTTACCTCTAATTCCCCTGTTCTATAAGTATATTTTATTATATTTAGGATAATGTACTATAGTACTATGTACTATAATGTACTCTATATATCCATATTTAGGATAATGTACTATTTAATATTATCCTAAATATGATAAAATATACATTTCAATTACATTTCATAACTTCCTGCTCATACGTTTCACATTAAAAGCCTTTCCAGTGGCTTAAAGTGCAAAAACCCTTCCTGGTAGGCTTTTTAACATAAATACATAAAGGAGCTTTCACACACTACAATCTCTGTACTCCATTTAATTATGTGCAAGCTTTTGGTCACATTGGGCATACAAGTATACTAATGAAGGAACACATACATGTATAATATAGACATTCCGGTAATTAGCCCCAGTGTAAAACATATTTGTATTCTCGTCACAGGCTCATACTCAAAGATATTTTAGTCTTCCAGCACTTAGCAAAGCCTCGCAACCAGGTTGAAAGGTGGAAATCTTAGCTCTTTGAGGCTTTTAATGTGAAACATCTGCAGGAAGGGTTGAATTTCACTGACAGTAGCTTAACATCGACACAAAAGATCAGCACATTTGAACCACATGGAATAAAATAGTGAGTGAGAAAGAGAAACTAAAAGGTGAGTAAGCTGTAGCATGGTGTTTAAATGTAGATTATTGTGAATTTAGCACATTAACCAAGATTTTATTCCCCACACATGTTTTTTTTTTTTTTTTACACTGCCTTTATTGGTGACCCAGCAGGCCAAGGCATTATTTGAAGACTGGCTTTTATTTGAGAATTCACGGTATGTGTGTAAGCTTTTTGCAGTCATTTACATGCATCAGTTCCTGGTGCTCTGCGTGGCCTGTGTCACAGTGCAGACAGCTGGCATGACAGAAGGTGCCGAAGTGGGGAATGAAACAAATTGCCTTCATTTTCTTAGAGTGCAACCTCTTCAGGGAACACCGGTGAACATTACACAACTGAAACCGCAACATATCTGCGACTCTGGAAAATAATGACTCGCATGAGAGCCAATGAAGTAAAGTTAGAGAAACAGGGAGACAGAGAGAATGTGTTCAAGTTGTTTTTGCTGTCCTGAGCAACATTTTCAATTTCCCTCAGATAATAACGCATTTAGGATAACCATCTATAGAAATGACTGCTCTCAGAGACGGAATGAGACGGAGTGAGCAAAAGAATTGGACAAAAACTAACAAATAGCACAATCCTGCAAAAACAGGCTCAAAAAGAATAACACAAAAAAACAGTCCATCAACAGAAGCTGCCTTGCTCTAAGCCAACCAGCATCCGTATCACGGTTTTCATAAAGCACTTTGAACTTCACACACGCATACGAGGCAACGAGAGAGTGCTGCAATGGGATCAGTCAAACCGGGGAACAATAAAGCGCAAAGTTCCCCACACTAGTGTAAAAGTCTCTTTCATCTAATGGCTGCAATGCCCACAATATGCTTTCTTGAATTAACTGCACACCAGCAGAAAGAGAACAAAGAGATGTCCTGAAAAAAAAAAAAGACACACATACAAGGCTTACAAGTGGGAATTCTGAATAAGGAGAGGAAGTTTGTGTGTGCATGATTGGGCTGGTGTGGTGTGTTGGTGTGTCAGGGTCCGAGTCTGTGTGGTTGTGTCTGCTAAATCTCACCAAAATCAAACAACCCGTAATTAAAACTGAAGTTGTGGATTTGTCTCCTCAGCCAATTTACAGTAAGACTAAGAAAACCCACGATTTGAGGTGAACACATGACTGGACTGGAAAACAAGCAGTCAGTCCCTTAAGAAACTCTCTGTGTGTAATTGTGAAGCACTCCAACGTACAGTGCCTCCAAGCATGTTTACTCTAAAGAGGGAAAAAAAAAACAGAGGCTGTTGAGAAAGTAGCTGCTTAAGTGAAAACGACTTCTCAAATCCCATGAATAACTGTTAAGTCTCCAGACGGCAAACAAGCCGCTGGTAGATAAATGGCTGCAGATCGCTAAGATAATAGAGACAGAAAATGGCAACTAGTTTGCCTCGAGGCACGAAAAAGCAAAACATCAGCAAAAGTAAAGGGGTTCGGTGGTACGAGTGACCAAAATGAAATGAACTTTTCCAAGTGCAAAGTGGGTAGCGTGGCATTTTTTTTCCAGTAGGGGAAACTCTACTGCTCTTGCAGTTGCACATTTTATAAAGAGCTGCATTATTCACACACCTAAAAAGCTGTCAAAGGGGGTGCGCTCTGTTTTATAAATGATACAATCCTTACAAGCAAATCCACAGTGGCTCGGGGGCCTCTGACTTGAGGAGAACTTATCTGATCTTCACGGAAAGGCGGAGGTGGGTCTCCAGAGTGCCGTTTCCCTACTTCTCCATTATTAGCTCTGCCAGCCAAAGAGATATTGTGCTCGGTGACAAATGGGAGAGGAGCGCTAGGGCACAGACAGTGCGGGGGAGGTCCCCTCCATCTCCCCCCCGCTCCCCTCCCACCTCCTCTCCCACGATCCGAAGTGCTGCTGCCGTGTCCTCCCTGATAACCATAATTGTGTTTTAAAGCCCCTGATTAAATTTCGCCGTCTCGAATGATATTGTTTTGCGATGAATCCTTATGAAAAACGCCTCACGTTAGGAGATTATAGAAGCTGTGTATGTGCAGGAGGAGGCAGCTAAAAGGTGGAGGCGGAGATGACACTATTTTTTTTTTTCCACTTCTAAAGCTTCAATGGATGCTAAATGAATCCCTGCCATCACTCTTCTTCTTTTCCTCCACCCACTCTTGCTCCACCCATCTGCCACGCTCCCTCTCTGTCTTATAAACACACACACATAAACACTCCCTTTCTCCTTTGCTAAGATTCCTCACTCTCTTTCCTTCTCTTACCAAAATACACCCGCAGGTTACACAGCAATCAAGATTAGGACAACTTTCATAGACATTTGGCTCAGACCTAATAAAAAAAGAATCCTTTAAAATAAAATAAAAAGTATTCTATTGTCAATCCCTAAACTTTTGCCTGTCTCATTACTTTACTATCATAATGTAAGTCTCCCGTCTGAGTGTCACACTACCTCTAAGGGAGGATGATTTAAAAAAAATTTTTTTAGAGGTGACACAAAATGCAATCAGGGCGAATGAGAAGCCAGCAAATTCAATAATGGAGGCAAATGAAAATGGAACTGGAGACTCTGCACTTAAGGCGGGATGGGCTCACAGCCCTAATAAGCCCTCTTCTGTCACCGCTTCCCTGCATCTAAATTAACCAGAGGCCCTCCAATCAGCGCAGGCAAACAAAAGAGCCAGCCAAAGAGATGAGAGAGTGCTGCCGAATACTAATCGAGGTAACAAACGGCAGTAGTCGTCAATGATCAATGCTGATGTGTGTGTATGCTTTGCTGGGGGGATAAGTGGAGAATCTATTATCACCCAACTATTATTAGTTTTATCAAAATTGAGTTTACAAGCACTTAAATTTAAAGTTGTGTTAGGTGTTAAAAGCACAAGCTCAAAAAAGCCACAAATCTGCAAAAAAGTTCTTTTACCAGTAATGTGTTTTTGAAGTTTGATACTGAGCTTTTAATAGGTCTCAGTGACCCAGAGGTCAAGCAACTCACTCATCAAATAAATTGTCAGGTACAGTCTCAAAGTACAAACAACCCCAGAATTGCTGTCCCATGTTGTTTTCCTACAACAGCAGTGATAGGTTGTTTTACAGTGGAGTTACCCTGACAGTGAGTCCACTCTCTGCTCTGTTATTGTGCTGGAAATTGTGTTTTGGTACAATTGCCCAAGCTCAGAACATCAAACTAAAATTTAGAGGGCACTATGAATGGACCATAGGGGAGCCATCAAGACAGTAAAACTGCTGAGCAGCTTCGCTCATAACTTGAAATGTGGGCTATTATTAAATGTCCACTCTTGACTCAGGAAACAAAAAACTCCCCAAAAAAACAGGTTCCTGCAGAGCCTTAATATGTGTGTTCTTGAACACCTGCAGTGCACAAACACACACTGCTCGTCTGACATGCATTTTGTTATTCAAATCGGACTCATTACATATTTTCATGGAGCAAAATGCTTAAGAATTGTTGAAAACAGAGCTAACCCTCTACATTAAAATTGACAACTACAATGGGCTAAATGGGCAATTTGTCATTTTCTGGCACAGAGCTGCAGCACTCATCCCTCCACTTGGGTAATTTGGGACACACCGACACGGTCACACACACACACACACACACCAGCAAATCAACTATGACCAGTAAATTGCCTCCATCTGGTTCTACAGTATATTTAGTGTGATGTTCTGTGAGCCAGTCCAGCATGACTCCACTCCTTCCTTTTCCTGACTTTACGTTCGGCTTATGTGACTTCTTCAACAGAGGCTGTGGACATACTGTACGTATTCATTAGTGACAAGGATTGGCCATGCTCGACACTCTAATGGATTTGCAGTTTGGAGTGGAAGTTACACAACAGATCTCAAGAGGGGCTTGGACTGAGGCGGGGCACTTAAAAAAATAATGGACCTAAAACATGTCATTAAAACTCACCAAAGTCAAGCAGCTTACAGATGCCTGGGAGAGAATGCAGACAAAATTGCACACACACAAACACAGCGCAAAGCATACACCATTCATTTTTCCTCGAGACCCTAAAGCATACAAATATGTTGCAATGTCAGGTGGGTAGTGAGACAAACAAGCAGGCGCTGTGAACATAAATATCATCATAATGTCAACCAAAAACAGGCTTTGTGTTTAGCTTGATGACATTGCAATTTTGGGGTTATCAAATGGGTTTCATAACCCCATGTGGTCAAACAATTTTCCCAAACTGTAGAGAAAGTTATAATCCTTCAATCAACGAGAAAATATTACGTTTTGAAAGAGCAGCGATGTCCAGAAACGTCCCCTAACACATCAGAGGCTGGTTGGTTTTGTCCTGAATTATACCAGTGGAGGTTTTGCTCTCTTTGCACCAAAATGGTGCTTAAAGCTTGTGGTTTAGCAGGGGGAACACAAGAGTACGGTCACAAATAATTCTAATCTCCTGAAAAATGAATTCAGCTCTAATGAGCAAGTTTGATGAAGTCACGGCTATTTGGGTTGATTGGGTGGGATTTCCAGGGACTCTTTGGTGGAAATGCTGACTCATTCCCACCACCTTCACTCTAAACACAATTGGGGAGTTTTGAGCTAGATTAGGCAGGAGGTCTATTGTTGTTTCTACAAAACACAGTGTTGGGTAACATTTTAAGGGTGTCTGACTTCTCAGTGTCATTGTTTTTTCTTGGCATTTTTGTTTTTATTTCACTTTTGTATATCCACATTTATGATACATTCATGAATATATTAATTGATTTACCAAATTTTTGAGCAGCCAATATTTCAAACGAGCGCCATTAAATGCTTCAAAAATAATCCTAATTTGTTGTATTTGTCCGCTTAAGGCCATTTAGGCTGAGACTTTTTGTTCTCAAATTAGCTTTCCAGGCAGAACTTCTGCCTCCTTTGCTATAACTTCCACATCCTAACCTCCTGGCAATCACCTAAAACGATTATATTTGGCTTGTAGCATGACATGATGAAATTTCAGGGAGACAGTTTTGACTGTTTGTCAATGCTGTACTCTCTTTTGCTCTGGTAAGCTGCTCCTACACTGCTCACTGCTGAAAACTCTGCTGTAACTACAGTTCATTTAGTGTTTCATAGGCCCCACCTCCACCAACCATCCACCTGTAGGTTCTGAGTCTAAGTTCTCCTGGGGGGATAATCGTCACTCCCCAATCCCTGCTGTGCTGAGCTTGGTGTATGCTTGCTGGGAGTGACGAGACACTCTGTATTGGCTGACTAAACGTATCTTGGCACATCAATATAAGTTTCATTAGAACTGTTGACGTATGCTTCAGTTAAACTCCCTAAAGACATGACTGGGCATTTAACACATGATTGGGAAGTTGAGCGTTAGGGGAGGTTCAGGAGGAGGTTTTTCTCCTGCTATGTTATACAGTATTATGAGGTAAAGGCCATTAACACACACTGGGGTTTCTGTAAGGTGTATAGGTAGCTCAGTTAGCCAGGGTCAGCTGATACTGACCTACAACACAGTGTGTCAGCCAGTGGAAGTGAACACTAACATCAAAGAATGGTGCACAGGGCAGCAGACACATGGCCCCGGGGGACTATTATCATTCCATTAGAGATCATTTTGCCGTCCTTCCAGACGTGCCACAGCCACTAATGGAGACAAACCCAAGGCCCCTTGGGTCTTCTTGTCAAGGATTTAAACAAAAAACACCAATGGCAGCGCAGTACTGACAGCACAATACTGATAAAACTGAGCACAGGCATGACATTACAATTACTTCTGGGTGCAAGAGTGTGTAAAACATGGGAAATTGGAAATAAAGAGATGAGAAAATAAACCGTACAGTCAGACATGGCATCCCATTGTGCGTGTGCATGTCAATGAATGTCACCACAACTGAGAAGACTCATGTGCAACAAAGATGATATCTAAGAAACATCTGTGCAGATCTATGGGTTGCAATACATTACATAACACTGGAGTATTTTTTTTGTTTGTTTTCAAAAGGGAATGCTGGTACTCCAAAAAAAAAAAAAAAGGTGGAGTAAAGATGAAAGAAAAAAAAGCAAAACTTTATTTCACAAGCAGACTGAAGGGCTCGCTCGCTTTGCACATCCTCGACTGCAGCATTTTCTGGGGTAGCAAAGCAGCGTTTGAAGCTGGGAGATATGTTTTAATCATTTGGCGCCTTAATGATGACACTGAATTCATTATTAATGGGCCCCATCCCTCTACTCTCGCTCTTCCTCATAACAGTCCAGAGTGAGAGTGGGTATTAGCATTAGCCGCTTTTGCTCTATTTGATCTTTCTGTAATTACACCACTTTTTGGAGATCACACCACAAAGCTTTATGTTAAATAAAAAGGCCTTAACAAGGCGGGAATGCGTATTTTTCTCAAACCTGACAGTGAAATGTATATACTTATAGCCAGATCCCTCTTAAGTGCCAATTTGAATTGAACGTGAGGTGGAAAAGAGTTAGCATAGCATAGAAAAGGCAACATCAGTCAGCTGTCTTCATGTGAACTGCAGTGCTGTGGGATTCTCCTTTTAGGTGTGTGCCCTTTTTTCAAATAAGCAGAGGGTATAATATCTTTGATGTGCTGGATCTTTATACTCTCCACTGAGGGGATTTAGGCCTACTGTATAGATCAAATTCCGCCTTTATGACACTTCTGAAAAGTTTGCTAATTCTCAGTAGCTGAGAAAATCAAACTTGCATAGAGGTTTTTTATTCTCATAAAATTATATATTTACTTAAGACAAGTGGTGCGGTTAAATAAAACCATATTGTATCTATATTTATCTAAATGAGTATATGCCCTGACACTTTTAGATATCAGTGGGATCCGGTCACAGTTCTTTTGATTCCCTCCCATCATCACTTTGCAAATATCCTTAATCATGAAGGAAAATCTCCATTTGTTTTACTGATTTAGCTGAGCAGAGTGACTGTGAAAATGAGAAACTGCTTAGAATGCTTCTGAACCGGTATAATCAATAGTCATGCTCTAAAAATGAAGATGCACATGGGGTTAATTATAATGAAGTCTATTAATCAATTCATCTCAGCGGCAACTGCTGTCGGTAATTTGGCCTAAATGCATTCAAAATACTCACAAAAATGCTGCAATTAGCGAGACAGCAGCGGTAAATGATAAGCTTTAAAATCAGGGGATGTTTGGGTTGTTGCCAGGTTGTGAAACCATGTCAGTCCCAGTGAGCCTTAAGGAAAGCAAAACAGGTGAGAAAGAGGTTATAGAAGAAAGAAAGGGGGTGGGGGGTGGATGTGGGGGGGTCATTGCTGCCAGAGCCATTTGGCCCCCATGGTAGAAAAAAAGTGTCCAAACAAAACTCACAAACAAAGCAAAACTTAAGCAAAGAAAGAGGGGGAATCTGGATCTGAAAACCATTTCATACACGCCACCTAATCAGCTCTGAGAGTTGTATGGTGGTTATTATCACCACTGCTGCGCAGCATGGGGTAATTAGCACTGCAGTGTCTAGTGAGGCATGTTGTATGCACACAGTTCGTGTGGCTGTCGATGCATGTCTTGTGTGTATGTGTGTAATAGGTTATTAAGGCTTACAAGGAGCTGCAGAAGAGCATCAGAGGGTGAAGTGAAGTGAAGTGAACAAGTCGATATCAGAGGAGTTTCTTTAACACAGATTACTATAACTCTGCTACTACAAAGGCCGCGCAGCTGTATGCATACTGACTCCACAGCCAAATTAAATTCCACGCTTTCTGTGAATCCACAGAGGGATTAAGTAGCAGTGAAGCTGTTGTTTAATGTATTGTGTGATACATTAAACAACAGTATAATACATTTTTGTGAGTATTATTGCGTGAGAAATACTGAATATTTTCACTCGGGCACGTACATCGCATCTAAATATGGTGGTGGGCTGCAAAATGAATTACAAATAAGTACATTTCATCATACATGAATTTAAGAAAATGTGCATGGTAGCTTCCTTGTCATCGTTAGGATGGAGAATAATCTGCTGTTCTAATTGTGATCTTATTTAAAAAACAGAATTCACTGTATATTCATTTTTGTCCCAGGGAGAGGTGTTGGGGGAATCAAGAGGAACTGCACTGATCCATATGCATGGTTGGATCTGGCTTAATTGCAGCGTTGGGGTCCACTGGGATCCGATGGTATGGACGAAGGGCTAGCGATCCTGAGTATGTGCCAAAACAGGAGATGTGAGAAGTGCCAGCCAGAGAGGCAGGGGGCCACTGGAGTGCCTGAATCACAGCAGTGAAGCGGAGGTAAATTCTGCCTCTGAGGATCAACACAGTCTCAAGTTTCACAGGAATTCGAAGATGTACATTATGCATTGTGGACATAAATAATGCAGGGAATACCTTACTGCATCCAGAAAGGATTATTTGATACCTCATGTATATTTTCGACTGTGCATCTCCAGTTATATAAAGAAAAACATCCTGATCTTTTCACAAGATTTACTGTATGTTGGCTGGACTGCCGATTGGTCATTTTATAAGGCAGAAAACAACACAGAAACACTGGTCCACTAGCTGAATGATTGTCTCATTCCTGGAGGGTTATGGAGGACACTGATCATGAAACATTTTCGCCCCAGGGGAATCATAATACCTTGGAGTACACGTGAGCACACTCAAGCTGTATTCTCATGGAATAAAAGGAAAGAAAGAACTAAAATAAAATACAACCTAGCCAATAAGGGTGAGAATCTGCACATACTTTGTTTGTGATCCTTTCAGTACAGGTTAATTGTAGTCTAGTAACAGTCCTTGGTTTGCAGAAAACAAGCATTCATTAGTGCAATCTGAGGAATGACAGGAAGACACAAGAGGAAGCCATGAGATGTCCATCGTAGGAGGAAAAAAGAGAAAAACAGAAAATGAGTCAGACAGGGATAAAGTTCCAATTAGGCCTCCCTGTGGAAGGCGCCCTACTGCTTTACCAGCTTAGGGTGTCAGCACGCCCTTAAAACTCTCAGGAGTCCTTTATCACCGCGTTCAGACTCCATAAAACGCTGCTTATTACACTAAATCTGTCATGTGCTTTAATATGGATCACTGTTTGATCCCCCACCATCAATCACAAAAACACTACTGCAAAGTCAATGGCATAAGAGCCCAGGATGAATTCCTGCTGTCCAACTTTCTCAACACTGATTTTCTCATTAATATATGGACCTCCAAGATGTTATTGTGCTTGCTGAATGTTTCCTGTATTTGTGCTCCATCCCCAAAAAGTTACCAAGGTTGATTCAGGACTGCAAGACACATGACTTCTGTTTTACACTAATATTAATTTGGTTTCTCTGTGAAACGTTTGACACACAATTGCCTGCAGTAGGAACGCAGGATGGATGCAGGATAAATTGCAATGCCCACAGGAGAACAGTGTAAAGCGGACAGATCGATGCCAGAGAAGAAGCCTCAGGCAAAATACAACAAAGGGGGATACAGCAGAGGCGTCCTGGTGGCTTGGCAGTTTAGGGCACACACCATGTGATCTGTCCATGGTGGGATTGAGCCCAGTTTGTTACCCTTTTCTTTTCTTTGCTTTTTTTTTAATCATTACAGGCCTAAAATGTGACTTCCGATACCTTGGTATGAACAAATTGTCAGGAGAATTGGCAGCTTCTCACGTCTTTGTGCTTTGGCTGTACTTTAGAGGACATACGTGTTGGACATGATTTTTTTCCATTGGCCATTGCGAGCTGCTCTAAAAGATTTAGCGCCATTCGTGCTGGAAGAAGAGTGCTCTTTTCCTGTTTTTCTGCCATACAATAATCCATCAAATTCCATCCAAAACCCGACAAGATGAAAGAAAAAAAAATGCTGTGTAGAGACTCGAAAAGGCGTCCCATTCTCTCTTTCATGTTCTTGTCTACAAGTAGTTAACAAACATATCCTATGTGGTAAGTTTCTAAATGAGCAAAGTGGACGGATAAAAAAGACTATGAGTGAAATAAAGGGGATGCTCAACATACTTTCTCCAGTCCAATGCCTTTTCCTTTATTCACTCAACATGTTTAATATACTGTGCTATACTCAAACATTCAGCACATTCCCTTGAGAGCTGACACTGTCCTCATACAGCCTTAGACACCGTCATCTGTTTGTGGAACATGGAATGTGGGTTTCATTCCTGACCTTCAGCCCATATAAAAGCTTCTGTCTGTTTACCATCGTCCCTGTCACTCTAGACAGTACGGTCTCAGATAGAGAAAAAAATGCTATAAAAGAAAAAGAGTGACCCTAAGACTGAGCTCCACTGCTTCTCCTCAGATTGTATGTGACAGTTGTCCCTCAGCCAGTGCTTCTCCTACGACGGCTTTCGTTTCTCTCCTGGAGCGATGGTAATGCTGTCGCCAAGACAAGAAGAAAAAGGCAACACCTGTCTCCTGATGTACAGAGAAAAAAGTGAACCTTTTAGCAGGCTAACTGCCATTGCAGCTCAATCTGTGAGAATTACATGTATGAATTATACCACTAATGAGGAAATTGGCGAGGGAATTTGGAGAGAGCAGTGAGAGGAGATATGATTCAGCAGGAAGACAGTGAAGCAGGCATTTTAAAAGATGATTTTAAAGCCTGTAACAGAAGAAACTGTTTGCTTCTATTATTTTGGAAGGTCACTCCACCAATGGGTAACACCAAAATGGCAAAGATGAACTCATGCCGAGGTCATGACTCAAAGGTCTGATACCAAGATAAAGTTAACGCAGACAAAAGCTGCCCTTTACAAAAAAATAAGCTGTTACATAAAACATAACACCATCACTTCCAAAAACTTTTTCAGTGTGTAAACAAGAATGTAATTAACGGGAAAATAGGACTTTTCACAGACATTTGATCCCTCTATATAGCAACGCAGATGATTAATTTGCTTGGGTAGCAGATATGTAGCTTCAAAAGTTGAGTTCCAATTTTGAGACTTAATTAAAAAGGCCCTATTAAATCCGTATATGTATAAGTCAAACAAGCATTTATAGTGCAGGGAATGGCAATGCATTTTGCAGGGTGCTGAAAAATGTATCCCTAATTCACAAAAAGATGCTATAATTCATCTATAGACGGCGTTCATATTGCAAAAACATTAGACATTCTCCAATGATTTATCATACTTATAAAATATATGTGATTTGGAGGCATTTTTGATGCATCAAAAAAACACTTTGATTTATTTGCTTGCTTTACCTTCTAAGAGGGGAAGTGAAACAAAAGTGCAAAAGTTTTACACTGACATGTTGATTATGCAGCATGTCATTGGATATGCTAACACTCATGCAATCATTCTGACCAGTGAGGTTGCGCAGGCCCAGCTGCCTCAGTCCATAGTACCCGTCCCGCCTGTAGTTGAGGAAGATGGCCAGGGAGTAGCGACCCTCGTACAATTTGGTGCCTCGGATGATTCGTAGGTTCTCCAGCGGCAGGTAGTCGAACTGGTTGAGCGCCACCAACACATAGCCGGTCACTTCTCTGATTGACTGCACGGGAAAGAAACAAGAGGAGTATGTTTAATATGCTATGTGAGGCTCAGATTTGATGGCGGCAGGTTTCGAAGAAAAAAGAGGAAAGACTATTCAGATCATAAAGCGTTGTGAGTTCTGAGATACATATTACATGTTACAGCACAAATTCTATGAATACATTTTCTCCCAACACAAAAGTATTATAAAACAGTGATGTTTAGGCAAGAGAAACAACTATGAAAAAAGCAGGCCAGCATCAGAATTACGTCTATATTGGACGATTCTGCACTTCACCATTTATGTCCAATGCCAGCATTGCCTAACCCTAACTGTACCCTAGCCATAATTTATTTTCCATATCCACAGTCTTTCCCTAATCTTAACCACTGTACTGTAGTTTCCAAGTGCAATAATTGGAGTAATCCAGGGTTTTGCATAACTGTCCAAAATGGACGTTCTTGTCTGGTTGTAGAGTTGGGGAAGGTATAGGGTATCATTTGATTTATAAAACAAAAACCAAAACAAAAACCTGAAACTCCTAGTAGAAAATGATTGTCATATGACTTAAGTCAGTGATCTAAAGAGTTGTTATGGGGATTAATGCAACAGAAATCACCACCCCTGAAACTCCAAACTGCCCTTTTCCTTTTTAACTATGTCTGCCTCATGGAATCTACTAAAAGCGGTAATGCATTCCTCTCTTTTTCTATGCACGGAGCATGTTATTTGCATTTTGAAATGTCAAGCTCATGAAAAATTTGGACATGCAATCCAAAATGATTAAAATGTCAGCTCGACTGCAGGCTGATTATATTTCTCCTCTCATTACAGTCTCTCAGCTGTTCTTAAAGGCTTGAGAAGCCATGGTACTAGCAAATATGACATTCGTAGAGCCAATAAGCAATCACACCTTTAAAAACAATATTTTCAAATCCAAATAGTATATTTGTAATTGTATTTGATTGATTTGATTTATATTGTATGTTAAAAGGACACACATGGAAACTCTCAGTCAGGTGTGATTGAATTCCTCAGAGACCTAAAACGAAAAGAGGAAACATAATTTGGCGTTGGTTCAAGCTGATAGACCTTGGCTGAATGTCTGAGTCTGTGCAGAAATAGACAGCTCCAGTGGCTGCTGAGTGCCTTGCTGAAGAGCATGGCAGATCTCAACTATCTGCCTCATCGTGCATCAATTGACCTTCAAAAATCAGGCTGATTACCTCTGTCTTATGCACTTGATGAGGCAAATTAATTCAACAGCAATGTCAGGCCGAACGATGGGGCCAAGGCAAGCACTTTAAATGTCTGAATATTTGTATTAAAATTCTCTAGAAAAAAAAAGAAGAAAAAAAAGAGGGTTAAAGGTCAATGACAGATAATTCCTTCAAAAGAAAAGTGAAAAAAAAAAAACATCTTTTAGCTGACAGCCCTATCAATCAATTTGGCAGCAGAGCACATCTTCACATACAGCATCATTGCCAGATGATCAAACTTAGCGTGCTGTGCGTATGTGTGTCTTCTAAAACACAGCTTATTCCCTTCCATCTCTGTGACCATGCAATATTCATCTGAGTCACTTCAACAGCAGCCTGTGCTTACTTATACACACAGAAAAACTCACGAACACACATACAACAGCTGTTAAAGGCCACACTAACACATTTTACCGACCACCACTGACAAGCCTAATTAGAACGCTACATTTAAAAGTGAGGGGAAAATAATGGAAACAGATCTGCTTACAAGGTTCAACACTGACTTGTACAATGGAGGCATCGTTTGCAGTTACAGATTTTATTCCTGTGGCTTTTTCTTTTCTTTTTTGGGAATCGAGCCCTCTTTTTATTTCTTAGTCAATTTTGTCGAACTGTATTACAGTGTCAACAGCCACTTGGTTTCACGTGGGGGCCAGAGGCATCACCAAGAGGGAGTAAAACATGAAGAGATTCATATAATCTCCCCTATAGCTTCCAGCTTCCTCTGTACAGGTGCCAAGACCAACCAGTCAAGAAGGATATGATCCCTCACCGGCTTCCCACCGGTGAACACAAAGAGCTGGCTTTAACATTTTTTTTCATTTGGTTTATAATTAAGTATTGTATATGAGCTCAAAGCAGTACCAAGCACCACTGACATGCCTTCAAACTCTCCATGATCATTAAATAGTAAACTCTCATTTAAGGGCATTTTAAATATGCAGCAACAGGGCACGAAGGGAAAAGGTTCTGAAGTAACGGGCAGCTACAGAGACATCCTAATGACCAGAGACAGGCCAGATGATTGGTTAGGAGGGAGGGAGGAAATGAGTAATGTGAGGTTTGATTGGCTGTTGACCCCTGGGGGAAGCAAGTGGAGAATGACAGTTAGGACACTGCATGAGTGGTGCCTGCATTTCAGGATAATAGCAGGTAGCTAAGATTAGCTTCTATATTGAGCACTCAGCAAACATGCGCACCTGCCAAGTAGGCCCATTGTAACACTAACACAATAGGCAGGAAACAGACAGTGGAGGTGCTTATTAGCAAGATTACAATGTGTCAATCACCTGAAGAGAGAAAGAACAACATAATAAAAGAGCAGTAGAATCCATTTCAGCGGAGGCTTTGATTAGCATACTTATTGCAAAAAGGATTTCTATTGTTAGGCACTCCACTGCCTGTCAAAAACCCCTTGGTGAAATAATTTTCTGTCAAATATGTTTTGTGTGGGGTGCCCCGATAGCTCACCTGGTGGAGCGCATACCATATACTAAGGCTGAGTCCTTACCGCAGCGGTCCCGGTGCAACTCCAGCATGGGCCATTTGCTACATGTCCTCCCTTTTCTCTCTCCCACCTTTCCTGTCTGTCTTCAGCGGTCCCTATCCAATAAAGGCAAAAAATGCCCAAGAAAAAAGTTTAATTTGTTTGTTAGATAGCTACCAAGTTGTGCAACTTTATGCAACTCCATGCAACTTGTGACTCAGCCTGGTTGGAAGTCGTGCCGTTTCATCAATTTGACCCTACCGTGACCCCGTGTTTGCTGTTGGGGGCTGGGGTGCCTCATGAGCTCGCCCTGCTATCATTAACTCCGCCCAACCCCCAGGTGCCTGCCAGGGGCGCTATGACTGGGAATGGGGGAGCTCCGCAATCCGACCCAGCTGTAGGCACGCACTGGGCAACTGGCAGACTCCACAGTGCTTCCACTGTGCCCCCGTTCTCCCTGCCAGCCTCCGGGACCCGCTAGCAAAACCAAAGAAAAACTGTTTCCCTGTTGCTTAGCAACCGCAGGAAAGCCTTCCAGCGGGAGCGAGGGAGAGCAAAGAGGGAGAGAGCAGGCAGAAGAAAGAAAAAAAAACAGACTTAGAAAGGATTTTTTTTGTTGTAATTTACCTAATTAAATTAAAGGATTACTCTGGCCTTTCTCTGTAATTTTCTTTCACTTTGACACTATTTAATTTCCTTCCGTTGCCATAAATTGTTTTTTTCTGAAAGCTTTCTGGATCAATATTTATCTGCGTTCCTCTGTGCTGGAAGAGGGAGGAAGCAGGGATACAAGGAGGAGGGAGGTCCAGAGGGAAGTAAACACAAGCACCTGCATTTCCCCTCCTGCCACATCAACTGCACTCGGTTTCAGAAACGCAAACACAGAAGCTGAAGGATGCTACTCGGAGAAGCTGCCCACCGCTGCCTTGTGGGTGACGTGCTCAGACTTAACAAGGTGGACGGTGGGCAGACAAACGGATGTTTTCTCCCTTGTATTTTCTCAAAAAATATATACTCCACAAGGTGAGTGGGAGGGCTAATTTGTACCAACAAGGTGCATGAACCCTCGCTTTCCTTCATCCTCCTCTAAAATGAACCTTAGCTCGTGACATTAGAGCTGAGTGATTAAAGTGGCTCTAGAAGGGAAAAAGCGCCAAAATCTTTACACAGTCTGGCACAAGTCGAGGTCATTATTTTAGATACCATTTTGACTGAATCTTTTGATTCCAGCTTGACTGATGGATCAGAGTGTTTTTCTGTTGTTAGAGCCACATAGGGTTTGTGAAGAATGTTGCCTTCTTCTCTGTTACACACTCACACGTTTACACAATCTCAACACACATACAGGCCTTAGATATTCCGATAACCCCCACCTACGCACAGGAAAAACACTGCCACGAGGCACAGACAAGACTTAGTCAACATAGGTCAACTAACCATGATGCATTGCAAGTTTCCTCTAGCGCTTTTCTCCATCAATCGCAGGCAATTAGTGGCCTAGTGTTGAGCGCTCAGTCAAACAGAATCCTTTGCGGCCCATTCTTTTGGTTTACCTCTGGGCGAAATGTGAATTTCAAATGTTGGTAAATTGCTCTTTGCATCTCTGGGATACATCGCATTGAGGCCAAGGCAAGGGGAGCCAAAAGTGCTTTATCTACTCCACACAACATAATCATGATAGAAAAGAAGGTGGCTGTGCTGTCTTGGAAACAGAAACTGCTTGATATGAGGCTGTTCACCTCTCCAGATATGTGGAAAATGCTTTTCAGTGCCTCGCAGTATGGAGACATACTGGCATGTCACTACACTGTAACTCTAATTTGGAAGGAGGACTATTTGTAAGACAGTACTGACAGTCGACTGTTTTGTCACGATTTAGCAACAGTTGGTAAAAAGAGAGGACAAGCATAAGAGGTGAATTCAGCCAGATTAAAGATAAAATGACTATCGGCTCACCAGCATCCAGGAACCTCCAATTTTAACTCAAACATAACTTAACAGACACTTATATAAGCTAATGTACCAAACTGCATGGTGTTTTCAGGCTAATAGCCTGCAAGTCTACTATAATATTTTCATTCAACTTACTTTGCAGATAGAAACCAATAGATTTGCATACAAATTTCTTCAGTTTCAGTCTTCCCAAGAATCGCCTTTGGGCTTCACCCCAGATTCAGAGAAAAACGCTGCATTAGAGAATTAAGAGAGGTTTAAATTAAAAACATCATCGCTGCACACTCTCCATCTAGATACATGTATTATTGAACTGAAATATTCACCTTTTATGTTAATACAGATGCATCAATATGTAAGCAGCATTTTGCTATTGTAGCTGGCCGAGCTAATTTTTACTACTTTATATACTGTACTGTTGAATTGTTTAATCCAGTGGTCCTAACCTAAGGGTTGTGAAGTTTAGAGGTGAAATCTGCTTATATACATCTGAAACATGATGAGGGGCCCCAACTAGACACTGCCTTTTTTAAGGGTAAGGGGTCACAAACCAAAAAGGCTGGGAACCACTGGTTTAATCTTTGAAAGTGCATTGTATTTTATAAATGTAATAAATGTACTTTTCTTTGTAATCTGAAACGTCACTATACAGCTGTCAATTAAATATAGTGGAGTAAAAAAGTCAATATTTCAAATGTAGTGCAGCAAATTGGTACTTAATTACATTAGTTGAGTAAATGTACAAAGTTACTTTCCACCTATGTTTTTTTCCGCTTTACACCCATTATCCTTGAGCTGTAAAACGTGCAGACAAGTGACAAAATGAAGGAAAAACCTTCCGGGGTACGTGGAGAACCATCACGACTGCAGATTCTTCCATCCAGGATACAAGGGTCACTGCCACTGCTCTCAACAATCATCACCGAAACATCAAATGTGGAAATATCTTTTGGAGGAATGGCGTTCTTCCCTCCAGCAGAGTCACAGAGACTTAGGGAATCTATGACAAGAAGCACTAAAGCTCAAAACCTTACAGTGATTGAATTTGTCACCCATCAGTATGTCTCCCTGTCATAACCTAAATAACTCGGTATGTTGAGATTTGTAGTTTGCTTTGATCCAACATTTCACCACTTGTAGATGCTACTGAGGCCTCTACCCAAGTGGATTTTTATATCTACTCTGGTCTCTCCCTCCGACAGTGCCGCTTCCATCAGGCTAAGCCGATTTGGATAGACTCTTAAACAACATCAGTGGGGCGAAGCATCTGGATCTCTGAAAAAAACACGGCTTTGTTATCAAAATAATGAGCTATTTAAGTCGCGCCCATGAGAAAACAATGTTTGATACCTTGAGATAATGATGTAATTCAATTGTTATTTCAGGGTAGCAAACATGAGCACTACAAACTGAGTTGCTGTCTTGAGATAATGAGATAGTTACGACATGATGAAAACAGTTTGATTTCTCGAGATAATGACACAATTAAGTTGTAATCTCAACATAACAGGCCTAAAAGTAGTAGAAGCTGATCTCAAGTTCTATAAAAATGCAAATATTAGACAGCAAATCATAGAAGAAGGAGGTATAGAAAGTCAAAGTGAAAGAATAAACAACAATCTAGAAGAACAAGAAGTGAGACGTTGAGGGTTAGGAGGTGCAGTGTACTGAAGCGTTTGCAGAAAGCGCACAATGATAAGGGGAAGGGAAGTGGAGCACAGAGGAGATATTTTTCAAAGCATAATTAATAGTGCACCTGTTCCTGTCATCTGGATGAGTGAGAGTGTAAATGAGGTAGATGGCTTGAGAAGGAGCGATGGAAGAAAGAAGGGTTTGGTGAAGGTGGAAGAAAAGGGGGAAGGGGTAGGGGAGGGATTGGTGGAGAGAGGGGAAGGTACAGCAAAGTGTAAAAGGAGAGAAGGAAGGGGGAAAAAGGCATCATGCAGGGAAAAAAGTATAATGACACCATTATAAAATACAAGAGATGGGACACATATTATGGTGATTGTGGCTCATTTCCATACATATAGAGCACTCTGCCAGTGAGTCAAGGAGAGTGCAGTGGCGCATGTCAGCGACAAGACTGCCGACTCTCAACAGTTTGATCCGACTGCAGCGCCGGCGCAATCTGACTCCTCCACACAGCAGCAAAGTCAATGGGCGGGCAGGGACCTGTTTACCAATTCGCTTCAATGAGCTCTGTAAGAAAAGTATGCACTCCTTCACCTCGTGCGACTGTTTGGCTGCTAAGTATGCTGAGAGCACTTGGGCGTGACATTCAAGATTTTGAGAAATCCTGTTTAAAAAAATGAAGGCCTTTGAGAGGAGGGCCATTGACTTTGAAATAAATGAAGATCCAGCTGCATGAAATGTCATCGTGAAAACGACTGAGTCATTCAGTACAGGTATTTGTGCAGAGTTTGGTAGATTTTTTATTTTTTCCTAAAGGGCTTGTAAGGAACATCTCAAGTTTGTTTATAGTACCCTGGGGTACTCCTGTGAGATGAATCAACAGGGTGAAAAGTGTGAAAGTGGGGGAGAGAGGGGCTTTTGCTCACTTCAAATGGAAACCACATCAAATGTGGAGGGGCGAGTGTTTTGAACCCACACACCACTTTTCATGTCGGTGGCGCAGAGCGACTTGAAATCCACTCCCTTTATTTTAACTTCTCCACCAGCACATTAGGGAAAGTTAATTCCTTGCTGATTAAAAGACTTTAGTCGGACGAGCTTTCAGTGAAGAATATCTATCCTCACACAGTGTCCTGAATCAACTTAGACCATATATTGTGATCAAATTCCAGGACGCAAGCCTCATCGAAGTTAAAACGAGACCAAGAAGAAGGTTAATCAAACTGTGATTTGTATTCTTTTTTAAATAAGTCTAGAGCTCACTCATCTTCAACTATTTTTACTCTTAATTTTCTTAATTTAGATAGTGAGCAAGTAGAGAGGAGACCAAATTTGATAAGTACTGCAAGAGGTGGGAAATTAACCTTCTAAGTGCAATTTCCTAAAGTAATAAAAATTTTAAACTTTTTTAAACAATTTAAAAATATTGATTTATAAATGCTATAAAAAAAAAACATGTTACACTGTTTTTCCACATTGGATCACAATTACTCAAGTCGCCACTGGACATATTGAAGAGTCAGATACACACACTGACATGTTTCAGTTTTAACACTGCCAGCTAGTGCTGACAATGACTTTGGGATGACACAGTGGTATGTGTGTGTGTGTGTGTGTATATCCAGGGGTGTGCCTCCAGCAGCTGTGCTACTGGCTCTCGGCGCTGATATTTATTGTCTCAGACAGCCCGACAATCTCATATAAGCCTGTTTCATGAGCGGCGTCTGTGTTGTCAAGATACATTTACAGTAAAGACCCTGACTCTGAAATTAAAATTACCAAAGGGGAAAGTTTGCAGCGCATTAGCAGGCAAACCTAAAACAGTGACAGTGCAGTACAGTATCTGATCCTTGAGCCGCAGTGAAAACACTAATACATAAGTCATGAGGCGAGGCTGTTGTAGCAACCCAGCAACAGTCGCGTGGCGTATCGCATTATGCTGTAGCCTTTGGGGACCCTACATAATGCAGTTATGTGACAAAGCTAGTGCACGTCAGCCACAGGCTGGCTTCTGCCTGCTTGACAGTAGCTATGGAGGAAAAAAGTGAGAAGCATGTTATCTGTTGTACCTAGCTCCTGTATCTCATATTTAAGTCCCTCATTATTCATGGTAACCCCAGCTTAGGACAGAGATTTCAAGAGCTGGCAGGATCCCTGAAAGGAAGGACCAATCTGCAGCATGGGGGGGCCCGACAAGTCCAAGGAGAGGAGAAGGAAGGGGGAGCCGAGTGGCCTCCGAGGCCCCAATGTCAGTTCACTTCTCTGGGGAAGAAAAGGTGCTTACCGGCCCTTCCAAGTGATTGATGATTGGGCCCGATGCAGAGGTAGGATGCAGCCATAGGTAGACAATGCAAGACTTTGCTTGGATAATCAGTTTATGTCAATGGGAAAGAAGACAAAACATATGAATCCCCAGTGTGGAAGGTTGTGAATGTATGGAAGCAAAATAGAAGTTACAGGTAATGATGGTGTTATGAGAGGTTGTCGAGGACATAAATCATGCTCTCTGTCACACAGGGCACCATAATCTCACAAAATACTACTTCACCTTCCTGCATGCACAATCATACTTTCATACTAACCATTATATTCTTCTATGTACACCACTATTCTCTCCCAAAATTAAACTTATACTCTCTTTTTTCTCTCACTATAATCAGCCATAATGGTATATGATGAAGAGGATGTTAGAAGTAGTGCAAGTGAAACCGAATGATACTACATATAACAGAATAATACTATAGAATTGCTGAGACCTGGTAATGCCAATCCTCCTAGGATCCTTAATGTACTTGAAAACATTTTGTTTTAAGAGGAATGCAGTAATAAGGAACCCTTGCCTCGACAAGAATTTTACCTGCCTTTCTCTTAAACCTTTCTAATTAAAAAACACTCTCACCACTTTCTCACAAACTCAACTCAAACACTACTTTTCTTCCTCCCATACACCAAACTGTGAAATTTATAAACTACAAATGTATTCAGGCCTGGTAACCAGACAGCTGTGGGACTGATTACAACTATGTCAGATTTGATCTGTCTTGTCTCTTTGTCTCTTTATGTGTGCGTATACGTGTGTATTGGTTAGGGAGGGTATTTGTCAGCCATATTGCCTCAAGGGGAAATTATGGCAGTGGCATCATCAGTGGTTGTGAAGCACGCCATGTTTTAGCGCCAAACTACTTCATTACTCTGGAATCAAATTGCCCTAATCGGAGATGGATGTCCTGATTTGTGGCAACACAAGGTGTGTGTGTGTGTCTGTGTGTACGCACGTGTGTGTCTGTTTGTGGATGTGTGCATGTTACAGGTGCATCAATGCACGCACATGCCAACATGCAGGTGTTTTTAGTGGGGGCGGGATGGCAATATAAATCAGTTTGACTGCATAATGAAATATGAGATGAAGCACACGATAAATGCCAGTTACAACACAAGACTGCTCAATTCGATATATAATACACAGCATGTAGCAAGGCTGAGTCCTAAAGTTCTACATGGCTAAATGAAAAGACAGAATGCACCTTTAGAGAGGTATCACTTGGTATCAGCTGATTTTTAAAGATACATGTAGATCAGATGTGTGTGTGTCTGCATCTGCATTCATGTGTTCATCTGGTTTCTGCTCCCCAGCCTGTGCATATAGTATGCTATCTTAGCCAATCAGCAATTGCAAAAAACAATTTCTTTTCCCTGTAGGTGGCTAAAGCTCATCTCTACAGCAGCCTAAGGCATTTTTCCTTTTATAGTTCATTCATACGTACATAGGCCCAGATCCCCCACACTGCAATGGAAGTTGACATCAGTCGTGTAATTGGACAACTGTCAGATGTTGGACACATTCATTTATACTGTCTCTCATCTGTATACTGTGTGAGCATCTTTACATCTTATAGCAAAATAGTTTACATGGATGTGCATCACTTTGTTGCCAAGAACAGAAGACTGTCATCACCAGAAAGCAAAATAGCGACCTGTTATGCAGTGTGCAGGTGTTACGGTTCGGTCACATCACACTTAAGTCCTATGAATATATTCACTCTGTATCCCATTGACTTCTATTGAAGCTAACATGACGAACAAATTCAAGGACCTGAGCTCTATTTGGTTGTTTTTGTTTCTGTTCCCGGCAGACCCACAGGTCAGAGGTCACCTTTGTTCAACTTTGACTGTCTCTATGTGCACAGATTGCCAATAGAAACACTGCTGCACTTTGTTTGGAAATGAAGAACCCATTATTGTAGCATGTTTCTGTACAATCGTGTTTTTAACTTTGTGATTTTTCCTGAAACAAAGAGGCATACTTTTCAGACTGTGGAACAAAATGGGTTCCAGCCATCAGCGAGCATCCAGCAGCAGAGTGGATTACTAAGCAAGATGGAAATGCATGGAATACGTTGTCAGCCAGTATGGAAATAACTCCTGAGGCAATAGGAATATAAGAGAGGACTGTTTGCTATTTCAAAAATATGTACAATGCACTAGGTAATAATAAGTAGGACAGACTTGACAGTAACTCTAATGGAATTACAGTCATTCCAGGACAGTGTAACAGCAGCACAAAGATAAAGTAATGTGATGGAACAGAAAGAAACGTTCACACTCCAACCGACTTGGTTGATATGTCGCCTCATGAGTAACTGTGGATGGTGTTAGCAGCTCTGGGTGAATCTGTGTAGCTGTCTGGTGCAATTTTTAGCAGGCTGTTATTTGCTGCTTTGTCTTGTCTCTTAAACACTTGCATTGTTTTGCTGAGCTGACATAATTAGCCTTTAAGCTCCAATCAGACTGTGTTCCTCAAAAACAAAGAATAACAAGACTAAGAGTCTACAGCCACGCTAACGGCTCTGCGAGGCTGTGTAGGCACAGTGGTGCTTTGTGCTAAAGGCTAACATTATCATGCTAATATCCTCACAATGACAATGCTAACATGCTGATGTTTAGCAGGTATGATGTTTTCCATGTTCACCTTGTTGGTTTAGCATGCTACAATTTGCTAATTAGCACTTTACGCTGCTCTACACAAAAATGTGGACTTCTGCTGAGCCAAGATCAAAGCTAACAGTGTGAATGCAGGGAAATAAATGAACTATTAATATTCATACTTAGCCACTAAAGCACAGAATAAAGGTGTACAAAGACTAGAGAGGCAACTAATACATGTTATGCCAAATATATGCCACGTTTTATAAGAGCCACATACAAACTTAGAAAAGAGGCAGGCACACAAAGACATCATGAGTCACATAATGCATACATATATACATATCGTATGCATACGGACACACACAAACACGTGTTCACACTCACACATACACAGTGTAAATGTCACTGAGGAACGCAATCTGTTCCTTCCACTCAGCATAGCTGGAGCAGCATTTTCCCAAAGCCAGCTGAGAGAGGCAGATATTAAAAAGGCATTGGGAGAAACAATTTACACACACCCATAAATTAATCCGCCGCTAAGATGCATTTTTTAATAGCTGAACGGGGACCAGGGGGAGGCCTGGGTGCTCCAAATGGCAGGATCTGTGTCACAGACATGACGCACACCGAATGTGTTAAGAAAAATGTTAAGACTGCAGTGGGAGCAACTTTACATCCCAGTAGCTACACGACACCGAGCTGAATAAGAAGGGATAATGGAGCCAAGAGGACAACAATAGCAGATTGGTATTAAGGTATAACACCACTGATAACATGCCGGGTCTGTCCCAGTGCACACATTTGGGGTCTTAAGCACTTCAGTGCACATTCAAGTGCCACCTGGTATGAAGGCAAATGTGTCCCACTTCTGAAAAATGCCAACACCATACCCACACTTGATGCACACTTATCCTAATACCATGTAGGAGTGATATTTAGAGCTTAATGTATTACACAATTCATCACAGTCGGCTGCAGTCCAGTTGTTGGTGGTAGTACTCCTGTGAGCTGGTTTATAGAAGCATGAACAAGTTGTAATCATCAGTTTCATGACATGTTGGATTCAATGTGATGATTTCAATGATTTTGAAAGACCAACAATAAGACTTAATATGGTAATGATAAAGCAAACTTCTTCTAAATATATAAACTGGCTAGTGTCTTCCAAAGCTGAATGGATACAATGCAAAACTAGATGTTAATTAGTTGATAATAGTCCTGCTTTCAAAATGTAAAAGTGCAGAAGTATCCAGTAGTCCATCCTGCAAAGTAATTATAAGTTGTTGATTCCAAAAAATAAAAAAGTACCATTCTAGTTAGATTATTCATACATTGTTTGCTGTAGAAATTTCTTGTATGATCAAGCAAATGTATGAGAAAGAAGACAGGATAAGAAATATGGCTTTCGTAGAACCAAGAAAAAATGACACTTGATTCTAAAAAAATAATTAAACCAGTTTTATATTAAAACACTGATTGATTGTCTTGTTTGAAGAAAATAAAGACTTTTAGGAAAAGCAAGATGGATATTTTTGCAGCATGTGCATAATCTCCAAAGTAACTAGTAACTAGAGCTGCCAGACAAATGTAGTGGAGTAAAAAGTGCAATATTTCCCTCTGAGATGTCATAGAGTAGAAGTATAAATTAGCATTTAATGGAAATACTCGCAAAGTACAAGTAACTCAACATTGTACAGTACTTCAGTAAGTGTACTTACTGCCCAAAACAAAAGATGGTATTGGTTTTTTTAGCGGAATAAAAGCCAATAACACTGACCTCGTCCTGTTTTCTGTTGCTGACTTCTGGTTAGTGAGGTGCAGTGTGGTCCCTGTATGACTGAAAGATAGAGCCTAACACCAACACTACCATGCTTTTGGATGCACTGTTAATGGGACACTAACATTAGATATGTATGTTATGCTGATGATGATGTAGGTGAGGATGCTTGGATGAAAATCATCCACCAAACTACATAATAATTCCTGACATTTTTTTTTTTCTGCTACCCTTCTCAGCTGCTTGTGCCACGATCATTAGTTCAGGAATAATACAAATGTGTGTCGATGTGAGACTATCAAACATACAGAATGTTTTGCATGCACATAATGTGGAACTTGGAGTTCATATGCGAACACACCACTTTAATCAGCAATGGAACTCAACAGAATTGAGGAAATTCAACCTCTGTTGAATACACTGTGTGGAATATGCAATTGCAAAAATTGTATGAATCATTGCGAGTCACGAAATCTTTAGGAAATGTCATAAAAATGCAATATGCATAAATAATATATCCTGCAGCTATGATGCGCTGCCTTCCAAAAGGCATATGATCTTGGAGCAAAGTAACACAATGGCTGCTAAGCACAGCCAGATTCGAAATTGTTCAGACTGTCTCATAATGTAACTATTCATATGTCAGAAGCTAAGATGTGAGGATTTCAGAAAGTTCATGGAAAGTTGTGGGAGACACGACTGGAACAAGAGAAAGTCCATTATTTATTTGTGGTTTGCAGCGAGAGGTTATTTCTTGGCTTGACTTCACTCTTCCCTGCAGAAGTATGAGACTGTTCTTAGTACTCTCAGTGTTCTCTTTGCTGGTGGTGCCAGTTTGGGTTTCTTCTTGAAATCGCATATTTAGGGGACACAGGTTGAATTCCTGCTAGTCACTCCTAATACACCCAAAGTGGTGACAAAATACAGAAAAAAAACTCCTTATAGGTGATATTAATTGGAATTCTGGTTATATATCTCCAAAAATTAGGAACGACATCATTATTTTAACCCCAAATTGTATTAATATTTCTGTTGTACTCAATAAGAGAATCTTTGGGGGAAGCTACAAGCATATCCATAGAGATATGGTGAAATTTCACCAACTTCCACAGCTGCATTCTAACTGCACTGGTTTCAGTTGTGTGGGAGTAAATAACCTCTTTAAAGCGATAAAACTGTATTTTAATGGGGATTGTGTGCTGAGTCTCTCAGTAGTCATCATCCTCAGATACAAAAGAAAGAAAAGAAAATCAAGCTATTAATATATTCGTGCTCTCCCATTTACCTCTTTGAAGATGAAGACATGCGCATATTATTGTCATTAAAACCCACATGATCGGCGACAGCCAGGGGATGATTTCAGGACATGAATTTTTAAAATAGTGCTCTCTGATAAAACTATTTGCACCTGGTAATAAGATAGCACAGGTGTGAAGAGAAATGCCACGTGTTTTGACACGCAGTGAGTCAGAGAGAGTGGGGAATGAACAGGATTGGTTGTAGAGGAGGGGAAAACACCGCTAGAGCTTTATCCGTTCCTCTCGGCCCCATGCATCTGCCACCATAATTTGTGATAATGACGGCATCCCAGCAGGGCCACTCTGCGCAGAGTGATTCGGAATTGATTTAGTGCATTAATTACGCCCCTGTTACGGCGATGTCATGGACAATATTTTACAATTTGATAAGCAAAAGACGCGCTGTGGGATCATTTTGATGAATTGCGAGGGTTCGGCCGTGGCGCGCTTCTATGGTCGTACCTTTTAATTTAACGGTAATCACTTTCCCCCCACACACCGTGGAAGCAGCAAGACTTTAATTTCACCTCGGAGACCTCTGCTCTGCACCGTGTCTGCTTTGATCAGGCCTGGCAAAACAGCCAGGCATGCAGCCGACCACACACACACACACACACATCGACACACATATGCAGAGATGAATAGGTGAGCAGGGCCATCGGATCTTGAATACTGGATGTTAGGTTGTGTGCGTGCATGTGTAATATGTCTGTGTGTACATTCATACAGTATGTTTCCATAATATGTGTTGTATGGATACGTGTGTGTGTGTGTGTGTGTGTGTGCATCTATTCTGTTACTCTGGCCCCTGTGTACCTCTCTCTGCATCGAAACAACAGCTCTCCAATGCTGCAGGCTGGACAACCAGGAGCCCAGTAATGAGCAGGAGCAGTAGTGTCTCAGTCGTACCACCTACCGAGCCTCCCTGGGGGCAGAAGAGACACCCCAACATCCAAACTGTGGGGCCGCAACTGCCACAGGAGTCAGGTCCAACAGCAGCAGCCCAAACAGGGCAGTTCGCTAAAAAAAGTTGTCAACTCTGTAAACAATATGCATAAATGTATGCCTCCATCTTTATGTATTATGTATGCCTCTTCCTTATTTTGACTACTGAACATACTGTTGCAGTTACAACGACATTTTTGGTGCTTGACAGCTAAGTCTCAAACTTCTTATCGTT
This sequence comes from Maccullochella peelii, assembly GCA_002120245.1. NCBI lineage: Eukaryota > Metazoa > Chordata > Actinopteri > Centrarchiformes > Percichthyidae > Maccullochella > Maccullochella peelii. The sequence goes on along the minus strand of LKNJ01000153.1, from coordinate 111,940 downwards.
CAGATCATTTAGACACTATTTGAAATGCTTTGCTGTAACTCCTCTTGAGTGCATTGCTAGGACATTGAAATTGCTCTACTTGAGGATAAAATCATCCTTAAATATGAAATAATACTGACTGTCAAAAAAAACATCAGCACCAGCAGCGACAATCGTAGAAATGATAAGTTCATTCAGTCTAAGCAGTACCATGGATGAAAGACAGCCTATAATTTTTTTCTTGTCTTACAAATAGATGTGCTAGATAGCAACAAAACTCTTGTTTGTCTGTTCAGGTCCTATTGTGGTGAAAACCTCAGCCAACAAGGGTTTCAAACAAATTGTCTTTAAAATTAGTGTAGAATATTTTTTCTGCTATTGCTACAAATTCCTGAAGCAAGGAAAACAACAAGGTTTTTCCTTTTTCTTTTCTTTTTGTTGTAAGCAAGTTTGAGGTTTCCCATTTCCCTTCTGGTTAACAAATTACTCAACTGCTGCACTCTGGAAAAAAATAAATATATAAAACAGAGTAAAATGTTATATTTTTCTTCTCTTGGATTTGGACGTCTCCATTAACCCACAATTAACGGGCTATAAGATACATCAGGGTTGTGCCACCGTGATCTGGCAGGGTGCTGGCTGGCGCGGGCAGAGTGCTAATTTTCCCAGCGTTAAGAGCTATAATTATGCAGACGCAGCCGGGCACCCGAGGGGCGCTAACAGCCTCCCGTTCCAGGCGACAGTCCCAACCTTTTATGAGCTCCTCAGCTGGTTCAGAGGCTAATGAAACTGTACAATTTACCTGGCTAGTACGCCCCCCTCTCCAACCATCGCTTGGGATCATGGTGTCGTTATTTGGTGAAGAGGCCCTGTGACAGCCATTGTGCCGCGTTGAGCACAACAGCGTGAAACATCTGTAAAGAGCAGGAACGGGGAGTGAAAGAGAGAGGAGCACTTGACCTCTTCACTGGCCTTGTCCTCTACCTCTCTCTGTCTCTCTATGTAAATAACATCTCTAACTGTGAAGGCAGAGCTCTCTTTTCACTCGCACTCGAAAGTCCTGCAGCACAGAGCCCGAGCCAGAAAATACAACGATGGATTCAGATTGTTATGGGGAACTAAATGATGGAAAAATTCCACATAAATAAGAATCATATGAAAACAATCTGACCTGAGGAACTGAAATTACTTTCCAATACACTACATGGCTAAAAGTATCTGGACACTGGACTGTTTTTTTTGTGTGTGTGTTTTGTGCATTTCCATCCACTTGTTTGTAAGTGCATTTTCGAGTTTTTGAAAAAAGTCGAAATATGAAAAATATATGCATATTTGCTGATTTTCTGGAAATTTGTTTAGAAAGCTACATTTGGATGGAAACTTGGCTTTTGTCTCTCTCTCTCTCACCCTCATTCTCCCTCTAGGCGCCATCAAATGAACTCCTGGTCTGACACCCCATTGGCCATTTTGATTCTGAGGAACCAATTGCCAACCAGAACCCCCTATATAAAAGGAGACCTCAGACAAAAAACCGGTCTCATTCTGCCTTTGACATTTCTTTGGTTATAAGCTGTTGCTGTTGCACTTTGATACAGTTATGGGGCAATGACATACATTTTCATACACGTAGGTGACTTTTGTTAGAAACATTAGATTTATTGGTTGGTTTTTGATGTCTTTACACGGATAAGTTAATTAGGTCTCTCTAGTTTCCTAGTCCACCTCAGGGACATTACATGGACATTGCACCCATATGTGCATGCTGAACATTTCATTCCAAAACCATGGGCCTTAATCTGTTGCTACAACTGCCTTCACTCTTCTGGGAAGACTTCCCACCAGAGTTTGGAGCCTGGCTGCAGGGATTTGCTCCCACTCAGCCAGCAAGAGCATTAGTGAGGGCCAAAGGTGATGTTGGTTCATAAGGCTTGGCTTGCATTTGTCAGTCCAAATTATCCCAAAGGTGTTGGATGGGGTTGCGGTCAGGGCTGTGTTCAAGCCAGTCAAGTTCTTGCACCCCAAACTTAGAAATCTTTTTCTTTATGGACCTGGAAATGTGGATGTCTTAAAACTCAGATCGCTGGAGATTGCTAGAGAAAGGGGACTCATGTCCAAACATGCTCAGTGCACGTTAATGCACGTAATGCACATATCTCAGGCAGGTTAGAGTATTGTTATGAGTCTTTTCTCAGGTCTACCAAAGAAAGCTCTCCCTGATGACTTAAGGCATTGTCCAAATCTGATCATTCTCAAATCTAAACTTAAAACCTACCTCGACACTGCTGCCTATACTAGGTAGGTGTTGTCCCTAAAGGAAACCTTCACCAAACTGGTGCCACAGTGTTGTACACTCTGAAGATTTCCCTTAATTGGAACTGAAGAGCCTAGCCCAAACCATGAAAAACATTCCCAGACCAAAAGTACACTTCTACAGTACACAAGGACATGTATCGTGAGTGAATGGTGGATGAATGGCAACCATCGTTGAAGGACAGACATGGTGAAAGGTGGAGATAGAGTGGAGTCTGAATTACTGCCTCGCAGTAAATTAATAGCACGGAGTCACACTCAAAGAGAGAGATGAGCGATCAGATGAGTTCTGAATAATGACACAAAGAGAAGCAGTAATCTCTCACTAGCGCACTGATCTCAACAGGTTACATCAAGGACATGAAAGGAAAAAAAAAACAACTGCACGTTGTAGCTGATGAAGCCATGGTGCTAACGACCAAGGATGAAGGTTTGTCATAGTATACGAACATGGCCACTCTGTTGAAGGTGCAAGTGTATCCTGTAACCTCATTTTGACCTTTGATCAGTCCCGACTTCAACATCTCTGTTAATATAACATCTACACAGCAGGTAAATGCACAGAGCACACACACACACACACACACACACACACACACACACACACACACACACACACGCTGATAGTTTGCTAAGCATGTGAGGCAGCAGAGCAGAAAACGTGTGCCTCCACAATAGATTTCTGAGGATGTACGCTTTGAGAATAGCTGAGCTGCAGAATCACTGAGCGCTTTCATTTGCAGCTGAAATACAGCCCAAGGAAAATGGGAATCCTTTGGTGTGAGGAGTCTCTTTTCTCTCCTCTCTCATCTCTTTTTATTTATTGTCTCCTCTGTTGCCAGGCTGCGCTGAACTTTACTTGTGGAGCCACGTTAGCCCTCTTTTAAAAAAAAAGAAAAAAGAGCGAGTTTGGAAATGAGTGCTTCTTAAAAAAGCTGTATCTGTTTTTTTTCTCTGTCTCTCTCGGCTGGTGTTTGCCAGAGATAAGCTCTGTAAAGAGTGTCTCTGTCTGCATGTCGACATAGAGTATACACCTCAGTGACCGTGTCATTCATCTCTCTTTATTGCTGAAGCTTGTGTGTGTGTGTACAAGCATGTGTGTGTCTATCTCGAACTCTGACTCTAACTCTATCCTCTGGGGAGAAGTTTGAGACTTTACCGTGACACACATGACTCGCTGTACGTCTCTTCCCGGCTTTATGGACAGACATCCCCCGTCCCTCCGCTCTCAGCTGCAGGCCTGGCATTGCGCCCTGTGTTTTGGAGAGCTAGCCGCCAGATTGATCCAGCTTTAATGAAGAGTCCTTCAGCCTAGGTGACATCATTAGCTGGTTGTGGGCCACTGCGGGCCACTTGGCACGGCTCCCCGCTTCACTTCTGGGAAAATGGGTCATTCTGAGTGACAGACAGACAGTGTCCAGAGGAGCCGGCCAGCAAACTAGACAGAGGGGGTATGCCAGGCGGCAGCACGGTGATGCCCTTCAGACACCTGTGCCTGTGTTCACAAAACATTTTATCTCGCAATCAAGCCCTAAACAGATTTAATGAGGAGTTTCTGCTAAGAATGCAAATCTCAGGACAACTTTAGTAAGCTGACCTTGCCTGAGACTCACAATGAATTGATGCCACTGCTGTTTTATGACTGAAGTCTTTTTTCCCTCCTTATTCCTTACAGGAACCCAGAGAAAGGTGGACATGACTGGCTAAGAAAGTCAGTTATTATGAGAGGTATAGGTATTTTCTTAAAGGTTCTAATCCATCCAGGACCATCAATTGGAGAACAAATCATCAAAAAAAAATTTATTTTGTGATTGAAGCAAGAAGAAATACAAAACTTGTTTCCATTGCTGAACTGACTGACAAAAAGGGTAAGATTTAAAATCTAAAAAGGTGAGCTGTACACAAATTGGCCAAATTTCAGAAAATAACTTAACAGTGAAGTTATAATGAAGGCAATGTGAATGAGCACTGGCTGTCATCTGAAAACATTGCTGTTGTAATAACATCATTAACTGACTGACTGACTTACTAAAATAATATACACCTACACTACACTCTACTGTCTTGCTCATGATAGAAAATTAGAGAAGGGTGGAACTCATGTAAACATCTGGTATATTTTCTTCAGTTTTTAAACCAGAACATGGACAAAAAATCCTTTTAATATCAATCAAATTTTCAAATTCCTAACTGTACCAAGCATAAACACAAAACCTAATCCATATATTAATAAAAGATTGTGAAACTGATTGAAATCGATACAATACAAATAGGCCACATTCATTTCTTCTGAATGTACTGTAAATGATCACCGACTGTCATCTGAAAACATAACCATTGTCATAACATTATTTGCAATTTAATACAAAACACCTTTTACAATGTCCCAAAGTTTGCCTTCTAGTTTTAGACAAGTAAGCAAGTAAATATTTACTTATATAGAGCTTTTACATTCAGAATTTGTTTGATACAAAGAACTTGTAACATTAGAAAACCTTGTAAATATTACTCTTTCCATTCCCTGGATCAGATGGAGACTGATGAGGAGTCCTCTGTGGCCTCTGATCTGATCCGTGGTAATTCAGTATATTTGCTGTTAAACTATATTAAAGCCGGAAAAAAAGCCACACACTCTGCGTTGTCCTCAGTCAAAAGTGATTTTTAAATGTGTAAAACAAAATCTGGGCTCAAACAGTATTATCTACTTATTGTTTGTGCAGTGGGCATCAAAGGTCAATTCAGGTCAGTCGAGGTCAGACACAAATAATACAACCTTACACACTGCAATTTGACAGTCCTAAAATGTAACCACAGCAAAGCAATATTTAGTATAGCTTTAGAGTGACCTAATGGAGTAAGCTCCACCCATGTGCGCCTCTAAGCTGGATAAAACAAACACTGAGATTTATTTGTGAATACAAATTGACTCAGATCTGATACAGAATGGGCTATAAAACTAACTTAATCACATTTCTGCTCCTCTTGCACTCACACTGGGTCTACTGATGGGAGGCAGAGAATAAGGGGAAATCAGAGAGCTGTGGTTTGGAAGAAAGCTGGGCCTGAGGACTCTGCGGATCCATCTCATCCATCTAACTGTCAGCGTCTCACCAGGCAAAAATCACCAAGTCGTCCTGACTGTCCCTGTCCTCAACCCCTCCTCTCCCTCCCCTCCCTCCCTCTCCATCTCTGCCATGTATTGCCCCCTATCCCTGCTCGCTCCATACACACACACAAACACACAGATATATGCAGACACAAATACACACCCCTGCGGCACGGTAGCTGAACATTGTAATTTTAGCACAGCAGCTGTTTTTGCCTGCCATAAAAGCGACACCCCTCTAGCTCTTCTCTCGCCACCCCCCCCTCCATCATTTCCTGTATCCCTACTATCCCGAGCATTTGTCCATATGTATTGTAATAGGCTGCTGTTTTAAAAAGAACATAGAGAGTCTAAGTACATCAGTTCTCCTTAGCAATTCTCAGCCTGCCTGCAGCTCAGAATGTGTGAGTCTATGTGGTGTATCTGTTGAAATGTGTGTGTGTGTGTAGATAATGGTTTGACACCGACATTGAACTTTGCATGAACTGCTGTGTGTGTGTGTGTGTGTGTGTGTGTGTGTTGCTTTAAGTTGCAGATAATGGAATAGTCAAAATTCTTTAAGAAATCACCAAAAAGACCAGCACACCATCAAACTATCCATCTTCAGAGCATAGCACTTCCAGCTTAAGAATTAGGGTGGGGTCTTAGGGGAGTTCTTGGGACCAATTGCGGGATTGCTACAAAGTTACCATGGCAACCACATAACCCCCAAATCTTGACCCCCCCTCACATCCACTTAACAATCCCCCAGATGCCTAATTGTTTCCCTAATGATGCTGGGCCTAATGGGACTGTTTATGGTATTCATTTGATAGCGCTTGGCCCAGTAATTAGACTACACCTCACTTCATTAAACAGCAGGGGGGAGTGATGGTGCCCGGTGGCACCTACAGTATATGCACACGCAATAGCACAAGTGAATTTTAAAACACAGTCCCGGTGACAGACACACACACCCGGAGACACACACACACACACAGAAAGCGGCTACAGACCCAAGAGAGTGCTGTGTTCGGGAGGACTGGCGATGGCACTTTACATTCAGAGTACTGCTCATTTGCCTGCAGTGTCTCAGTGCAGACATGTCTTCCATAGTAATTCTTACCAGTACCTCTTATCATTAGCCCCATTGTACTGGATAGTGTTATATTGCACTGGCAAAGGGCTTTAATCAATATCCATGAGTTCTCTCGAAGTGAATAAGATGCTGAACTCATCACTGGTTACATATTGTAACACCGTCCAGATAAGAGATGCAGCTGAATAAGCTGCCTTGAATGCAAATGTAAAAATGGCCTATTGTTGTCTCTTAAAAGACTAATCCAACCTTTGAGAGTTTGGTAAGTTAGTAACATTTTCCATTACACTGTATGCAATGTAGGTAGGTGCTTATCATTATCCAAAAAGGTGAAGATAGCGGCAGTAATACAAGACAGTTGTTCCAAAAAAGTCCAGAATTTATCTTTAGCCTACTCTTCAGCATATATTTTAGCACTCCTGTGGAGAAGCCTTGCAGGTTGTGCCATTAAATGACTTTTAATGACTGACCCAGCCTCCATCTCTATCCATGGTGCTGAAACATCCCAACCCTGTTTCTCACTGAACCATTCAACCTCGGTCTTTCTGTCCACCTCTCTCCATGGTCCTGAAACCACATCTTTGTCCTCTCCACAGTGTTTCTCTCTCTCTATCTACCCATGCAGATACAGTGAAACCAAACAGAGACAGCTGCCCGTTCATACCTTGAGGAAGGAGAGGTTGCGGTTTCGATCGATGCTGGTGATCTCCAAATTGCCCATGACGACTTCACAATTCTCGTAGAGCTTCTTCAGGGTGCGGTACTGCTGGTCCAGGTCAGAGAGGGTGCTCAGCTTGTTCTCCGTGCCAGGACAAACTAGAGACAGAGACAGGAAAACGGTGTCACTTTAGAGGCAATTGGTCCGGTGGAGCATGTTAGCACACAAAAAAAGATCAGTCCAGTTCCAGCTCAATGGGCGGAGCCAAAGAACAACAGATTTTCAGAACACGTCAGAGTGGGGTAAAGATTCAAGGAAAGTACTTTGAAAACATGAATAAAAAGTCGAATTAATGTTTTTCGGTCATGCATGACCATGATAGTCATTATCTTGAAATGCCATCAAGCTAACTTGATCACATACAGTAGGCTACCATAATGTAGCTGCTTAATACTTAGTTATTTTGCCAGGAAAACTTTGATTCTTTGACTGCACTTACTGAGGTGCTAACTAAACACCAGACTGCATGGTTCAATGACTGCTGTATAGCACGCTCTCTGAAAAAATGTTAGAATCAGTGAGATAATGAATGTAGAATGAGAGAAAGAGGGCTGAAAAGACAGAAGAAGAAACATTCAGGCAAGGGGATTTCCGGAGTAAAACTATGCATTGTGTGAATGAAATAAGAAAGAAATGAAGGGAAGTGAAACAGGAAGGATTGGAGGACAGAGGGAGTCATGGCAAAGAAAGAATGGGTCGGGAGATTACGTAAATTGCTAAAAAGAGTGGAGAGCGCGGCAGACGTGACCCTCGACAATGAGGGAGCTGCGAGAGTTGAGACTTGGGGAGGACAAGTGGGGTGAGAGGGGGTGGATATCATTTCTCTGAGGCAGTGACCTACAGTCTGGCTTTGGCACTGGCAAACCGTTTAATCAAAGATATTCAAATTGCATTGGTTGACCTTTACGGGGGGTTTCACTTGGAGACTTTACTCGCCTGACGAGATTACAAGACTTTGAAGCTATTATAGTGAGAGGAAACAGCTCTATTGGTGCGTGGGAAGGCCAGGCAATTAGAAACTGGTAGATTAGACTGGTTTCAGCTGTGAAAGCGCTGAAGCACACACCTGTCTCGCACATCTCTGATAGCTTCCAACACCCTCTGGCAAACTACAGCACATGTATACTGAGCTTGTTATTTGAGCTATTAGAAGCTCCAGAAAATGATGCAAGGTACTGATGTTGTTCTTTGCAAAGCAGGCATGAAGCCAGAAAGCTGCTGTTATCTGTCGAGGCATAATATAAGCTGAATAAGAAATCTGAAACACATCATCCTCTCTTACAAGTGAGTTAAAAGCCAAGGGAGCTTCTCAACAGACTATTGAACTACAAATACTACAACTGTAATAGTCCGAAAAATACATACAATGCTAGAAAGGACAAGGGTGAAGATGGTACCTTTCGTGATCTCCAGAAATTTCATGATCACAAGGAAAAAGGTTTGTCTTATTATTTCTTGATCTTGAAATGACAGATAATTACCCTGCGATCTAAAAAAACCAACCATCTGCTCTTCAACTCTTTGCACAAAATAAGTTAAAGCATATAGATTCTGTAAATGATTGTGTTTGTCTGCAGTGCTAATGATAAATGCATGACAATCGACCAATGCAGGGGCTATCACTGTAATTAGTTCCTCCTATTTCCACCCATCAAGCTCTCTTTCCGTCCCTGCCAGCCTTCCCACCAGTCAGTCAGTCTCCCCAGCCTCAGTCCTGCTACCATCTGCTCCGTTCAGCTGGCACCATCGCCACGTTACCACAGGCATGACTGGAGGTTTGTGTGCTGGCGAGTGTGTGTGTGTGTGGCGGAATGGAGTTTGTCTCAATGTAATTAAACTGCTCATTAAAGTTTGTCAGTGGTTCAACTTTGAATAGGTATCCCTTTTAAATCTGAAGTTCATTTTTGCCAACAGCTGCAACTGCTTACTGCTTTGGTTAAAAGGGAGCGAGTAAATACTATTCCAACTATCTTTTTAAGAGCTTCACATGCGTTCCCTGACCCTATTCAAGCGTATTCACGTAAACAGAAATGTAACCTTCCAATTTCTGCAGAGAAGAACTTGACTGGAAGATTGACTGGCTTTGGGTTTAGGTCCAGATCATAGTTTCTGGCAAATGGGTGTCTGAGTGAATGTCTTGCACATGACCTATAATTACATTGTCCTGAGTTCTCTCATGCAAAACTGCAACGTCATGCTTTTTTAACATTTTTAACATACAACATCACGTTATGGACCAAATGATTAATTGAGAAAATAATTGACGAAATAAAATAATGGTCTCTGGAATATTTTTTTTCCCTTTTTGGCCTTGCAATCTAAAGAGATCACTGTGGTTAAATATGGGTAAAATAAACTTACATAAATAAGATTTTAAAAGTAGCCCCCGCAACGCTGGCTGTAGTTGTGGGTGCAAGTAAGATGAATGGTGTCTATTAGGGGTCAGTCGGCATCATCCATTTGCATTTCACCTTTTGTCATGTCCTGTAAATACACCTGCTGTACATTTTTCACGAGCCAAAGTTCATATTCTCCACATCCAAAGTGCAAGAATTTCAGAGAGAGAGAACAAAAAGAGGGAAAAAAAACAATGCACCTTTGCATAGTTGAACTTGCCCCTATATTTGAACAACATTGAGAGCTCATAAACTCCCATATTGCTTTATGGATCGTTGGCTCTGCAAAGATGAACGCGCTTCCTCTCCTCCGTGATCCCCCATATTGCTGTGGGTTCAGGCTGTGCGGGACAGAACGGCAGTGAGGGGACCTGAGCTATGGTGATAAATGAGATTTGCTGACCACACACACACACACACACACACACACACACACACACACACACACACAGATGAATTATTAGATGAAGTGATTTAAGAGTGGCTACAAACTCAAAGGGAGTCTGTGCGAGGATCAATAAATGTACGTGTGCGCGGGGATTCTTTTCTCTGTGTGTGTGTGTGTGTGTGTGTGTGTGTGTGTGTGTGTGTGTGTGTGTGTGTGTGTGGAGATGAAAGGTTAGCGGGCGTCTGTAATAATCTGTTATTGAAACCTACTTGCAGGTGTGTGCGCAAGTTTATGTCTGTGTGTGGTGATAAAAGATCAGAGGGGAGAGGTGAAAAGTGAGGGGAAAACAACTCTCAAAAGCCAATATCAGCCGACAGCACACAGACACACACACACACACACACAAACAGACAAAGAGAGAAATGGCACTCATTCAGGGTGAGTAAGCAAGGTAAAGCGAGGCAAGGAAAATAGAATTGAAAGACAGCGAGGGAGAGACACAATCTTGTATTTGTGAGAGTGGGAATGACGTCCAGGAGCATTAGCATTCATATCGACATGCTCTACTGTAAATGCTCTTTTCTCTGGGCTCATTTCGAAGGTGTCTAGATCCATCTGCTCTACCTCTTCCTCTCTCTCTTCTCCTAATTTCTTTTTCTCTGCCCTTAGCCATCTATTTCACTGTCTCTACCCCCTCTCTCGCTCCCTCCGTTCTTCTTTCTCTCAGGCTCAGCGGTGGACAATGTAAGTATTGAGCCGTTGCCTGTTATTTTCCCGTTAATGCAACGGGTGACACTGGGCCACGTCCACTTGACAGCTCCGGTGTGTGTGCCTGTCTGTGCCTGCATGTGCATTTGGTGGTATATCAGCCAATCAGGACAGTAGGCAGAACCTCTCTACAGCTGTGTCTTTGTGAGGCGGCTTGCCCTCAGCTCATTTAGAGCACAGAGTCATGTAGCTTACATACAGTTATTATTATTCAGACTGTCAGATTTCTTCTTGATTTAAAATTTTAATCTGCCTCAAAGGAAGCTTTTTACTCTTTCTGTAAAGCACCATGACGTATGCCCTGTGCCGAAATGCATTAGTTAAACAAAAAAGACTGTTGCCAAGTTGTTTTTCCCACAGTTGGTCCTCTCCTACTTAAGCACCTCATTGGCTGGTGACTTTGGTGAATTTGATTTATGATGATCACCAAGTGGAAGTGTTCTGTGGTAGAAAAGCAGCAAGAATGACAAAGCTAGACTGGGAAGGAAAGAAAGAAAGAAAGAAAGAAAGAAAAAAGTGGTCAACGAGGTAGGAAGATGCATGCAAAAGAGGGAGGAACAGAGAAGAAACAGCAGCCAACAGAATAAAAGAGAACAATAGAAAGAAAAGAATAAGTGAGCTCTTGGCAATACTATCGCTTAGTACAATTCTTGGATTTTCATGCCCTCAGCAGCCCAGCAGTGCAGATACCAGACTGCAATGACTCAATGCCTTCACTAGAGCGTTTCCACCAGTTTCCTCATTCACTTTGATGATGTCCATGTCTTCATAGCTAATAGATAATGAGCAATAATGAAAGCAAAGACTTGAGTTGGCACTGATGATGTGAAGTTTTATGCCTTTGTCTATGTACATTTTTGTGTAAATATATTCTGTGCCCGAGTGTATGTTTATGCTGGCTGCGTGATTGAATTTAAAAAAAAAAAAGGGAAAAACTTCTTAGCGTTTTGCTGCTGCTATCCCTTCAAGCCGCTTTCTTAGCTGAAAGTGACTGAATTTAATCTCCCTAAATTGAATTACAACTTAATCCCGTCTCACACCATTCTTCCTGGGACAGACAAACGAGGTTAGTAACAATGAGGGAGCATCCTTGTGTTTTTCTAAAAGCTGTAGTGATTAACGCAGGACAGGTACGAGCAGAGAAATACGAGAAGTGCGAGCGTGTGGGCACGTCTGATCATGAAACGTATGGCTTTGGCCGTAGAGCCCATTTCTGATCCATCCATGAAGTGAGAGACGAAGGCAGACAGTTAGCCCCTCCCCCCTTCCCTTATTCTCACTGACATATTGAGCTGTGCTTGTTCTCATTTCTCACTTCATCTCTTCTCCTTCACGTCGCTGCCTCTTCTTTGGCTCTCTGCGTCTGCTCTCTTACCACGTTTCTGTCCTACTGTTGCAGTTTAAGGCTCAGATTGTCTCATTTTTCCATCAGTCCTCCTCTCTTCTCTCCTCTTCTAACTTTTGACCCTTTTGGTCCATTTGCATTAGCAGTAAATTAATACAGCTCGGACACGGTGTAAAGAGGGTGAACAGCGAGTGGTGGACAAAGCCACAACCAATAAAACTCTTATATAGGGAGATACTTACTGAATTTAAATACATTGAATGGCTATTGCAGAAAAAACACATACCATAAATAGTATCAATGGGGTTTGATTTCATGAAAATCTTTAAGATTATGGCTTTAATGTCTGGAAACTCTGGGATACAGAGAATCAGATGTAGACAATGTGACACCTAATAAGATTTTAAAAACCTCCAAAACAATCATGTGTTCCAAAAGTGTGACTTTACATGCCACCGTCTTTCATTTCTGTTGGAAAATCTAGATTATGAGCTATTAGAAGTCAGAGAAAAGGGTATATACATTTAAACGGTGGAAAAGGCTGTAACATCTTGGGTTCTGAGCCGTAATGGCTGACTGAGTGGGTGGCGTGGGAACTGCAGGGGTCAGCAAAGCGACATGATCATGACATAAGTAAATCAGAACAAGTTCAAAGCTGTGGAACAAGGTCACGGCTCCATTCACTGGACATTGTGTGTATTTCTAGCATAGAAACATCACAGAGGCTGTTTTCTAAGACACACTCTCTTATCTGCCTTTAGCTCAGTTAGCTACAGTCACATTTCCGAGCCTATTTGCTACTCAAACTGCAAGAAAAACATCTCAAGCGTCCGCCTGATAAACAGTGTGTGTGATGTAAAAGTTTGGAGCTCATGTTTTGCAGCAACATCCAAACGCAACTCATCCTGCTGGGTCTCACAAACACTTTCTAAATGTTAGTTCCTGAGAGGAACAAGCAGACGATTCCTCCAAACTGAGATAACGTAGTTATCTACTAAACTTTGCTGTGGATTTACAAGGATGTTTGTTAACGGTGTACCTGATAATCAGACACTCATTTGTATTTTCGACCTATTTTTTATTTCTTTTTTTGGGGGGTATTTTTGGCTTTATTTGATAGTTAGCATTGCTGAGATATAGATTAAATACTGGGGACTAAGAGAAGGGGATGACATGTAACAAAAGTCTGCAGTCGGAATCATACTAAATACGTTTCAGTTAGGTGGTATGCATCAACAAAGGACAACAAACATGCATTTTCTTCCAGTTTTCCTATTCTGTCCTAGTTAAAAGATTAATTTTCTGAGCTGTCAAATCACATGAGGAACTACATTTAACTGGTGTAAGCAGTGTCTTCATGCAATGAACTTTTAGGGACATAAAATTAGGATGAAAGGTAAGTTTAAACCTTCTGCTTCTTAAAAGAATGAGTATACAACAATTGGTAAAAACTGCAAAAGATGAGCCTCAGTTTAAATGCATACAAAATGCTGTAAGCATATAAGACAACCACTTAACACTTAAAATACACAGAGCAGTACTGTATATACACACATGCAAAAACACACACACACACACACACATAAAAACACACAGGATCTTCCTCGATGTACAGTATGTGGCTGAAAACTCGTCCGTTCTGAGCTGCAGTCCCATCCAAGAGAAGCCACTATCCATCCCTTCATCACAAAGCACTCCCACACACATCCCGCGCCCACACACACGCCTGGCTTCAAACGGCCCAGGAGCCTGGACCACATCAGTCGCTTATTACTGGGCTTCATCCCCCTCATCACTTCTACCACCATCCTCCTCCTCCTCCTCCTCCTCCTCCTCATCATCATCATCTTCTCACACACAGTCCTGAGGTGGTGCTGACGAGGCAGTCGTGGAGCTTATAGGCTCAGCTCTAACACGGGCTTACTGTATATGAAATGAAGAGTTTCATTCCAAAATGAGACACCCACCATTAAAAAAAAAAGACCTCTTCTTACAAAATGACTGATAGTACAAATTAAACTCCAGTGTGGTACCTTTTTTTTTAATTGGCTAGCAGGTTGCCCTTGGTTAATAGAATGGTAATACTTTAACAGACAGTTAATAATGAATCTGAAATGTATGATATTTCTGGGCTTTTTAGTACATTTTAATACATTTTGTAGTATATAGAGAAGCCTTCCAACACATATAAAGGGTCAGTGTGACCCCTTGTAAGCTTATTTTTAGTGAAACAATGCCATGCATATGTTCATTCGGCATGACTGGATTCCTGGATCACTGACCACTGAGTGCCACGCCTGCAGCACCATAATAATAGATGCAACAGAACAAGTATGTGATGGAATGATTGCTAAGTAAATCAAAAAAGTGGAGAGACACTACAGTTGTTTAAACTTTGCTCAACTTTTTGCAAATTGGGAAATGTTGAAGTACCCGTGAGTCTTTGAGTACCTAGTTAATCTATTCCTAATCAGCCCTCTCTGAAGGTGCTGCTTGATGAGGTATGACAAACTTTTAAAACTTTTTTTTGTGTCTGTTTGTTTGCTTGAGATGATGCTTGCAGTACCAAGGCCTTGCGTTTTTTGTTTCTCTGTCAGTGAAGGCCGAGAACAAAACAAGTCCCTCAAAAAAAGAAGAGTCTTTGAAAGGAGCTTATTGAATTAGCAAACATAAAGTCTGTCTGCCTTTGGGAATCACTTCTGGGCTTAACTTCTAAGCATAATTGTACCTTAATACTCGCTTAGATGATTTATTAAGCATTGTACAGCATTTTAGCTGTGATTCTTTTCATTATCGATTCATCTGCAGATTATATTCTTGAAACACCTCATTTTTTTATCTCTAAAATGTCAGAAAATTGTGAAAAATGTCCTCTGCAATTTTCCAAAACCTAAGGTGATGTCTTCACGCTGCATGTTTTGTTCCACCAACAGTTCAAAACCCAAAGATATTCTGTTTACTATCACAGGAGAGTAAGAAATCCTGATAATACTCCCAATTGACAGGCTACAACAAGGTAATGTTTTGCATTTTTGGTTAAAAAATGACTTAATTTTTTTTCTGTCCATCAACTAATCGATTAAAAACTTCAGCTCTAAGATTAATAAGAAGTATGAGTATGATAAACAAGGGTGTAGGTGTGAATTTACAAGTTAAGTCAGGCTCTTCAACCCAAAAACAAAACAAAACAAAAGTATAAAAAAAGCTATGTAAATTGCTGTATCATTAATGCACCAACCCTACTTAAAAAACACACTTAATGTCATTGATAGAGACCACATACTTAGTCCTTGTCCTTTACTGCCCTATCTTTGATTAATATTTAATTCCATCATCAATTCTATCATCTTTTTGCAAAAAAAAAAAAAAAAAAATGCAATGGAGGTTGAAGGAGATTTTTTAAGCACTGAGTAGTGTCTGCAGGCTTCCTCTTAAGGTATAATCACATTAAAATTCCATTCTAGGAATGTTTGCTTCGTCTCCCATTCACTTCTATCAAAGCCCGCATGACAGAGGAATTCGCATTTTCTGTTCTGTGCAATCTCCACTTCTAGTTCACCTTCAGGCTGCATACAGGCCCGTCCTGCTCCACCAATCAGAGGGTAAGAAAAGCCCGGATGCAGCCTGAGAGCCAAAACCCAGGGAAAAAATGTCCGCCTATGCTCATTGAACCTGTAAGGTGAAGACAACATAAATGAGTGCAGCGTTTTTAACAGCTCTCATTTGCTGGATTATGACTGACTTGTTAATAAGTGTAGAGCATCTTAAAATATTAGACATGAATTTCCCAGAGTGTTAAGATAGTAAAAAACACAATGAAGGTAGGTAGGGAGGAGCCCGACATGTACTACAGAGAGTCCATTCTGACAGAAACAAGGCCACCATATAAGAGGAATTAGTTTTTGCTTATTAGGGCGTCCCTGAGAGTTTAACTTCAAATTGTCCCTGACAGCTCTGGGCGGTTGATCTGGGGCCAGCGGGGGTTCAGAGCCATCAATCATCTCTCAGCAGGGTCACTTCCCCTTCATGCTCACCGACTGCCCCCCTGTAGCTCCTCTTCCCACCTCCTCTTCCTCTTTGTCCTTCTCTGATTTTTGTTAACACTTAGGTCCTCTTTTTTTTTCTCCTTCTGTATTTTTTCTCTCCTTCACCTTTCTCTCCTTTAACCTGTCATCCTTTCTGCGTCATTTTCCTCTTTATTCCTCCTTCCATCTACACCACCTTTTCCTCTTTCCTTTCTATTTTGTCTTCTTTCTCTTCCACGGGGCATTCCCATGTATCTTAAGCCTCTACCCTCACAGCTACCATCAATTATCATTCCATGTATGTCTGCATCACACACACACACACACACACACACACACACACACACACACACACACACATATCATGAACCTCATCAAGACTCACAAATGCACATACACATTTGCACACACACACGCAGGAATACTGGACCTCCTCCATCAAAGGGGCAATCATTTCTCAGCGGGCTCTGGGATATAACCTGCTACACTGACACAAGCAGGTGGGGGGGTCATTTGTATAACAGATGTGTGTGTGTGCACACATGTGCATGTGTGTGTGTGTGTGTGTCAGACACAGGTTTAATGACTCGTCCCAGCCAATTTTCAGCCAGTGGCTTCTCTTTGTGGGGAAATGAGGTTTGTAGTTAATGTAGCACAGAAGGGCTGCCTGTGATCATGTGTATGTGTGTGTGTGTGTGTGTGTGTGTGTGTGTGTGTGTGTGCGTGAGTGTGTGTGTGTGTGTCAGTTCCAGTGAGTTGGCTCCAAGCAGAATATTAGTAGGAACCATATGGGAGAAATCATTATGAAGGAAGGTTCAAGAACATTTATGCCATGAGGCCTGCATGTTTCAATATCCGAGCTAGGAAAGGATACGCCTTTGGTGTAAAGATGCATGCAGTATCTGTGTGTGTGTGTGCATGCTTATTTGCTTGTTCAAGTGTGTTTAGCTTCACTCTCCCTTTATAAATCACATTACAGGGTGTGTGTGTGTGTGTGTGTGTGTGTGTGTGTGTGTGTGTCCACGTTGTGCAAGATTCACTAACTTGAGTTATTCCATAACACAGCACTTGCCTTCAAATTGTGTACAAAGTGAAGTGGCGTGTCACAAACACAACATGCCAGAGAGATAATGAAACACACACACACACACACACACACACACACACAATGCACCACAGATGTTGTCCGTACTGTCATTTTGCCCCCAAAATGCACAAAAAACACACACGAAAGCACCACCACGCATGCAATAACATCTTGCATGTAAACACACACACACGGCTGCACATGTAAACACACACACACACACACACACACACACACACACCAACAGTCAGAGCACCGGGGGGAAACTGGCCTCCCAGAGGTAGAAATAAGTTTGGGTTGGATGTAAAGGCAAATGAGCCCTTCAGTGTGACGGCCTCTATCTAAACCCAGACAGCCTGTGTCTAGGGAGACACTTTATTGCTGAGAGAATCCAAAATGTCATTCATGTATCTGTACTCTGGCCTCCCTTCCTCCTTCTCCCCAACACCTCATTCCACTCCTGTCATCTTTAGCTCTTCCTCTTCCACTCCCTCCCTGATTTTTCAACTCCCCTTTTCCACATCTTTCAAAACTCAACTCTCCTCCTCTTCCCTTCAAGGTTTGGCTCCTACTTTTGTCATGATGCAAATCCGACAATTGATTATTGCGCTGTCTTTAAGGTGCTCGAGGTTCCTGATTGCTGTGGCCAACCAATTCTGGAGTACCTGGGTCCCAACACCCTACGCTACATAATTCACACACACATATCCATATTTACAGCACTGAAGCCACAGACTACCACACCCCTAATTTACTTGGTAGTTTAGTTTCTTTATCATAATAAATAATTTACATTTTTCTGGCATTTGTGTGTCCATTTCCAGTGTTTGTCATGGTCTCATGATATGTCAGAATAGTATAGTGAAAAATGCCAGCAGCTTCTGAGAACACGAGGTATCCTCTTTAAACTGCTTGTTTTGTTTGATCAACAGTACAAAACCTGAAAATATTCAATTTACAACAATATTAGACAAAGAAGAGCAGCATTACGTCATATTTGAGAAGTGGGAACAAGTGCATGTTTGGCATTTTTGGTTAATAAATTACTTCAAGTTGTAAAATTTTCCGCCTGCCAACAATTTTTTCATCACTGGTTATGCTGTTCCGAACTACATGCTGAATTTTATGAATATAATAATAATTTTTAAAAAAGCCATTTTGTGTCACATTCAAAGGATGTAAGGCTGCAAAACAATAACTTTTTATAAACTGATTAACTTGATGGTTATTTACTTTAAAGAAAAGAAAGAAAGAAAATAGTGCATGCCCATAACTTGATATGTTTTCAGTTCAGCTACACTGAAGTTTGATTAATGCTGAACATAAAACCAAAATGCTGCCAAATGCCAAAATGTTTCTTTCCATGCTGAGCACATTTTGCTCAAATGCTCAGCTCTAATACAGAAAGAAATCCATCGGAAACTCTCAGTATACCTGCAAAGCAGCCGCAAGACATGCTATATTTGGAAAAAGGAGAATGACTCTGGAGTTTGTTTGAAGATATTCTGGGAAATACAGGAAAACTCGAACTCAAGGAAAGAAGTAGACAAACCAGTAGGTTCACTAAGTACATTACAACATCACTTCATTGAAAAAGAACTCTTTTGAACATCACAGATTGTTGATGTGTAACAGAGTATGTGAGAGGGGCGTTTTTTTTCCTTTAAAAGAATAACATGAAGCCTTGGAACAGACAGAGCTGCAGCCTGGCTCTTGACCACGGATTGTAGCCGTAGGCGCAAAATTTCAATGGAGACAATCGGTGGAAAACATGGCAACAGCATCAAACAGTCCGCCGTCTTGAACGTCTTGAACTGAATCCCAGTCCGTCAAAAACTGCTTGAAAAAAACAGTGCCAGGAGCGAAATATGGATCTATTTTGTTTACAGAGCCGGCCAAGATGGACGCCCAACCGAGGCACTAAAACCCTCGTGCGTAAATTGCTATAAAACCTGTCCAAGCCAAGTGTGATCTCAGTGGTCGCTGTTTGGTGACATTGCTTGATGATCATTCTTGCCGTAGTCATTTGAATTTAAAGAAAGTGAACCAAGCCACAGGCAGAATGCTGGTTTGCTGACACTTAATCATTTAACATCCCTGATCCTATTGTTCTTCTTTTGTCCTTTATCTCCTGTCTCTACTCCTCAAATTTCTCCTCCGTTCCCACCTTCCTCCTCCTCCTCCTCCTCCTCTCACGCCTTTTTGACTTTTTGTTTTTAATTCCACACGGCCACTCCCATTCATCTTTGGCAAAATCAATAGCCATTCGCTGGCGTGCAGGAGTTGAGGGATGTAAATAGCAGAAATCTGACATTCGCAGGATATAAAACAACAGGCTTTCAATATAATCAACAGCGGTGCCGGTGCCATTCCTCAAACAATCCATAGCCTTATTAAAAAGGGGCCAATAATTTAGCCCTGTGTACCGCCGACGGAGGGTGCATGACAATAGTGTCTGATGAGTCAGGAATTGTGGGTATGACAGGGTGAGGAGGGATGGGAGGGAGTGAGGGCGAGGACAGAGCATGGGGTAATTTGTATTAGTGTTTACAGTGTGATATTATGTGTGTGTCGCATCATTTTCTTTTTGGTTTTACACATGTCGCGGCGATCAAGTTTCACCCCTTCCTGCCGTCGCCCCAACCACTGCGCACTTATAATGGGGCAACAAACTCTGCTTTGCATGTTCTATACCTTGGGATACATTAAACACAGTACTTGTCTTTGTCCAGCACATGTCCATATGGATGATACTTACATTTTACACACACACACACACACACACAGGAAAAGTCTAGTACATGAACAATTTAAGGCATCTATTTCCATAACACATATGGCTGTTGTTATTTAAACAGGTTCTGCTGCTCTAGCCTCTCATTTGTTTTTTATTGTCTTGTTTTATCAAAAAAGAGTGTATGATAAGGCTCATAATTTGTGTTTTTGGACACAAATTAATAATAATAATTTATATTATTGGATTCATTTTGCATTCATTAATAGAGTAAACAGGCTTGGTTTTGCCTTTTAGTACTCATGAGTCCAGGGCCAGCCCTAGACTTTTGGGGGTCCTAAGCAGGCTTGAGTTTGGGGCGGCCTCCCTCGTTGTAACGCGTTTCCACTTCACATGGCGCTGAACCAACTTGTGCATTGTAAATATTAGTTTAAGCACACATAATGTGCAGATAAGTTGTCCGAAAAGCTATGACGCAAAGTGTCATTCTTGTCTTGTTCATCATTTTGTTTAACTTCTAATCTCTAATACAACCGTAAAATGTGGTTTCTGATTTTTTTTTAGAACCACAGAATCCTGGGAGTGCTTGTTTCGTAGGGGACAGTAAATTACTTAGCCTAGCTAAATTGTCCATTTTGCCCACTGCCAAAAATGGTTCGAAATGTTGTCAGTTTTTGTTGAGGAAGTTAAACTTTTATTTTGTTACTGTCTTGTGTTCATAAAAAAAAATCTTTTTTAAGGAGCCTGCACAGGCCAGGGGGCCATAAGCAACTGCTTATATCGCTTAATGATATTCCTTAACACGACTCGCCTTAGGGGAGAGCAGCCAGAGGTGTAAAAATAGACAAAATGATCAAAAATTGCTTCCCTATCTTTCTTAAAAGCTTTTTTTTTATTGACAATAATTATTGAGTAGCAGCCTCCATTCTCCATCCACAGACAGTTGGAAGAAGTCAAAGGGACAGCAAGAAGCAAGGAGAATAATAGTCTGAAAAACACAACGAGCAAAAGCAAAAGACATGCAAAAGACACCACAAAGGCCAGTGAGCAGTGAGGGAGAAGTCTGAGCAGTCAGACAAGAGCTGCTCCGACTCACAATAAAATGTCTGATGTGCTTTTTTAGACAACAATGTGCAGACATGGAACAGAAATGCTTGCCTAAGAGTCTCTCTCTGTTTGCTTTAAATGTGTGCATGTAGTGTTAAGTGAAGTGTCTTCATGCTCAAATGTGTGCATGTGTTTGTGAGTGGGTGTGCAAGTGTGTTGAGGGTGTTTTTGTGCCTGTGCTGTAAGGTTGTGGAAAAGTATGTGTGATTTTTTTTGGCTGGTTACGCGTGTTTGGTACATGTGTACTCCACGGCGTCCTCGTGTTAAAAATGCAAGTGTGTGTGTGTGTGTGTGTGTGTTTGCGTGTCTTCATCGGCAATCAGCCAGTCGGCTGTCAGACGCTCAGCGGGAGACTCTGCCTGTGTGAGTCAGTTTTTCCCTCGCTGCCTCTCCTTTAAACTCAACCTGCTTTCACATTTGCGATCGAGAAAAAAAAAAAAAAACTCATCTTGACCTTTCGGTGTGTGGCCATCAAAAGCAATCGATAATTATGACATTAAATGGGTTATTGCGCTCCGTGTTAACTGAAGGATGGTTATTGCTCATTGGGGTAAGCTTGTGAATAACTCCACCAACCCCTCCACCTCACTGGAGCCCACTCAGAGATGAAGGCATATCGTTGTACCATCTCAGTAACTCTAACAAAACCCAGCTTTTTTTGCTTAGTACACACCCACACATCGACAGTTTACCTTGATCCTGTTTGACCCTTCTTTTAAAATAAAAACCACATGCTCACCAAGCACCAACTGCACTGAAACTAATAAATAAATGTATAAGTCGAGTATTACAAAAAAATATATAGGCAAGGATCAAGAGAGGCAACCTTTCCAAACTTTGCTACGTGGAAAAGTACAAAGCACTTCATTAATTAAAAGGCAATTTGTAAAACAATGTGGTGTTATATAAACGCAAAGACAAGGTTGAACTTTATTTTCTATCATGGTGATTACACATTTTGTATGTCGGTCAAGTAGGTGGCAAGCAGACGTGGTAGAGTAAAAAGGACATTATCATCTGAAATTCCTCAAACTTGTACTTAAGCAGTGGTTAAACATTAGGGGAAATGTGCTTATTGAGTGTAGTTTCCAAAATGTTGAGCTATTCCTTCAGTACTTGAGTAAATGCACTACTGTGTTACACCATCCTTTCATTTTGCATTGCATGCTTTGGTTTGCATTTAGCTGTGTAAGAAAAGGTGAATATAGGTGCACCTCGAACAGACAAAACTGTCCGAACCCCACAAAAAACATTTTTTTTCTCCCTTCATCACTCCCTTTATCTCTTCAGTTTGCGTGTACGTGTGAACACTGATGGCTTCGTCCCCGGTTCAAGTCCGACTAGAGACCTTTGTCGCGTGTCTCTCCCCATTTCTACCCACCTCATTTATTTTCATCTCTCAACTGCCATTATCTAATAAAGGCAAAAAGGAAGAAATGCTGAAAGCTGGCAAATGATGTGTAGCACTTGGTGTCAATGCACACAGCCTCTTTGTCATGCAACCATCCTGACCTTCCCCCGCACCCCCCTTCTCCCTCCCTCTCCCCCTCCCTCTCATTTGACTTGAAATTAGGACCTCAAATGCTGAGGCTTAATTGCTTCTGACGCTTCAGTGGCAAAGTTAAGAAATGAACCGCAACCTTTCTTTAGGCGAGTGACAATGTAAAGGCAATCAGTGTGAAAGGGAAACATCACCGTGTGATGAGCAGGGTCTATGCTATGTTGAAGAAATAATTTAACCAAAGTCATCACTATTTTATTTCTTATGACGTTAAATGAAGCGTAGCTCCAGAGCTAGAAAGTGGTTCTAGCTTGAATATTAATATTTGTTCTACACTTTGAGTCAGTGTATATTTTTCTATACTTGAGACACACATACAGTATATAGTCCTTGTCAGAGGGGATTCATGTAACTTTTCACAAAAGGCCACTGAACTTAAATGACCATTTAAAGTTTGGTCTCAGATGAGCCAATAAGAAGCCTATAAAGCAAAGAGAGACGCAAGGAATTTGCTTCAGGATGTCTGACGATGTTTGCGTTAGCAGAGCTGAGAAGTTGTGAACTCTAGAGCTAAACCTAGAGCTCTTTAATGAAACTCTTGAAATATGTCTGAACTTTCTGGTTGAGTCTTCAAATGAATACCTCAATTGATCGATGTCACACTTCTTGGGGTGTATTTTCACATGCCGCACTGTCTTGAGCGGTGGTAGTCCTTTTATGTGCTGAGAAAGTCTTAATTCATGTCGGAATTGGAACTGGACCAAGAGAAACTAAATCTGTCATATGCCTAGATCAAACAAAAGCTTCAAGATGTCTTAACATGCAAACACATCACAATGTGCTGAGCTTGAGTTGACTTTTCAAGGATTAGTTTGTTTTTCTTGTGTGACAGCACGCCAGAAATAAGAAGCTACTATCTCAAGCCTTCAAAGTCTTGTTTTTTTACGTCTTTAGATTCTTCAACGTATAATTCTAAGTTTATGCTTAATTAGTTAAGTTCTTCCATTAGGAATCTGTTCTGGTGATTCAAATCTATATTTAAGGAATGTTCCCAGCTAAGAAAACTGGCAAGGTTCACATTTTTCCGCCGTGATGTGACAGTTTTCCAAAACTTACGAGTGTGACTCTGCAAGTCTGGCTGCTCTCCTTGATATTGGAGGTGATACTGTGGGCTGAGGCACTGCCTACTCCGGTGTGGTGGGATTTGACATAAAGAAGGGAGAGTGGGCGGTAGGTAGGCACGCAGGGAAGTTTCTTTCCATCCAAGCTGACAGTGTTGACAAATGACAGGGGAGTGAGTGTCTGAGCGGGTGTGTCTTTTCTGTGTGAGTTGGCACACAAGTGATAGAGAGAATAAAGAAGACGGTGGAATGAGAGAGGGCTAAGAGAGAGCGGGAGGAGATAGGGAAAGAGCTTAGTCTGCCTTCAGGGGGAATACATAAGCGAGGGGGATGAAAGTTAGATATTTTCACAGGTGGGCTGATGGGAGGAGGAAGAGGATGAGTGAGAATTCGGAAGAGAGGAGGAAAAAAAGGGAGTTAGGAGTTTTGGATGGATGAAGTAAAGTCTGATGGAGGGATGTGGAGGTATAAAAAGGAGGTTGGAGAAAAAAAGAGCACGATTGTGAAAGTTGCAAAAGTGGGCAAAATTGTATAGAGAGCATAATGATAGCTCACATTTTGGCTCATAAATAGGTCCACTTGACAATTCTGACTTCTAGGTATGCATCAAGGTGTGTGTATATGTGTGTGTAAGTCCATGAATATTAGGCTCGGTGTCAGAGGAGGACAGAAAAAGAAAGAAAAAGAATGAGAACTGGAATGACAGATCAAGTTGAAAGGCAAGTTTAACAATGGCTTGGAGCAGGAGAGCAGGGTTGGCGACACAAGAGGAATAGCATAAAAAAATTGTTTTTATGTACTGTATGCAGATTTTAAAAAGGTTACAGTAGTTATAATTCTGCATTTCTTGCCAAAAGTTAGATGAGAAGATTGATACCAGTCTCATGTCTGTAGAGCAAATATGAACCAGGAGACGGTTAACTTAGCTTAGCATAAAGACTGAAAACAAGGGGAAACAGCTAGCCTGGCTCTGTCCTGTCACCTCTAAAGCTAACTAATTAGCACGTTGTAGCTTGTAATTGCAAAAACAATTTGTGGTTTTATGGGAGGGGTAGCCTACCTTTGGATAGAGCCAGGCTAGTTGTTTTCCCCTTTACGCTAAGCTAAGTTAGCCATCTGCTGGCTCTAGCTCCATATTTACCATACAAGGAAAGGAAAAGAAAGTAAAGAAAAGAAAAGGAAACACAAGCTGTTATCTTTATTATTTCTCTTGTTTAACATTTAACACCAACATTACTATCTACAAGTTTAATTTGAAATAGTTTTTAGATACAAACATAATATTTCAAATCACATTGCGAGGCCTGTTCTCCTCCACTCATCCTCTGCCCAGTTTAGTTACCCACCCATTTCTCTATGTCTGCCTCCCTCGTGTGAAACTGGGAAGAAAGGAATGAGAGATTTGGCTCCCAGGTAGCTGGAATCTAAGCAAACTGCACGGTTGCCAGATTACTGAAAACGCTGTCACAGAGAGCTGCCATTTCGACCAGTCAACTTAATTTCAAAGCTTGAGCTTTATAATTGCATGCCAGATAAATTAAATGGCAGCACTGGCAATTTGTTTCCAGACCATTCATCAGGGAGAGCGACTTCAGCGAGAGCGTTTAACACTCATGACCTGCAACTGTTTAAAAAGTCAATTTTAGACCGTTTTAACATAAAGACATTACGCTTTTTAGTTGATTTCACTTAGTTGGTACTTTCTATACAATATACAGAATGAGATAAAAGACATTCAAGTCAATTTCCTCATTACAGGCCTGCTGCTGGTTTCATTAAAGTAAGACTGGGGGATGCTCCGAATCCCCTGGTCTCAAGAAGTCAGCCCTAGTTGCACCACCGGAGCTTAATTAAGTCTCTGATCATTAAAACTGGCTCTCGAACCATTAATGCCAAACTCAAACGGCGGACAATGCATGAATATTTGATTACCCTCCGTCTGGCTGACGCGCCATCTCAACGGAATTGTCTATAGAGTTTAAATCTTGCAGATTCGTCACAGAATATTCAATACAAAAGTTATTGCGGAGGGTCCTAATTCACTTTGCCTCACTGGCCTAACGCTGTGTTCTTCAGTAAACAACACGCACACATACACGAGCACCCTCGCTCACACACAAACCAGCACAGACACACACACTGTTTGAGGTGTAATAGCCCTGTGCTGCAGTTCTGCAGCTCAGCCAGGGCACATTTTTTTCTTTTACATCTTTACCTTAAGTGACAAAGCCCCAGAAGCCTTCTCAATTATGTTGTGCAGGTGCAGTCAGCAAGAAAGAGTAATTGCACTGGGTGTATGGAGCTCCCTGAGACGGATTGGGAGCTCAGGGCAGAGCTGTCAGGGGCTCCCGAAGGACTGTGCTCCTGTCACACCGCAGCAAGAATAACATTATATTTTCGTTTCGCATGTGCATGTATGCATGGTGCCATGCTCCCATGCACGTCTTTCCTTTCGTGTGTTTGAATATGCATGAGCTTGGGAAACGATATGCATCTATTAACAAACGCCCGTGTGTTTGCACTGCCTGCGTTTCCTCGCCTGCCGTTTGACAACTGCATCGAGCAGACCTGCGGGCTCCATGACAGTGACAGTCGAGTCCCCCGGACCTGTCAGTGCCATCACTCATGCCCTCAGGCCCCTGGAACCTTCTAGATGCTTGGGCAATAACGCTGCAATAAGCTCCTTGTTACAGGCATGTCATCGGGCCTCAAGGGACACGCTGTGGAGGCTGGAGGGGTCACAGAGAATCAGCCAAAAAAGGAGTAATTTGAATAGTTCAAATCCCATAACAATTTAGCAAAGAAAGGAGATAATAAAGTGTGATGCAGAGCATGCAGAAGAATTATGGGAAGTGTGAATTCAGATTAAGGATGACTATCTGAATTCAAAGACAGATTATATAATCCTCCCTATTATATTATAGGGACTCTGCTGTAAATGACCTTATTGGTTTAAATAAAGCCTTTTTTCATCAGTTTTTATTTACACAATCGTATTCATGAGGGCATGCAAATAAAGACACCCAAGTCTTTTTTGTGTTTGCGCAAGAGAACGCTGTAATTGAAGACTCCCGAGGATTCAGCTGGCTTTGATTCAACACCCAGCACTGTCAAATCCTACCACCCCGTCTCGCTGCCTGACTTGATTTCACTTGTGTAAACCTTCACCTATCCCCACCGGCCCGGTTGAGACTTTGAATCTGTCTTTAAAGAGATTTCAGTTCGATAGGTTCACTTTTGTGTCAGAATTCAGCAGAGGCATGCCAGGAGAGGGAGGAAGCGAGGGACTGCAGCTTTCAAAATACTGTCTCGGGGAGTGACAGGAGAGGCTGTTGATCCAAGTACAGACTTTTATAACTGTATGGACTAAATGTGGGGAGATAACTGGAGAGATAATTAATTCTCTGGTGAGTTAAATTAGTTAACTATTCTTCTTTGGGCAGGAAAATATAGATGGGCACAGGGGAGCTCGGGTCCCCTTTGCTCTTGCTGGCCAGGTGCACAAAAGAAAGTCCAAGAAAGCCGTCAACTCTCACTGAAGATATAACAGTTTTAAAAAAAGATGAAAGACAAAGAGGGAGGTTTGTGCACCCCTTTGCAGTCGTCATTGTTTAGCAGTACAGTAATGGGGTGGTGGCGCCAAGAGGGGAGGAGAGGGAAGATTCTGCAGGCGACGCCGCCACCTGCTCCAGATGTGGAATAAGGCACAGATGTCCTGGTTTAATTAGCCTTGCCAGAGGTGCTGCGGCATGATTACCCTGCTCCGCCCCAAGAGAATGCCTGTCTCAACGGGTGTGTGTTTGTGTTTCACAGCCTGTATTCGGGGGAAGGGAGTTTGACAGCAGAGTGGATGGAGGGAGGGGGGGAAAGAATAATGTATGGCGGCCTTTTTTCCCCTGTCTGAGTTAGTTTGAGAGCAGGAACGTGGGGCAAACAGAGACAGAGAGATTTAGTTTAAGGTTGAAGCAGTGGCGTGCATGTGTGTGCCTGACGTGGAGCAGGAGGAAAGAATAGAAGAAGCAAGACCAAGTGTGATTATGCGTCTGTGTACAAAAGCAAGCGTGCGCGCATCATTACGCGCCTGCCTGCTTTATGTCTCTGCACTGCTCAGGCTATTCCATCTGCCAAGCAAACCTCAATGACCTACTTGGGAGTGAAATGTGCCATAAAGGAGTGCTGATGGACGAGGGAGAACTTGGCGCTAATGACACAGCTCCAGCCACACGCCCGCACTCTCGTCTAATGAAGGCCCTCACACCAGAAACAGCCAGCTTTAATGGGGTTTGCCATTGAAAGGCAACACGTTGCTCATGCACGTCAACAACAGAAATCTTCAGATGATTTTCTGAAAGTGCAGCTGCACTTGCACCTCAAGGTGTCAGAGAGTGAAAAGTTCAAGAAAATGTCAGCTTTTGCAGATTTGATCGAAAGAATGTCAAATGGGCTGGGATATTCAGGCCATTTTATTTATGCGTCTTCCAAGTATCTGGGTTAGTCTTGTAATCATGAAATCTCTTTATGGGAGAGCTCAGCTAATGTCTGTGAGATTACACAAGAGTGCACAAAGCACAGAGGCGCGCAGGCAAAAACACACACAAACTGTGTCAAACTACAGCAGTTGCACCCAAGTTAGACAAGTTCTCCTGTCTGAGTTGCTTGTGTGTGATGTTAATCTGAGGGAAATTAAGACAGGAGATGTATTAATTAGCAGAACTCAGGAGACAAGTGGAAATGTTTTTTGCTACTACACGTACTGTGCACACACACACACACACTGATGCACACATGCACAAGGGGAAACACAGACACAGATATTTGAGGGCAGAGCATATATTATTTATAGATTCAGTAGGTATTATACAGTATTAGCAAAATTTGAATACAATAAAAGGAAGAGAGCAGTAAGCTCGGATGAAGGAGAAGTGCTCGCAAATAATACATTTAATGGATGGATGGATGGGTATATGAGGTGAGAAGCGAGTGTGAGGCTACAAAAGAGAAAGCATGAGAAGAGAGCATCCAAGAGAAAATATGGAATAAAAATTAAGAGAGGAGGCAAAAAAAGTCCAGTACAGTAAATGAAAAGGACAGAGAACACATGGATAACTGGTGTGTCCAGCCTGTGTGTGTGTGTGTGTGTGTGTGTGTGTGTGTGTGTGTGTGTGTGTTTTACCAAGCAGACTATAATTGTGTGTATTGTACCTGCTGATGCCTCAGTCCCCTGGGTGCGCACCACAGGGCAGCAAATCTCAGGCCGTTCCACCCATTAAGCATACTGATCCAGTCAGTATGTGCATACACAACACACACACACACACACACAAAAGCATGTGTGTCTGAGCAGGTATGACCACACACACAGCTTGAACTCCTACAGTGAAAAAGAAAAGAAAAAGGGTTGTTTTCTTGGTAGGAATTTTTGCACGGCGAAGCAGAAAGAAGAACTGAACAAAAATGCTAAATAATATCTATGATGATACAAATCAGAGGAGAATGTAGGAGTTCAAAATAAACTAGCAAATGAATGTTGGCAGTGATATGCTCTAAGAATAATTTCATTTTCAAAGGCAGGCGGAGATACAATAGTTGAGTAAGGAAGACCCAAGGGCCTTGTTTATAAAAATGTCCTTTGGTTTAATCCCTGACTACACAGCATAATTCTTTTCTTTGGTATCTGTATAGCTGTTGCATAACAGCTTTGGCGTGTGCAGGGTTGCCAAATGCACTTAAGACAGCAAAATCAAGGAATTTTCATTGACTTCCAAGGCCTTGTTGGTTTAAACTCAACTAGTCAAAGTTGGTGAGAGGTGAGATAATTGGTTAAAGTTGGACATCATACACCACAACATGCCAGTGGTGTTGCCTTTAGCTTGTCTGGACAAATAGCGTTTTGGGAGTGGGAAGCCAGTGAGGGATCATGTCTGAGTTTATGGTCCTCATTCCTCATGCAGAGGAATAGGGATCTACGGGAAATAGCGTCATTCTCTGCTCTAGTGACCAACCCCTTTCTGTCAAGTAAAAAGAAAAAAAAAAAGTTAATTCAATCATTTCAAGTTTTTAAGGACGTTTCAAGGATTTTAAAGGCTACTGCAACCCCTGACATGGTCCATGAGATGGGTTGCCATAACTGCTCTTCCATCTCAACAGCGTGAGCAAAAACTGCCATCAAAACTGCCTCTGTGGCTGCAAAGCTGACCCTGAACACAAGGCTAGAGAACTGAAAAGAACAGCTTTTTGCACGCCACAGTGTCATAATTCTAAAATGAATGGGAGAGTTTGTCTATTTTCAAACAGGGATTCTGATGAAATGGCCCCATAAAGGATGAAAAATGGCTTCTCAAAACAGTTTTCGTGAGCACAATTGCCCACTGTAGGTAAATTAATTTCCTCCTCTGCACAGAAAGGAACACAGCATGTGTGTGTTCCAAAAAAATGAAGCAAAAGTGCTGTTGTGTCTCAGCAAAAGGACAGACTTCCAACCCTAAATATCACAGACAGAAAGCAATACTACAGTAGATGTCATTTAACACATGTATGAGAATTCAAGCTGTATTGATCTTGGTGAACAATGCTAGAATACAGATGGTGACATCTCCTGCCCTGACAGTGAAATCAGTCCTTTGGGAGTTGAATTAAATTAAAGTTTATCTCATAATAGTGGCATTTGATTTGCATGCAAGCCTTCTATTGAACCGTGGTGGTACCTTGTTTTGAAGGCGTCTTTCATTATATCCTCTTGTAATCTGAAAATTACAGCCGTCGATATGATTCGAATATGTTTTCAATTGAGAAGCCCTAATTAAAACGACGCTGAAATGAAATCTGAGCACATCTGTATTCACCCACAAGCCACAGGCACACACATAGAGAATCACCCAACAACCATTCATGCTAATGATGCCATTACTTAAGTAAATGAATGTATAATTAGCAAATACTTCTATGTCAACATACTTGTCTTCACATAACATATGGATGGTATTAATGTGAGTTCTGCATTTTAAAACAAAGGAATTGTAGGAGCTTTGAGGAAATCAATTTTTCTTCATTACTATGCAAATTGGTGGTTGAAAGGCGAATTCATCTAACCTACAGGAAGAACATGAGGTGGATTAAGTTTCCAGCATGATGACGCAATGTCCTGAATATCTACCAGGCGATATGCTGCAAAAAGTAGAAAGTTTCCTCCCCTCAACTCTGACTTTTGTCTCTTTTTATACCAAGGGCCAAACTTCACTTTTTGTCTTTGGTTGAGAGTCAACCGAAACAACCTCCCTCACTGTATCTCCGTCTTCACCTGGACGATTTACGATCCCCTCGCCTCCGTTCATTTAGTGGTCTGATCTTCTTGTCATAAAGCATGTGTGAAGCCAGTGGTGGACGGGGGTGGCAGGGAGATGCCAATTTATGAGGGTGGGCAGTGTAGACGGAACCAGTTTTACAGCTCTGAGATTTATACCAAGCCCAGACACAGCATTCAGTCACAGCTTTTTTCTTTTTTTTTTGGAGGGGGTGGCGGGGCAGCGCTGTGGCCTACGGCTGCTTCGACCTTCACCTGTGACGCCCCCACCCTGCCTCTTTTCTTAAAGGTAATTTGTGTTTGCATCCAGGGCCTCGGGGCGGCTCGCCTTGTATCATTTAGGCAAACAGCACTGGTCCGTCCTGTGCCATTTAAAAGGTTCAATGGAACACACAGGCTGTAAAGGGGAAGGTCAAGTTAATTTGAATTCAACAGAGGACAGATTAACTTTTGAAGCCCTGTGAGGAGATGTCAAAAGGCTAAGAGTCTTTTTAATTTTATGTTTCACCGACCTGTTGAAGGAGGCTCTAGATTGTTCCAGATTCCAGCATCATGGGAGCGTGACTGGAAGGAAAGGTAGTGACTCAAATTTGAAGGTGAATCTTTGTTGAATAATGTACAAAAAAAGATCCCTATATGGGATATTTGCCTATAAAAAGTGGATTAGTTGCATGACATAATCCAGTTCCAGCAGAAGGCCGGCATCCTGCCTGCTGCTTCAGTGAGAATTGCACACATTTTACTTGAGTAAATCGCACCTTATCGGTTCTCACTTGTGTTATTTATTAGTTATGAGACTGCTCTGAGCCCATAGTTTCTCTCAGTTAGACCAAAATCCTCACAGATTTTACTGGTTAGTTAGTTTACTGTTCTGTAATGACCCATCATATTTAAAACCTTCAGAATTCTAATAAATAATTTTACTAAATGTTTCTAGGCAAACCTAAACAGAAACAGGCCTAGGACTGCAATTAAAGAAGGTGAAAAAAAATGTTTTTGCCCTAAACTTTGTTCAGAAAACAATTTTTGGAGGATAATTTGGGACACTGTTTTCTTAACAGATGTACAGACAAATTACAGCTCAAAGAGTGGCATGTTCGTCCAGTCAGGTTCAGGAAGGGTTCATGTTGATATCTCACTGAAGGAGTTCACTTGTCAATCATCCACTCACCAACAGCCTCGCAGAGCCAGCTTGTGTTTTTGTAAACTCGGTTTTTGCGATGACATATTCCACTCAAAAGCATCCAGAGAAGCAGGATCCAGCTGGAAAAAGGACAACGGCAACTTGAACTAAGAGAAATGACTTTTTTTATATATATATTTTTGGTTTTATAACATATATACACTGGACCGAAGGTACATAGATTGCACACCAAACCTTGTTTTTTCTGACTTGATTTTTCACAGAACTTCCTGGTTGGTTGGGGATAGGGCTCAGCAGGCATGTAATAAAAAGCTGGCGCTTACACAAAGGCTACACCTGTAGTCCTACCTTTCTGACTTTGTTCTGCACGATGCCTGAGAACATTTGGACAAGGTACAGCTTCTGCTGTTTTCAAATGCAGCAGCCGGTGTATTTCCACCTCCAGTTAAAAGACTTTTGTATCACACTTGGTAACAACAGCAAGTGAGACAGAGGTCACAGAAGGGGAAATCAATCCACTTCCTCCAAAACATAGAAAATGGCTTACCGTTTCACCCCCAGCGGGATACACAAATCCATTCCTACTCTTTCTGTTGTGCTCTCTCTAGCATTCGCCCTCTCTTTCTTTCTCTTTCGCCAGCACTTTTTTTCTGCTCTTCTCTATCCTTCCTCTCCCTCCTTCACTCCTTCTCCTGTCCCTCTGTCTCTGAACTCCCTGCCCTTCCTCCTCACATCTAAGAAAAATCTGCTCCTGGGAGCGTTTCGAAAGCACCTCACTCCTGTGAAGTTCAAAAGAGAAATATGTACCATCTCCTACGCTTGTTTCCGCCTCTTTCCTAGGTATCTTGGGGGAAGGGGGTACAGGTACGGGGGCTGCAAGGGCAGCAGTAGATGGAGTCTTACATGTGTGGAAATCTACTTTCTCATCATCCCTCCCTCTAAGATACATCACCATAAAGGTGGAATAACAAAGCACCTCAATCCCTGTTAAAAAAATAAAAAAGTAAAAATAGCAATAATGGGCAGCTATGGACTATTGCTTTCTGCTGGGGAAAACATCCCATCTGATAATCACAGTTATTGTAGAAAAGGTGATTAAACAAAGCAGTGATGCAGAGCTGCAAAGTCATTTAAAGAAGTTAAATTGCACAATCATAAGATACAGAAACACTTATATAAGGTCAGCCTACTTAACTGTTAACTCAATCTCCTCCTGGAAATTGTTAAATGGAACATAAATATATGCTCTGACAACAAAGATTTCAAACATCATGCATTGCATGCAAATTTCTACTTATCTCCAAAACCTTGAACCTACTTCAGTCTAGATTTTCAGCTCCCAAAAATAAATCCTCCCTTCATGAAGGTTAAAACGGTCAGGTTTTGTTGAAACTGTTTCAGAGAGTTGATGAATCAACTGTATGGTCATTTTGGAGGCTGACGTTTGTGATGCTGTTGAGGTCTTTTGGGTTATACTAACAAGTGTTTCTGTTATTTTGTCCACCTTACGTATATCAATGAGATTACACTGAATAACAGAAATGCGTCTCTGTATAGGGTCCTTTGGCTATGAATGGCCACTCTGTACATTCTATGTCTATGTTCATGTTGACTGACTGCAGTCTTTGCCCAAACATATACAGTGGATTAATGAATAGTAATATTGCATTAACTTCCTACTCCCACCTTTGGATGTCTGCGTATTGCAGTCACCTCACTAGAATAGATGTATTTTTCTTTGTTTCTAGCTAAACCTAACTGATAGTCAACAAAGCCAACAAAAGAAAAAGTTGGCAACTCATAAGAAGCGGGAAACTAAATGCCATGGTCACACACTTTGTGGACCCAACCAACACCAACCAAGATGGGTTTTGTGGAGCTCTAACAGTGTCATGGTACTTCTGCCTTTGCTTCTGCCAAACAACCAGCATTATTTGCATGGCAATAACAGGTACTTGTCTGGAAAACACAAAACATACCTACGTTTTCACTGTTTCAACAAATGACCAATGCTGTCATTTTTCTGGTGAGGACAGTGTCAGATGTTCATGAGCTAAAAAAAAATCAAACACAAGTTTTCTTGTTCAGCTGGAGTCAAAGTTTTGAGATCAACTGTAAACTGTAGTGGAGTAGAACGAAATAGTTTTTTTCCCCAGCTTTTATTGAGCGCAGGAGCACAGAGGCAACTGTTACAGAAGAGCAAAAAATCCGGAATTTTCACTTACGAGGTGTAACAAAGTGCTTTTATTCAACATAAATCACCTTCACACACACACACACACACATATCCAAGCACTCAGTCAAACACACAGGCAATTATATTAGAAGTCACCCACCAAGTGAAGCATCATTCGGCCTGGCTATGCACTCACACACTGTGATGTGCAGCGGGGTGAGCTGAGGACGCACTGCAACTGATACTGACAACATATCTGAGATACATGCTCTTTCACTCCATGACCTTTGGAGTGAAAAAGAGAGACAGAGAAGCCATGTTTTCCTCCAACTGTCAAATGGATATTTGATTTTAACGAGATCTTTGGAGGAGTTTGCTACTGTTGTGTTTTGTTCTGCACTTTCCAGAGGAATTTGATTTTCTGTTGCAGAAGTTATATTTTCTTTAGATGGTGGTCATCTTCCATGCTCAGTTACCCAGTTCTTCTTCTGTTCCTTCTAAAAGAAACCTTGTTGCTGCAGCCAGACATGTAAAATGCATCACTCCCTGTGAGCCAGAGAATTTCAGCCAAAAAAGACCTGGCAGATATGAAAGACCAGATTTAGGACATGCAGATTGACATGCAGACTGATGCAGATTGAAAGGCACGTCAAATTAGCATGTGATTTGCTAAGACAGCAGCTAATTACACAAGAAACAGCGCGACCGCCTTCTAGCTGCATTCTGCAAGTGAAAAAGGGCTTCTAAAGTGCATTTCAAGGATAGACAGGATTTGTCTGAGATCATCAAGCTCCAAACAGAAACCAATTTGGTGATGCAAAATGGAAGTGATCTGAATAATTTAGTAAGGCTACATGTCTACGAGATTCTATTTGCCCCCCAAAAAATTAAAAAATCAATAGCTTGATATTCAATTGCCGTTTTGTTTGACTTTATTCATGTTAGCTAATTTCTTCATGGAAGGAGACGTTAATTAGTTTTGTTTAACCCTTGTTGCCATTTTTCAGGTATCATTATTTTTTATGTATATAGCTAGGTAGCTAGCTAGCTAGCTATGTAGAAGGTGGTACACAAGTTCTGACTGGAATCAGTGGGAACAACAAATCACATATTTTAATCTCTGAACGGATCTGCGATGTGGGCGATAATTGAAATAGTTTTATCGTAGAGGGCTCTAAAAGTACAAATTAGTGTTGGAAGAGAAAGCTAAAAAAATGTGGAGCAAAGGAAAAAAAGCAAGGAATTAAACACATTAAAAGTACAATACATCTCTCTTATTCTCTCTGCATTCACGTTGGTCTTGAAAACAAAATCGCCCCTCAAAAAAAAGGGAGAGGAATAGAAGAACTGAGCAAAAGAGTGGACAGAAAAAAGATAAAAGGTCTAAAGGTGCAGAAGAAAGAAAAAAAAAACACACTTCCTTGCCTTCTGGCTGTGAGACCCCTCTGTCTTTCTTCCTCTCATGCATACAAGTCACAGACGAAAAGTCATCCAACCCCTCAGAGCATTCAGCCTTAGAAAAAAAAAGAGGATAAAAAAACACTTATTTTTGATGGCTCCCTCAAAGACTATTACTTGCGCCTTTGAAAAGTTACCAAAGGGTGGAAGTTCTTTCGAGTGCCGAAGAGCACAGTGGAGGGGTTGCAACGGGGTGAGGTAGACACCCTCTTCTTCTTCCTCTTCCCCTTCTTCTTCTTCTGCTTCTTCTTTTCCTTTTTTCCATCTTGCTCGTTCCTCTTCCTCATTTCTGGGCTCTGATGGAATATTAAGTAAACAAGATCAAGGCAGGGCCGTGACACTCGGAGACTCGCAGAGGCCCCAACCACTGTCTGAGAGGAACATTTAAGCCCACAGAAAGATAAAGTGGTTTTTGGAAAGAGGGCAGCCCCCACAGCACAAAGCCTGCAGCAGCAAAAGAACACACAGAAGTGAAGCGGGCGACACGTTTATCCATGGTGGGATCAGCGAGGAGTTTGCATGATCCTACACATGTCATTGTGGTGGGAACATAACTCTCATAAGACTCATCTGGGGTGTTAGCAATCAGCATTAATTTTTTTCGGGCTAGGTCCCTTAGTTCCAATTAAGGGGAATCCCAATGCTACAGCATACAATGACATTTAAGACAATTGTGGCAGCACTTTAAGGAATACCCTTTCTTGTTTCAGCATTACAGTACAATGCTCCCCTGCACAAAGCCAAGTCCATAAAGGAATGGTTTTCTGTAAATGATGAACATCTGATTCTTGAAAGGAACTCCCCAAATTCGGTTTGAGCTAATTGAAGAAATGAGCCAAAGCACTGGCGAAGCTAGCTGCCAACCCAGGTGGCGGCTCTCTCTCGTTAGCAGAAAAACCTAATTATCATCCTAGTTGAATATATTAAAATCAAACTACTTGGTTATGTATTTGTGCCTTTGTGATGCCAAGATCAGGCGGTTCTCCTGTTTTTAAGTGGCAATCTCGGTTTGGGAGAGTTATATCAGTTTAAGAGCATCTGAAGTAATGTGTGTGAGCTCATATGTGAACGCTGCCATTTTACTGCTGTCTGTTTGGCAGATTTTGAAAGTCCCATAAGGTCCACGAGTCATGTCCAAACAATAACATTTCGCCGGGGGCCCTGACTAGTACACATTATTCTCTGTCTGTAAAGTGGCACACCAGGCAGATTAGCTGCCCCCATGGCCACAGCTGAAGTCTGGCATGGCTGGTCCGCTGTGGGCTTGGCAAAGCCACGATGTAGGGTTGACTGGACCCACCTGTCAACACAGTAGGGGATTAGTGGACATATCAATCCATGGCTGCACAGATCACATCACCTGCTCTGTGGATCTTTCATTTTCCTACCTTTACCTTCCAACCGTCTGCTCTCTGTTGTGCCATCCCTTCCTCTCCGCCTGCCAACTTTCTCTTTCTCTAATCAGTCTGGCTTTGCTTGACCATTGCTTTCCCAGAATGGGATATGCCTAATAGTGACTGGTGGACACTGATTTCGCTGGTGCAGGCCATTTAGTGCCCAGCTGAAGAAACAAAGTCATTTATTTCCCTGAACTTTCTTCCTTGCCGTCAAAATCAACTGATAGGACAAGTTTCTGGGTATTGATTAACAACAGGATATGCTGTATTTGATTGGTTATCCATCCAGGCACAAGAGTTTTTCAGTACATAGTGACAAATCCAAATTTAGGAACAAACTGAAACAGTCTCCTCAACAGAGAGAAGTTGCCCACTCACTGTTCACTGCACTAAGTAGTCACTAAAATATTACCCAAAACACATCTACACAAATACATATAATTTGTCTCCTCTTGCTAGCCTTGGGAACTGCCGACGTGCAAAGATTCCTTGTGCATTTATGACACAGAAAAACAAACCTAATCATATGTTGTAAAGGCTCTTAAAATGAAATGAGGCAAAATACTACACAGCCTTGAAACTCAATTCCACTACAACACACATCTGAATAACGCACACTAAAACAAACCTTTGTGACTCTGCACAATAATATATATAAATCTAAAACATAGATACCTGTTCTATCTACTTTAAAGAGCACAGCATTTTTGACTCCAATTCAAACAGTATTGTTAAACAGCTAGGTCTCTGTAAACAGCCAACAGCTCACTCATTCTCGTCCTAGGGCTCTGGCACAATGGCACAATGTGCTCGGGGTCGCAACGATCAGCCTTGAATCAAGTGGTGAGCATGCACAATTAAAATGAAGTCAGGGCTGGAGAGCGGTGGTGAAACAGGACAGAGAAGAGGAGACAGAAGAGAAGCGAAAGTACAAAGAGGAGCAGAAGGGGGATTACGGTGAAGAGGAGGGGAATGAGGAAGGGGGAAATTAGGAGAAGAAAAGTCCGAGGAGGAGGAGGAGAAGAGGGAGAACGAGTGGGAGGTAGGTGTGCTCTGCAGAGTGTGTAAAGACCACCTTTCCCTTCCCCTTCTCCACGGTGTAGTCCCCGACCTTGAGAGGACAAGCGGGTGGGGGGGGCGGTGGTGGTCGAGGCAGCAGAAATATCTTGAGAGTCATAATCCTCTGTACACACACACACACAGACACACACATATATAGATCCTTCATAGAGTACAGACTAATAACGACATGAAAGGCATGAAATCCTGCAGCATTTGTCCACTGTGTGTGTGGCAGTGGTGTGCACTAAGTGCAAACCAGAGGGGTCACTGGTTCGGCCTTCACATACGTTTTGTTTCTTACTGATGTTGAAGCCATTGAGGCTTTGTGGTTGCATCATGAAGGTCCTAGAGACCTGCTGGAGAGCTGCCGCAATAATAGATACATTTGAATTCACTTAAAATGAGACAAAGACACTCGTTAAAGGTGAAACTATTTTGGAATTCATGTTAAAGAGACAGTGTACTGTCCTTAGTGCTTGTCTTTAGACTATGTCCTCATCCCTGGATGTTCAATGCCATCACTTCCTTCAATATTCCTGCATGGCAAACATGGTCTGGTTAACAATAGGGAAAGATTGTGGTTATGGTAAATAAATTATGAATAAGGTAATTGTTAGGCAACTAAAAACACCTGCTTAAGGTTAAGGGAAAATCGTTAATTGAAGAAAGGTTAATTGCAGTGTTGTGCAAACTGTCAGAAATGCTACACATCCATTCACCACCCCGACTGCTTACTCACCTTCTTATCTTGCAGTGATGAACCTAAAATGCCTCAGCGAGATCTGGCCCCCACCCTGAGCCTCAGTACCTGGGTTGCTCACCGGGACACCTTCCAGTCACCCACCACCGTTCCCAATCCGAACTTCGGTTCATCCCCTTCAGCTCAATACTCATTTCATCCCACTCCTCAGTTTCTGACAACTCTGTCCTTGGCCCTTACTCACCCCTTCCCTCCCTGCTAACACCTCATTTTTATAAACTAAATTCCATACAAACAACAAAACTAAGCAGATTTTTTTGAGTTGTCAGGCCAGTCTAAAGTCTAATCTTGCAAAGCATTGTGGATGTTAAAGTGCTATAAGGAAAGTTACTTAAATGTAAGACCTCTGTGTAACGCACTACAGAGAGGCCACCTCACACACACCATAACAGAACAGTTGTAGTCGGAGTTTATGAAGAAAGAAACCAACTGACATTATTTGGCAAAGAGAAGAACGGAGACAGGCAGATGAAGAGAAGTCACTGCGCTCCTTCATCTCTCTGGACGCTTCACCCACTTTTGACACATTGTTTACACAAAACCTTCCTGCTCAACTCAGGAAGTGAGGATTAAAGGCGGTGTTGGAAGGGTGTGTGAGCGTGTATTAGTGCGCGTGGGGAGGATTTAGAAAATTATACAAGATTTTATGAGCGTGTAAGCCTGTCATCGCGTATGCTTTACATGTGCAAGAACAGTAAACTAAAATACTTTCTCTGTATCTATCATTTGGAAATAGAAAAGGAAAGGAGATCTAGTCTTACCAAATGACAGAACAAAATGAAAACAAATTATGTTACTTTCCAAAACTGAAATCTCCTCAGATTTAAATGTCGGCTGTAAAAAAAAAAGTATTACTTAAACAAATAAATAAATAAGTCAACACTTGCAAGGCTAAGCGCCTTCAAATCACATTTCCATTTATGACGGTTTTGTCCTTACCTGGGTATAATGACTGCCCCGTTTTGGATTTTTGAGAAGCTCTTCAGTTTATTAGATGTCTGGCTTGTTACGATTTTTTATTTGAATTCCTATGAAACTCCTTTAAGTGCATGAAACAACTTCATTACCTGAAAACTGCATTTTTACAGCAGCACCGCTCGATGAATCTAAGACTTTATTCTTTTACATCTTTTCATTGAGGGTTTAATTAACTCAATGAGGGCTCTGTGTCCTCTGGATGATATCACCCAGAGGAAAAATGTCACTCTCAAAGGCTCCGAATGTCTCTTTAACTGCAGTAAGTTGCTATCTATCTATCTATCTATCTATAAATATAAATATGCACAACAAGCTCATGCTACATGCACACACGTGCCTTTAGGCTGAAGGTGTGTGCATTAGCTTTTCATTATAATAAGTAATGGGAGTGGTACCCCACCCTTAAAATGCCATTATCCCCTGCTTACTCCCCTATTCCTCCCCCCTCTCTCCCCTCTTCGCCCTTCCCGAGCCAAGCACTGTAATTATCTTTATGGAGCGAAGGCTGAAGGCAGAGAGGAAAATGCTACAAATTATATTACTTTGAGCCTGAATAAGCATACGACACATGACATTATCATCACACCGGATGGGGACACTAGGGAGCCTATCAAGTGCTGGGATCTGCATTGCAAACCCCCCCCCCGTGTGATTGGATGAGCCTTCCCCTGGGGGGCCTGGCTGTCTCAAGCCCTGGTGGGAAATTTACTAAGAGGAGGACACAGTGAAAGAGGTTCCCTTAGTGTCATATCAGCAGTTCAGTTCACTGGGCGAGCACCTGCAAGTTTGACACAGAAATGCATATGAAATTAAATTACATGTCGACGGAGCACCAGGGAATCGTGCACGATGGGAGGCACGAGATCTGTCAGGCTTCGGGTGCAACTTCATGAGCAGAGGAGAGAGAGCCAGGGGCGGTTACACTTTGAAATGACCTTCAGTTTGTCATTTCAGTGGAGAAATGTTCAGGTCCTGTCGGAATTTTGGCTCTCATCAAGCATGAATTATCATTTTGACAGTGACTTTGATGGCGCTTGTCACACAACCAAAGGAACAACTGGGTACAAACTCAAACTCCATACCGTTTGACAGTACAAGACTGGTCATTCTTTCATTTTTAGTGATGGTTTTAAATAACTCTTAAGTTGTGTTTAAGGTGCCACTTAAGTTTCTACATGTTGCTTTTATATGTATTTAAGAAATAGTTCAACATTTTGGGAAATATGCCTATCCTTTTTAATTGATACCACTCTCATATTTGTCTGTTAAAGCTATAGCTGGGCAGCTTGTTAGGTTAGCTTAGCTTAGCTTGGTGTAAAGACCTGAAGTAGGGGGAAAAGCTAGCCTGGCTCGGTCTAAAGGTAAAAAATAATGAGCCTGCTAGCACCTCACTAATTAACACGTTATACTTAATTTGCCCCAGTGGCCAGTCTGCTGTAACTAAAAAAAATCATGCTGGCCAAAAAGTATTTTTTGTTGGGTTTTGTCAAATGTTGTTGTGTTTTGACCTTCAGGGCCACCGTAGTTTCTTGAGCCAGGCTGGCTGCTTCCCCCTGTATCCAGTCTTTATGCTAAGCTAGGCTAACCTCCCCATGTGTTAAAGATTATGCCCATGTTTGTTTTTAGCAATGCTTTTCATGAGCCATGGATATGTATGCACAGTCTGCGCTACATTGGCGTGTTTTATCCCTCTGATCGGGTGAAAGTGTGTGTACGTGTCTGTGTGTGTGCGCGTGTGCGCGTTTAATTCCTTGAACGTTGATACGGGCAGCTTGTGTGTCCGCACATGTAAACATTCTGGCGTGTAAATGGCCTAATCTGTTCCCCTTCTCTGGTAATTACACTGACTAACGAGCAAAGCATGGGGACACAAACAGAGAGAGAGAGAGCGAGAGAGAGAGAGAGAGAGAGAGAGAGAGAGAGAGAGAGAGAGAGAGAGAAGGACAGAGGGAGGACAGAGAGAGATGGAGAGAAGAAGTAAGTGAAGACAAGGGACAGATGGTGAAAGAAGAGAAAAGTTTTTACTTGAGCGTCTACGTCTCTGTAGAGTAAACATGTGTAGGTATGGAGGCCTGTGTGTGTATATATACACACACTATCTGTCTATACAGAGTGTGTGTTTGTGTATGTGTGTGTGCATGTCAGAGCCAGATGCCCACATCTAACAGCCCATCTGTGAGGAGAGTCCTGCCAGACCACTAATCAGGCAATCCATCACCTCTCTACCTGCCACTGGTCATTACTCGTGAGCCACTCACATATGTAGGCTACATGCTGGTGGAGAGTGTATTCGTAGAAAGAGAGGTCTTGAAAGCTGATGATAAACAAACTAATTAGTAAAAAAATTACCAGTTTGGTCCTGGCGTATCAAGGTCAAATCGTCAGTCAAATAGTGGAGAAGTGGATTACCCTGCAGGAGTGGTTTGTACAGATGTTTTGATGCGTTAAGTCATGATTTTTAGCCACTGAGGGTCGCCATTGTAATCCAGGGTGATTGCTGTGAATGCAAGCTGTCAGCTGCCGCCCTCCGCAAAAAGGAGCAAGCTATAAATTTCAACCTTTTTAGATACACAAAACACACCACAAGGGGCATTTGGAGACGTTTGCGTGGCTGTTTTCTTTCTGTGTTCCATTTTAAAATCACCTGTCAACAGGAAGTTGGATAGAAAAGTTGGCTTGTTTAACATACAGGGCTCCGCAACATGTTGTTTAGATTTGGGAGGCGTGAACATCTGCTCCACTATGAGCCTCTGCGACCGACAGTTACCCATAACACCCTTCTCTGAGGAGATTCAGCATCTAGATAGACACATTTGCCAAAGAAAATAGGAAATTTACAGCACTGAAGTCAAATTTAAGCCCTTCTATCATGTCCTGAATGACACACACTCATGAGGTATTACTTATGGTTTATTTAGGAAAAGAGGAATCTGCTTGCTTACCTGTCTAGTTGGTATGGAAGCCGGAAATGACTCCATTTGCTTGTCTTTTCAGTTATCATTCATTTCCTCTCAGTCCTTGCGTATTTTTCTGTCTCCTTATCTGTCCGTTTTAGTATTTCTGTCTTTCCCACACGTTTTTTTCTTGAGAGAAGACAGCGCTCATGAAAGGAAAGCAAACTGGGGTTGTGTAATGAGCTCCTCAGCCATATTACTGACACACACACACACACAGAGAAAAACCCACCTGTGCCTATGTGTATGTGTGAGTGTGTTAGCCTGCGGCGACGACTGCATGACATGCCGTCTGATCGCTGCCATATAGGCAGGAGGGATTTCATCTGGCTCTGAATGAAACACTTTTGAAACTAAAGGCAGTAGTAGGCTGCCAAAACGCACACACACAGTCATAACCAAGAGTATAAATGCACACAGACAAGTAAAATAACAAAAAGCACACACAAGTGCCTACAACTTCAGTGAAATAGCGTGAGACACACAAGCCTGCACAAACACTATATGAACAGTAAAAAGCAGAATTCTTTGCCAAATGCACACACTCACACACCCCTGAACATCACCTTAACCAACCAAATCAATCTCTCACCAAGTTAATTTACATCATGTCAACATGTTTGGTAAATGAATGCACCTATCCCTCTACGAATGACATCTAACCCAAGCGAAGAGTGCAAACAACCAATCACTGTCAGTCACACGCTTTGCAAGAACGTGTTTCAGACGCAGGCATTTGCAATTGCCGCCCTAAACTAAAATGTCCTGCAGATGAAATTAGAAAACTCAAGAACATAAATGGGTATTTCTAATGTATTTAAAATGTTACTTATTTTGATATTTGCGAGAGATGTAGAGCCTAAAGGGGTTTTAACTAATGAATATGTTACTCAAAGTCCAAATATTGCTTATTGTTTAGTACAAAGAAGCTTGTGCACAGGTGAATGTTTGTGTTAGTGTGAGAGTATGTATGTGTATGTCTGTATTAAGTGCTCCCACCTGTGTAGGACAGGCAAAAGACCTCTACTAGCAAATAAGCTTCCCAGAGAGATAGCGGTATTACATCTGCAGGGTTCATTTCTGCTGTAGATTCTGTATGTAGTGGTCGGGGCATTAAGCTGCAACCCTGTGGCGTTGCAGCAATGTGGAGGTGTAACGATACCGAGCTCACACTGAGCTAAAACACCACCCACGGGTGCCACGTCCCTCGACAGACCTTCACTCTCACACACATGTACATGCTTATACACACACTCACACAAAACATGTCAGGACAACATACTGGATGAGACAGCCTCCATCCAAAAACAAGGGTCCAATGCAATAACTTTGCATAACATTAATCATTTCTTGTGGGGGAAAGTAGAATTGTAATATACGTTTGAAAGTTTGTGTGTGTGTGTTTGTGTGTGTGTGTGTGTGTGTGTATGTCACGGACACCCGGGGAACCAAGAGGAGACATAGCATTCATTGCCATCTGTTTTCCAGTCCGACAATTAGGACAGTCTGAGCAGCAGAAGCCAAGTTTGCCCTAATGCAATATTCTGTCTGACACACACACACACACACACACACACACACACACACACACACACACACACACACACACACACACACACACACACACTCCCCTATGTGGTGG
The DNA here is from genome assembly GCA_002120245.1 of Maccullochella peelii. NCBI lineage: Eukaryota > Metazoa > Chordata > Actinopteri > Centrarchiformes > Percichthyidae > Maccullochella > Maccullochella peelii. Next base: position 67,406 of record LKNJ01000153.1, on the reverse strand, counting down.
CTGTCGATCGATGACGTGCCTTGTCTGCCACTCTCTTGCTCACAGTGCCGGACTGTAAATCACATAGATAAGCCAAGACCTATAAAGTACATGACCTGAAGGCCTTTTGAGCACTCACACACACACATTCACACACACACACACACACACACACAGAATGGATGGGTTGCCAAAAGGAGCTTGGGCAGTGAAGGAGCAGGAGTGGAGAAAAGAAGACACCTGTGGCGTAAATCTCAATGCTGGGAATCAATGCTGAAAAAACTATAGACACACACACACACACACACACGTGCACATACTCTTAAAATGATTTAATGGGCGTAAAGTGGTAAAATATTTAATGGCAAACTACGACATAGACAACAAGTCTCTAACATAATTAGACTTTTATTGTATTGCCATGGCAAGCATTGCAATTGTCTGGCACATACGGTAGCTGCAGCCCTTATATGACTACCACACACAGAAACACATTTCACACATTTTAATGCTGCAGTGGGTAAAGGAAAATCCCTTTTCATTTTTTCAACCTGGCTCTTATTTTTGGAGTTTTTCCCATTTGCCCTATCTGTTAACACGTTACTCTTTTACTCTTATTGGTGAGATCTTGGGATTATATAAACCTATTAATTTGACATAAAAAAGTGCAATTCTGTCCACATACTTTTGCATAGTTTTGATCTGAGGCTGTATTGCATGGTTTGAGTTAGGCTCCTTTGTTTCAATTAAGGAAAATGTTAATACTACAGCTTACAATATTTTAGTCAACACTGTGCTTCCAACTTTGACATGACATGTCCCTTTGCACAAAGGCAGGTCCATAAAGAGATGGTTCCTCAATGCACAGAGCCCTGACCCTCAATGCAATCTAACACCTTTGGGATGAATAGGAACACCAATTTCAAGTCAGGCCTTATACCTCAACATCAGTGGCCAGCCTCACTAATGCTCTTGTGGCTGAATGGGAGAGAAAATCCCTGCAGCCGGGTTCCAAAATCTTGTGGACAGCTTTACCAGAAGAGTGGAGGCCAGTGAAGCAGCACAATCACATGTAGGTGTAATGTTCCAGTTTCTACACACTTCATTTGGACGTCCACATACTTTTGGTAATTTTTGTTTCAGCAATTAAAGACAACAGAATGAAATGTAAGTAAAATGTCATTATGATCAATAGAAGTGATGGCAAAACCTAGGTTTGAAAAAGAGTACATTTTCCTTTAATGAGAGGTATTCCATTAGGTAGGAAGAGCTTTACTGTTTGTAGTTTGTCCATATATCTAAAATTATTCTAGCTTGGGGGTAATGCTACTTCACAATGCTGCACAATCCTGTATCCTGACTAGAAACCCTACCTAGCACAGGCCTTTTACACTAGAAATTCTTATTCAGCCTGAGAATACTGTAGAAAGCTGGATGAGATAAAATGAAACATTTCTTTATTTTGAACTCAACACTACAACCACCCCCTTGCAAATCAAGACAGTTTGCTGGCAGTTCAAATTCAGTAGGACTCAACCCGAAAGCACCAGCAATTCCATTCACATGAATTGAATTAGGTGGAAAATCAAAAATGTCAGTGTGACCAGCCACTAAACCTGATAAGACGGATGTATTTAATTGGAGCCTTCTTATATCTTCTGGTACTCTCTCAAGCTTTTCAATAAAAGAGAAGGTGGCACAGATGAAAGAAGAGAGGAAGTTGGGCAATGACTGAATGAAGAGCTAAAAAGAGATGAGATTAGAGTAAGTGCAGGTGGGACATGCAGGAAAAGAAAAAAGCATCAGGATGAGGCGGATAAGAAAAAAAAGTGGCTGACAAGGAAGGGGGTGGGGGTGGGGGGGGAGCATGGATGGAAAGATCAATGCATGGATGGAGATGGAGAGAGTAAGGGACAGGGAGGAGTGACCAGCCTGGGCTCGCCTGTAGTTTCACCAGTAGGAGCAGCTTGTGTGGCAGCAGGCCGACTGTCACCGCTGCTTGCCAACCACGGCCACGCTGGCGTCGCAAAGCATCCACCTGTCACTCAAAGCCGCGTTTGCTTTAAGTCGCTTCCAGGCTGATTGTCATCGCCACTTGAGGAAGAGGGTGGAGATCTGCCCATACAGCAGCACTCATTAGCACTAACACAACTTCTGCATCAGTGATGATATCTGCATATGTACGATGACACATTCTGACATCCAGTGTTCTATCTACCTGCAGAACAACTCACGGACCAGAGAACAACGTCTTCCAACAGCTACAAGTCAACACGAGTCACAATAATTAGCCTGTCAGAGAGCAGAGTGGGAGTTGAGCCTGCCTGGCTGTTAGCACACAAAGCAACAGTCAACAGCTCTGTGCGTGTGTGTGTGCGCAGTGAGGGGTACCATTCGCACAGCCTGTTCTGACCGCCCTACCATCTGTGGGCATGCCGGGTGCCCGCCTGTTGGCCCTCCTATGCCAGGCACTTTGACGTGGTTGCATGGTAACAGGTCTGAGAGGGCGGCTAGAAGCTGGTCTAGCCAAATGGCTTCAGCAAAATACTGACTTCGATAAATACATTTATTTCCATGTTTTGAATGTGACATTTTATGTGGGAGACCTGACCTCAAATAAAACTAGAATTACTCTGGCACATGATGATTTGAGGACCCACCAGTTATAAATTAGCTAACCGTAAATGAGCTAAATGGCTTGAATTTAGCAGGCAGGTAGCTTAGGAACCTTTCACACCAACAGTAGTACTGCAAAATCTCCAGCTTTACTATTCTATGGCGCACTGCAACATCAACCACTGACCCATTGCACTGACCAATCACATACTTGCAAGTGCACACACAAGCTGGATTACCTTGCAGCATGTAGAAGCACTGTGCTGTTTTGCATAGTGCTATTTTTGATCTGAAAAAGGGTAAGTTGGCAACCAGCTAGCTATGTAAGCTAACTCTGAACAAAAGTGAATTGGCTTCTTCAGGTTGGTTGATTGGGAAATCAATAAATTATCGTATTAGATGTTTGTCTGGCAAGAATATAATTCTAAAGGCCATGAACAAGAGGTTATTAGTTCTATCTTTAGTATCAGTTGAACTTGTACACACTACTTCAAGGCTTATGCATGATCTAATGTGGCTTGGATCGTACCTCATTTGTACACTGCTTTGTACAAAAGCGTCAACTAAATGAATACATTTAAATGTATTTGCAGAGTTATAGTACAAGTGTATGCACTTGAGTGAGCACATGCACACAGATAAAATTAATGAAATGTTAGTCTTCTTTCTGGTCTACTAACATGATGATCTGATTTAAGCTTCCAGTACTTCCATGCACATGAATGTGATGGTACAGTAAATGGTTTTGAGGATTTTTTTAATGGGTGTTACCAGTACTGCTTTATGATACAACACACTGCAAGGCCCATATCCTGGAGGTGCTGTTATGCTCGTCTTCTAGGATCATATTAAATCAGTTTTACTCTATTCCTTCATATCACTTCATTTTTAGAATATCAGAGTGAGTCAAGCTTTTACGGAGACACCACATCTTTCCAATGCATACGGATTTGTAATTCAGTGCAGACTAAATCAGACGTGAACAGTATTAGCTTAGAAGAGATAAGGCGAAAACCAGTCTTGTGCGGTGAACAAGCGAGAACACAATTTCTTTTTCCGTTCGAAAACAAAATGAGACTCCCCTAAAAAATCTCTCTCCCTCACTGCTTCTCTCATATGCACACACACACACACACATTCAAACACATGAGTATGCACACAGGCAGCTGCCTAAAAATAAAATAAGATAGCGACACAGTGGCTCAATCATCCATGACTCCATTTTACTCAGCAGCGCCACAGGAAAATTAATTGCACTAATTGAGTAACAGAGTTCATCAAACTGGTATTCTCATTTTCCACATTCATTAGGCACTCTCTTTGTGAGAGCATCCCCGAGGTGACGCTGTGTGCGCGGCAGCTGAGGAGAGAGGAAAGTCGACAACACTGCCAGTGGGAACAAACTCACAACTCCACATTTTTGATTACAGCGCTTTGAAAGATGTTTGTTGCTGGAAATTTGCATGTCAGTGTAAACATCCAGTATATTTTTTGGACTTTTTCCTTTTCTCCCATTTAAAATTGTGGTAAGCGAATACAATCTGCAACCGCACGCACACACACACACACACACACACACACAAATTCACATACTGTACTGCACCCTATGTCATTATTACAAGTAGTTACAGTGAGTTGCAGTTTATGCCTGCTGTCAGTTTTCTCACCAAGGATTTCCTTTTCAATGGATTTCACACAATTGCAGTGTGTTTGTTTGTGACTGTGCAAGCATGTATGTGTGAATGACACAGCAGCAGCCAACTCCAAACTGAATTACAATGCGAGCAGAGACGTAACAACACTGACAAGACTGAAAAAACAGATAAACAAGGGGTTTCCCCACTGGTGTTTGAAAGAGTGCACATCTCTGTGTGTTTGCACGTTGTGTTTACTACACATGCATGCATACAGGCACGCATGTGTCCTTTTTTTGCCATTGGGGGCAAACACGCGCCGCAGTTGATCTGTGTTGGGGCTCACAAAGTACTCACACACATACACACATATCGACGTCACTGTCTGCAGCAGCCATCTGTGCTGGAAACACAGCAGGGAAAAGAGGCTGAGAGCGAACATGGGAAGGGGATAGATGGAGAGCAGTAAGTGGGAGTGTCCGCTTGCTGCACTTTTGCTGCCAAAATGCTATTTAATTTAATAAACTGGGGAGAATTGAACATTTCAGGCTAACAGAGTCTGTCGGACAGCTTCCACAACTACGTGGCATCAACAGCAGGCCTCCCTTCACTTTGCAGGTTGATGTCTGCTTTTGTGCAGCTCCTGGGAAGAGATTTGGGATGCACATTAAGCCCACCAACCGCCCCTCAAGATTTATGTGAAAATAACACCTGTTTGATAAGATCATAAAGTGGGGCGACAACGCTAAACAGCATTTCATTGCCCAATTTAGTTGGCCAACTGGCTCAACAAAGCACCTTTAGCACAGGTTTAACAGAAGATAGGATATTTCCCCTTGCCTTTTGTCTTTGTGGTGTTTAAATGCCTGGGTATTGAAAACCTTAGATTAAAACATTTACATGGAGCTACCTTTTTGGGCTACCAGTGTGTGACGAGTATGTAGTAAAGATTTATTAAGACCTAAGGCTTGGCCAGCAAAGTTTTGAATATCAATTAATTTCAAAGGAGTTGCTGCAATCATTGAATTTTTATGGAGCAGCAAATACATTCACATGATGCTGTCGTGTAAAGTTTCAACCTTTTTTGCACTGTTAAACAATTTTAAACCATCTTGGCTTTGGAGGGAATGGAAAGTACTGGAGATTTGGCAGTTACCTAAGCTTAATCAGAACTAAAATGTATTGGAATCTTGAGATCCATTCATTGGGAAATCAGTGAATGACCTTATTACATGCACAAGAGGCTATTAGCTCCTTGTATATTAACTGATCTAGTTTATCATGTGCATACTAGTTGTACTGTGTATGGAAGTGCGGAACCGGCTAACTCCTCCAAACTAAATGCATAGGTATCAAACAAGAAATCAATTCATTTCAATGCCTTTGCTGCAACCAATGGATTTTCTTGCAGCAGCAAAGTAAATTCACATGGTGCTTTTGGGTAAAGTTTAACTTTTTTGAGCAATTTCAAACCATGGAGAGAGCTGGAGAGTCCAAAATGAAGCAAAACTACCGTGTGAAATTTGTTTTCTAGTTTTACATGACCCCGCTCTGCCAAATGAGAAGTCATGCCAATAGCACTTTCCCCTTCATATCTATTTCACCACAAACAAAACTTACTGCAAGCAATGGGAGCCTCTAAACGACCTGCTAGTAGTCCAGCACCACCGTTTTCACAAGAATATGCAAATTCACTTTTCTATGCTACTTTCTGGTGTGACTCCACATTACATCCAGGTTTTGGCTTATTCAGATTTGACATAACTATGAATTAAAAGGTACAAGCTTTGCAGCCTGCACTCTATTCTACCTTTGGGCTTCTCCTCTCTACAGCTAACACACTCGATTGGTTCTGCACATTAGCATTAGTCAAGCATGGAGTGAAATCAATGTGCACACCACTCGAGCATATAGAATCACCTCATCGCTCGCATGTATCTATATACTGTACACTGTATATGTGTGTGTGGAGGTGATTCGAATGAGTTTGAAATACATGTAAGGGGCAGAAGGAGTTTGAGAGAATAAGAGCATGAGAAAGACTGAGACACTGCTGGAGAGAGAGAGAGTCCAGAGGGACCAGAGAGAGTAACAGCTCTTCTCTGTGAGTCTAGTCCAGCCATATATGGAGGATCTGAACTGGAAGAAACAACTTTCCCACATCAACTGTGCACAAAGCTGCCCGACCCTGTCATTCATCCTGTGTGTGTGTGTGTGTGTGTGTGTATGTTCTTGACAGAAAACAGCACAGTAGATATCTTATAAAATATCACCGTGTGTGTGCATATCTGCACTTTATACGCATGTGTGTAACTGTCAACCTTTTCTTCTAGTATCACACACTTTTAAATGTGTGTGTGTAGCCGTCCACCTATCATCTATCTGCTGCCAATTATAAGGGGTTTCAGCCTTCTTCTAACATGTCTTCTTCCTGAGGGAGGACAGACTGATGACACGGGCGAGTCCACCGCAGACGCTGCGTCTCGCTGCACCCTGTGTCACCTGTCACTCAAAAAGCCAGGGACTCCTACGCCCGGGCGCCCCCCCCTCCCTGTAATCCTTCAAGCCCAAGTGGGGCCAGAGAGGTTTTTCGATGGGCTAGTCACAGTTCTCTGGCTAATTGCTGTGGGGCCAAAGCTCACCGCAGAAGGACTGCAGCAGTGGCTGAAAAGGAAGGTTAGAAAGGTTAGAGGCAAGGTGAGGAGACAAAAGGCTTCACGGGAAGTAAGGAGGAGGTGGAGCTTCTTGGAGATGTAGAGATGTTGCTTTTTGCTTCTTCATGGGTTCGATTCCAACCAGGGACCTTTTTATTGCATGTCTTGACCCTCTCTAATCCCATGTTTCCTGCCTGTATCCATCAATAATGGCTAAAATGACAAAATACAAAAATAAGTGTGATATTGTAGCTGTTTCTATGACTGGATGAATAATACAATGTTGTACTACATGAATGTAATACAATTCATTTCAATCAATGAATCAAGTCTATAAAGACTAAAAAATGTCATAAAATAGAGGAAAATCAGCAATAATCAAAGTGACGTCTTCACATGTCTTTGTTTTCTCAGATTAACATGTTAGGGGACTTTAGTCCAGTGCAAGCAGTATTGCTGGGATAATACTTAATTGGTGTTACCTCAATTTGATTAAACACAACTTTATTTGGAATATACATGATGTGAGCATCATATAAAATAAAAAAATATAGCTCAGGTCCCTCTACAAGACAGTGCCATAATAGTAGTGCAAATTCCCTGACAAATATGCAATTAATCAAATCACCACAACCAATTGGCATGCAAAGAAACTGGGCCTTTGGGCCTTTGGGCCTTTCCCATCTTTATACCACATTTTACTTCTTTATATCCTTCTTTTCTTTACATACATCTTGAGGTCCTCTTCTTCTTCAGCTCCCCTTCCCTCAGTGTACCCTCCAGCTCTCGCCTCCCTTCCTCTCCTGGCGTAAGCCGAGTGGAATAATGACGTGTTATGCTCCCTGACAAAACACCAAAGCTGGTAAAAAGCCAACATGAAGAGTAAGTCGCCCGAGTGTGAAATCTATCTATCAACCAATCTCATGCACTCGTTGAGAACGCTCAGCTTGACACTTTGCCATGCCATTTATTGAGCCTCCATGTACTTGTATCATGCCAATGGCAAAGTACACACATCAAAATACCGGCATGGTCACACACGGTGAGACAAAATGCCTTGTATTTGTAATCTGCAATGAATGACATTCTAACTGTGCTGAGAAACGCGTCATAATTACAGTTAAAGCTAACATTTTTACAAGTTGATTAATCATGCTTGTAGATGACGATAATAATACCAAGGAACATTGTGTGTAATGGAATCACTTACCCTTTTTTATAGCCAAGCTAAAGCCCCAGGCAGTGAACCAAATGCATGTAAAATGGCTAAACTGCCTTAACAAATGCCTTATTTTTTACTTTCTAAAAACTACAATGGATGATTATTTTTATTATTTATTATTAATGAAATTATCAATTACTCATTTAGTCTTCAAATTGCTTGTTTAGTCCGACCAACTGCTCTAAACCCAAATATATTCAATTTGCCTTGATATAAAACAGTGAAAAGCAGCAAATTATCACACTGGAACCAGCAAATATTTGGCATTTTTGCATTGTGAATGATTTGCATTTTGCTCAATAAATGCTAAATATTAGTGCCAATCAATTTATTATTAAAACATTTGCCGAATGTTTGTAAAAGTGTAAAACATGAGTCATCAATAAGCATTTATGCTACTGCAAATACTGTACAGAATTGTAAACAATGAGCCTTATACTGTATACTGCAATCAACTGTGCTGTACTTGCACTGACACACTATTCAAGTGTGATTAGGGATTATAGCATCACTATTTGCTCTACTGAGGAAATATTTTCAAATAAAAAATAGCATGGTGACCTTGCAAAAAACACAGCTTGATTCACTGTTTCCATCCCAAAATCCCAACTTGAATAAATCTGGTTGCATAACACAATGGAACATAAGCATATACATTCTGTTATTTGAAATGACTGTATATCCAGCAGACTGCAATGCTTTCAATGTATTTAATGTGACTGAGGTGTTATTTACAGCCCTGCTGCATCTCTGCATCAAGGACGCGATCCAGCTGCATGGTAATCCTCTAGTGAATTATACAGCGAGAGAAAATGATGTGGTGCGCGGCAAATGCGCGCACTAAATATTTACAAAAGCCCCATAACTGATCTGAATGAGCCTTTTGAGAGTGACTTGGGAGGTAACACAATGGGAGAGGAGTGACCTTGCAAGGGAGGGGGGCCGGAAGAGAAAGGCAGCAATTATGTGGTGCGTGAATGCCTCGGCTGTTGGGGAGCGGAGGAGGCTAAGACAGAGGGAGGGAGAGCGGAGGGGGAAAAAAGAAAAGAGAGGGAGAGATCATCACTCTGCAGTTTGCCACACAGGGAGAGATGGAAGGATGGAGGGATGGGAAAAAGTGAGAGGGGACAGGTATTCGTCCCTTCCTACTGCACACACACAGCCGAAAGCCACTCCGCGGTCACTCATCGTTATTGGTCCACAGCCACGCATTTTAACTAGCGATACACAGGCCCACAGGTGACTACTTCCTGGAACATTAGACAGTTTATTTTTGGGCCTCTATGACTTTCATCCAGATATCCTCAAGTGGATTTGCCTCTAGAGAGTGCTGATCTGATATGCTTGGTTTTCCTGTAGGAGAGTGTGTCAGCTGTGTGTGTGTGTGTGTGTGTGTTTTAGGAGGTTGGGTAAAACATTTTTCCTGGGTATCTGTGGGTTGTATCAAGGGATTGGATCAAGTGAGACTACTGTGACAAGTGTGCGCTGGAGTGTGCGCGCACGTTTGTGTGTCTTTGTTCGGCGCGTGTGGCTGTCAAAGATATGGACAGGCACACTTTTTCTTTTATGAGCGGACCTGGTGGCGCTCTGCTGGGACGCAATGTCAAAGCAGAGAGGAGGAGGAGGGGAGAGGAGAAGAGAGGAGAAGAGAGGATTGAAATGTAGCAAAAACATTTAAAAAATTTAAATGCTGTGGTATGTGCCATTGGTCCATGCCACATACTTATAAAGATGAACATTAAATTTAAATAAAAATAAGTAAAAACAAATGAGGGGATTGCATTTTTAACCATAACCACAGCAGGGGCAGATCAAAAAACAGTCATATGTAATGGTTCTGGAGGGCACTGGCAAACAGTGATAATTGTTGGAGGTGGCGGATCAGGATGCTCATATGGATAGTTTTGGAATGCAATGACAACCTATTTTGTACCACATCAAAGTGTCAACTGAGGACGCATCGTTGTGGTAACATGCAATCTGAAAAAACAAGTGTAACCTTTCAGAATGACTTCTAGACAACTGAAAGTGAACCATTGGTTGGATAGATATTATTTAAAGCTAAATTTCATGTTGAAAACTACATTTCCTCTAAGTAAATACATTATAATTCACAGAAATGTGTGGCCAACTTGCGTGGGATTCTCAGCGACAGCCTCCAACCCCAGTCCACCACTATCTCTACACACCCTCAGCGCCACAGGCCAAATCATTCTGTGTCTTCTACCCCTGGAAAGTTGATTTAAAGGGTCCATCTCAGCTCAGTGTGGGCCCACTCCAGCACATTGGTCAAGACAGGGTCAAAAGTTCACCGGCATCAGCTCTGGACTGATGGCTAACGTTTTTACAACCTGTCCAGGCAATATGGAGGAATCATCGTCTGTCTGTGCGACTGCAATGGAGGGGGGGGCTTATCAGCCATTCCACACATGTCCTCTCTGTCTCTCTGCCATGGGACATTAGGAGAGAATGAGCATAGTAAAAGATTTCCACCTTAGTATTAACTTGTCCCCCCTTTTTACTCTGGGTCCCTTGTTCTCTTTCCACCATCTCTCTCCCTCCCACCTGAATTCTTTATTGTCCTTGAGGGGGGGGGGGGGGCAGAGCTTTAATTCCACTGCTTCCCCTCTTTGACTTTGAATTAATGTACAACACACTGAAACTGGCAAAGACAGGAAGTATAGTTCCCCTGCTTTGAACCCTGCCTCTCTTGATTTTTGTGAGACTGCCGGGTGGCAGAGCATGTGAGCTCGCTCCTCGATGTGTTTGATGTCTAAGACACGGCTTGAAGTTGCAGAGTCATGGGGGACATCTCTTATATTTTACATGGTAGCTAGAGGGTAACGTACTGTGAAAACAACACTTATGTTTCTGGTTTTTGAAACTTCATGAAGGGTCAATCCGGGCTCAAAGAGAATTGGCTAACAGCTGCTCAAAAAACTGTTGACTCGCAATTCCTTCATTTGATACATTTAAGTTTGAGATGTTTTTGCCAAATGTGCTCCTGCCAAAGCAAAGAGGAATTTTATTTTTATATTTTTTTAGTAAGGGATTCATGCAAATTAAGGCAATTCAAACACCAGAGAAAGGTGCATGCCAGAGTGCTGCTACATCATTAAAGCAGAATTACTCTGAGATTGCTGTCACAATGACTTCTACCCCACCGATACATGGTCTACACTTTCACCACACTGAACCACCTGTTATGATAAGAACCAAACTACCCCCATTACAACTGGGGAAGATCCATAAAACCCATGAGATGTGGCTAAAAGCCCAGGAAAAACCATACCACAAGCAAGTGGATCGAGACTTTACATACATTAATCAATATGGGATTGGACAAGGTCTAAAGTAATGGTTTTACTGAGTACATTCTGGAACTGAAACTTCCACAAATTGTTATGTTAAGAAGGACGGATATGCATTATCAACGTTGTGTCACTCATTAGCAAGGTCCTTCAGGAATCTATTCAGTCAGATTCTTTGTTCTCACAAATGTTATTTCTGTTCGCTAATATAGTTTTTTGCTGAACCTGAAGTTAAATTCCAATCAGTAAATAGTCTGTGCTGATGTCAGCACAGTTCTAAGTGAGATAAAATGCTTGCAAAGACAAAAAAAGAGGATTCAAGACAATTGTTTTCTGCCTTCCTTCGCAGATGATTTAAGCGTTGGTTGATGACTCTTAAAGCCACCATTATTTTCTCACAGGTGAATCCAATAAACAAAATCAATTCATCGCAGTCACGAGGGCCAAAGGTTTGGTCTGGAGTCCAGCATCCTGAACCCACTTCAATATCTCAGTTTCCTTATCAAAATATCTCATGGGCAGACTTGGAAAAATGTCCCATAAAAGACATCTTGACCCCACACCAAAGCATAAAGATCTACGTTAGCCAAGCCCAGCATCGGCTTCTCTGGCAACAGCAGCAGCGTATAAAAATGCTATATCACCATCCTGAGCTACACCTGAAGGATGGACTTGAAGTCAGTTTTCTCCTTTAAGCCCTTTTTGATATCCTTTCTCCTCGGCTGCATCCTCTGTCTGCTCCTCTGAACTGTTTGTGAAGCATTGAAGTTCACTCTGAGATTTGAAGTTTGGAGGGAAGCTGTTTGGAATATTTCTGGCCACATTTTAAAAAAGGAGGTTTCTATTGGATTTCTGGTTTGAAATAACAAATCCAATGACCTTTGCAGTTCAGTCGGTATTACTAAACGCTTTTCGTCTCCCACAGCCAGAGAGAAGAAGAAAGACAGATATAAAGTTCCAAAGAAATCAATAGAGAAAAAGTATTTCTTGCATCTTAGTTAATTTCTAATTTGGAAATAAAATAGTATAACCATTTGAGTTTGAACATGAATTAACTCTCCAAAGGGATCATTCAATTTTCAGGTGGACTGACCGACCAACTGACTGGCCAACACACTGCCATTGCCACCCCTAGAAATGTATTTCTGAAAAAAATACAAAGAATTTGCAATGTGCACTTACATTGTTCTGAATGCATCAATACAGAAGGCAATACAGAAGAAGTCACTCTAGCATGAGGAATACTCGTCTGCCACAAACTGGAGGTTGTTGCATTTTCCATCCTTATACCAGAGAGCAACATGATATTCAAAGAGCAGTGGTAAAGTCAGCATATGAATTAAATATTCTGTTCTTTCTCTGCTATTCTCTCAGTTTTAACAACACAGCATGCTGGTGTTAAAAGATTTTTTTTTTTAAGTCAACACGTTAGCTTGGCCTGGTTTAAACTCTCTTCTTGAAATTTTAAATAGTAAGTAATGAACATCAGGTAAATGAAAAAAAGAGTTACACATAGTGTTGGGGAAAAATCAAACAGTAAGATCTTAAATTTCTAACTCTCCTTAAGCCCTCATTTGGTGATCCCTCACACATTTAAAAGCTCAGTGTGAGAGCAAAGAATCCAACAGAAAATTTGACTTTGGCAGCAACTTAGAGCCTCATTAACTCCACAAATGGTGCAGTGAACATCCACCTTTCAAAGGAAATATGTAAACCACTGTCGCCACTGAGGACTTGCTGCTCGTGGGTATGATCTTCACTGTTATAGAGAACAAGTCCAACGAACCTCACATCAAAATAGATCGAAGAGGAGCAAATGGGTTTAATAGTGTATTGATGGCAGCCTCTGTGTAACCCGGGCCACAGTGACCCCACTTTGGCGGCGACATCAGGAGGGCCAAGCAAGGCCCCCGCTTAATGCCGCGTAGCTAATCACCTCAAAATCGACCACAGAGCGGCTGTGTGTGTGTGTGTGTGTGTGTGTGNGGGGGGGGGGGTTATGCAAGTGGGTGTGCGCACAAGCAAACATCTCTCGAGTCAAACAGCTCTGCAATTAGCCAAAACTGAAAAGCAGCAGCGAGGTTGAAATGTTTGGCAGGTATTCATTAATTGCTGATGGAAACACAGGCAGAATGGGGCTCAGTTCATTTCCTCACTCTTATCAGCTCGGCACAGAAAGGTGCCCGCAATTGTCATGTAAAGCGTATATTTTTGACTGGCACGCTATCAGCGCATTGTGGGAATGATTGCTGTTTGAAAAATGTTTGGCAGGCAACAAGTTCTTTTGGGACAATTAGCAGGTTCATCACTAATCTGTCATTTTTTTGACAGCTGATGTTGTGGCTTGGTTTTTCACTGTGCTGCATCAAAATGAAAAATATAGACCTGACTTAAAAAGACCAGAGGTGGAAGCAGTACTGTCATTCTTTACTTGAGTAAAAGTACCAGTATATCTATGTGAAAATACTGCATTACAAGTAAAAGTCCCACTTAAGTTAAAGTACAGATGTATTATAAGCATATATATAAAATGTATTTAAAGTATCAAAAGTAAAAGTACTCATTCTGTAGAAAAAAGGGCTCTGTACATTATTAGATTGTTAATACTGATGCATCTATGTGTAAGCAGCACTTTAATATTGTAGCTGGTCCCAGTGGAGCTAGTTTGAACTACTTTAGGTGGTCTGGGCCAGCCAACCCAAGGGGCATACCCTTCCAGTGGGTCACAAAAAATATCTGGGGGGTTGTGAGATGATTAATGAGGTTGGAAAGAAGAAAAAAAGTTCTCCTACACAAATCTGTATTCGTTGTTTTCGACTTTTCTCTTTTCAGTGAAATATTGGATCATTGTACCTCAAACAGTTGATGAATCCATCTTGGACATTTAACCCCAACCAGACACTGCTTTTTTGTACGGGGTCACAAGCCAAAAAGGTTGGGAACGACATGCATAAACTTAGCATTATGTTTTTATGCAAAATGTTCAAAAAGTAACTTGTCACTGAGTAAAAGTATATTTCCCTCTGAAATGTAGCCTGAAGTCTAAAGTACTGTAGCATAAAATGCAAATACAATACATGCAAATGTAAAGTTCAAGTATCTCAAAACTGTATTTGGAGTAAATATACTTAGTTACTTTGCATCACTGGAAAGGCTTGTTTCTATTGTCTCGGGTCTAGTTCCAGCCGATTTTGGAAATGTCTTACAAGGCAAACAATGCGCTAAATACCCTGACAGTAAACACACTGATGACTTCTTCTCTTGAAGAAATAAAAGACAGAATATCAACAATGCTAATGCACCAAAAATCTGCAAACAAACCGTATCTAAGCATGCGAGAGGATTGTGTTCAGTCAACAAATCAGCAACTATTACACCCTCTCCCTCTCTTTTTCCCCTTTTATCTCTCACTCAGCAAATAATGATTGAATTTGCATTCCAATCAACTGCGCGAGACCATAAACACAATGAATAACCCATAGTGTTTCATGAATTATGGCATCCACCAGATTTACCATATGCTCATACATAATTAGGATGAATCACGATAAATAAGCCATACATTACTCATGACTATTGCAGGGGCCCTTCTGCAGCCACACTGGGAGAGAGAAAAGGAGGGGGTGCATGGCTTACCTATAGGAGAGAAGAGAGAGAAAAAGAGTGATCATCATGTCAGTGTCACAGTATTCATAATTAATATCCCTCAAGGGGGAAACTCACAGACGGTGTTGCAGCATGAGGTGTAAATATACAGGGTATCAAATTTGTTAGCCAACCTGCGGCTATGTTGCTCCTTTTCTCCACAATTGTTGCAACAAATGACTACTTTCTGGAGTGTTTTCGCACATTCCGATAACAGAAGAGGAAACAAAACTTGAATT
The DNA here is from genome assembly GCA_002120245.1 of Maccullochella peelii. Lineage (NCBI taxonomy): Eukaryota > Metazoa > Chordata > Actinopteri > Centrarchiformes > Percichthyidae > Maccullochella > Maccullochella peelii. Next base: position 52,106 of record LKNJ01000153.1, on the reverse strand, counting down.
CTGTAGTAGTTCGTGACAGAGCATAACGCATCCAGTCCTCCTGCACTAAATAACAGCATTTCAAAAAGGAGTTTTCTTTTGACAGTCCCCTCCTGTCAGTTGGGTGATTTGTTTCGGTAAAAGCAATTTCCTTTCAAAAAAGATATCTGTGAGCTTACAGATACAGTGCAGGGGGCAGATAGCAGGATCACCATCGCAACTATGCTCAGCCACAGCATTTACGCATGATTGAAACACCACTTCCAGCACACATACACACACTCCCTCAAAGCTCTGGATTCTGCAGCAAAAGTAGGCCAGTAAAGTAAATAAGCCACTCTGATCTTTATTTCAAAGGAAGACATATGATGTTTATCGCAATAAAGTAAATTCAGAGAAATATGTCAAAAAAAGCCGCCACGCAGCGAAGGCAAAAGTGAGAGGGAAAGCAGGATGAAGTGAGCGAGATGGGAACAGAGAGGGTGTGTGTGTGGGAGGGAATAAAAGAATGACACCGCGGGAGCAGGGGAGCCTCAGGGTTCTTGCCATGCACTCATTGATTTCTCATTAGCAAATTCAGACCTCGATTTCATCAGCCCGGGCAAAGAAAGACAGCTAATGAAGGCATGGCAGGTACTTTGGTCTTATTTCCCGCCAGAGGGCAAATTTCCATTCTCCTTTAGCTGGTGATTAGGAAGGGAAGAGGATGTGGATTCAGTCATGGAGCCTCTTGCCTGCCCCTGGAATGAAACCCACTGCAAGGCTTTTGACCAGTAGGTCCCTGCCCAATTAGCCAGTCCCACAAAAACAGGATTTCCTGGAGCACAGTTTTCTGGAGAGATTGATGCTTCATTAGCTGAAGCTATTGAGTATTGTTCCTGCATCTAAAGGCACTGAAAAGGGATTCAGGCAAGCTCAAAGGACTTACAAAGACACTGGGTATTAGACATATCCCATCATTTACCTGATCCTACTTCTAAAAAGAAGAGAGAATGCTGGTCGGATGGTGCTTTTCATTGTCTGGTCAGGTGTAATGATTTCAAAGCACGCACAGCTCTCAGGTTAGGCGGTAATGTGCACTGAATGGTTGGTTAGTTGCATCTTTTACAGCAAATTGGACAGGGCAAGTCTAGATTTAAGTGAGCACGGTTAGTCAGGCACATTCATTTCAGAAAATATACAGAACCCTCATTAGATGGCACTGTGTACTCTGCAGCCACTGAGGAGGAATTGCTGGGAAGAACTCATTCTCTTTTAACGTTCATTTTATGAGAATAAAGATCTGTCAAATATCATATGAAGGGAGAAAAACTGTAGTATCTGTGGGCATGTTAAAAAGAATATTGTGTTTTATTGCTGTTGGAATCAGATAAGAGAGGCACTGCTTCTGATCGTCCAGAAGATCAGGCGGATTGTTGCTGGATAGGTTGTCATATCTGTAACATCAATGTGCTGGACGGCAATGAAAGAGAGAGTGTGAGAGTTAAAGAGAAAACAAGAGAGAGGGAGATGTGTGTTTTTTATAGCCACATGAGTGAGGAGAGATGAAAGAGGTCACTATTGATCTTATCAGGATATAGACGGGTCCATCTCTGGTGTCATTTTAACAGAAGCAGATGCAAACGCACACAGAGATACGTTCTCTCTGCACTCTTAGCATTTATTAGGCAGCTTACAGATGGAGCCGCTATCGGTACAAACACACACGCAATCACACACACACACACACACACACACACACACACACACACACACACTGCTGCTGCCTCTAATTAACTCAGTTTCCCAAACAAAATAACTGCGGAGGCACGAATAACCACATCTGGGAGTGGTGCACTCAGCATCAATCTGAGACAGCCGGCCCGAGAATTATGGGCGAGCGAGCAGCTGCCAAAAGATGCAGCAGAGGGGACGGAGCATACACGTGGCGGCAAAAATGAGGCAACTGTCAATCCCGAGATGTGGATTACAGATGATGGACACAAACATGGTGAATATTTATTCTGTATCTACATCCAATGTGGAAAAAGTTACGGCAACAACACCAACTGGACAGGAAATGGCTTCCTGTCTAGGGCTATCACTGGATAAACTGTACAAAATGGATAAAGGATAATTCTGGATTATTTAAATTTGGGGAACACACTTACATCATGTGACATGAATCTATTCTTATTCACTAACAACATATTGGCATTTCCAACTGCAGACAACCTGGCAACACAAATGGCTTATTACTAATCTAAAAAAAACTTGAATCTATAATTCATAATCCATTAATAAATCCAGTGGTTGCAATTTTTTGCGTAGACATTATATAATATATTATGCCTTAGAAATCAGAAATTAGACATCATGATTGAAATAGTAAATGTAAAAGCTTTTGTAGAATATTATTAAGACGTGACTGACAGTGAACTCTAGTGTGATAGGGGAACTGTAAATAAATCATCTGTCCGTCCATCACTCTGAAGGCCATTATTTCTTGTGTCCTTCAGACAACAACTGCCTCAGCTGTTGACATGGGGCGGTGGAGGAGAACAGCAGGCAGAATGCATCCTGTGATCAAAAGAGTCTATCTTATCTTCTTCTTCTCTCACACCTCACACACAGACAAAGCTCATGCTGCACCGGGCGTGACTGCGCTGAAGAGGAGAGTGAGGGGTGTGTGTGTGTGTGTGTGTGTGGATATATGTGTGTTGAGGGATGTGAGGGTGACGCGTCGATCTTCATCAGCCAGGGCCCTTAGGGACGGGGGATTAGTGGCGTAAGCACTGGAAGCACTAACTAGTGTCCTGATGGATTAACACTAACTGTGTATGTGTGTGTGTGTGCAGGGTTGTTTCCATAAATGAATCCAAATGTCTGTTTTCATTCACAAGCGGTGATCTGTTATTTGTTTCCTGACTAACTTTCCCAAACAAATGTGCCCTTTTCTGGATAAAACATCTCTGAATACTGACTCGCATGTGCATGTGGGAGGAAGCAAGGAGCGCGCTTCACCTTACCAAGTGTCACGCAGCTGAAAGTTTACCTCAGTCAGGGAATAGCTTGCGAGGCACAGTCATAAAATAAAAATGATGTTGTCTTCAGAACCCACAGTGTTTGTTTTCATCAAATTGTGAAGCAGCTCTGGTGTGAATAAGAAGGTAATGTGTGGATCGGAAGAAAATAATACACCAGCTATCATTCTTTCATCAGCAACCCACTTGCCTATAGCTCACAACTGGAAAATAAGCGTTGGCTCCTGTAGCATTCTGACAGCAGATGTTCAGCTTAAATGCTGCTATTTTAGGAGTTTTTCTTCTTTCTTTCTTTTGATACCTAACAAAGGCTTTTTGCATTGACTTTATCTATGCATGGACATGATGTAACCCTTCCACATCTCCCCGAAAACTGATACAGTCTAAACACAACAAAACGCACATTTTGGAAAGTGTTTGTGCAGTTTTATTCAGCGGTTTTCTCTCTTTTTTGATGAATTCCCTTGTCTCATTCTCTGTCTCTCTCTCTCTCTCTTGAATCCCAACAGGGAATCGAGGACAGGCGCTTGCCCTACAAACCTCCCAAGAGGAGCTGTGAATTTCTAAACAGTGTGTGTGTGTGTGTGTGTGTTTGTGTGTGTATAGTCAGTAGACGTCTGTGTGAAGGGGGAAGGAGCACCCACCACCCTGCGCCGGAAGAGAAATGCCCTCCAAGCATAATTGCTATGGATCTCCCCGCTGCATAAACGGCGTTATCACAGTTTGTCTAATTGTGAAAGCTGTGATCAGCATAAAGAAAGGGTGAGCCTGTATATGTGTGTGTGGGTGTGTGGGTGTTTTCAGGGATGGGCAGAGCTGTTCTCCCTCTCCTTCCCCATCATCTTGGTCTCTTTATCATCATAAAAGTAATTAGCATAAAGGTCGGATTCATGTAAACAGTGAAAGTGGGCTTGGATGAGGTTCCGCATGGATGAGGATCACCTCTACAGACGTCCAACCAAACATGTTTGTTAAGCGCTGCCATCGGTGTGTGCGGCCAAGCATGATAAAGAAAGGAAGCCAATGCAAACATTTGTTTGTGCGGTAAGGCTGGGCATTTCCAGAAACAAACACTCACTGTGTACCACTAGGTCAAGCGTTTTCAATATGCGTAGAAATACTCTATTCAGCTTTATTTAGAGTGCCCTCTTTGGGAAAAACACTGTATACTATGTGGCACCCCTGTCCACATACATTAGTGTCCTTTGTGTCTGGGGCTGGTTTTTCATGGGGGCTGGTTTTTCATGGTTTGGGGAAAATGCTTTCCTGTTTCTCCAAATTAAACAACAAAAATACGCTGTTTGTCCATTCCGACTAAAACGACACATGAAAGAATGGTGAAGAAGAAGAAGAAGAAGAAGAAGAAGAAGAAGAAGAAGAAGAATGGTTTTCTGATCCGACTCCTCCATAGGCTGGACGACTTCCAAAGACGTTACAAATCACTGCTGACAAGTGAATCAGTTGCATGATGTGACAATGCTATGGTTATGGTTTGGTTAAGTTTGGGCACAAAAATGACTTAGTTTGGTTAAGGAAAATATCATGGTTTGGGCTTAAAAGACTACTTTGCTAAGGTTAGGGGACCTTCGCCGTCATGGTTCTAATAATAAACATTTGGTTAAGGTTCAGGAACGATCGTGGCCATGCTTGCAAAAAAATGTTGGCTTTCAGTTAGAAACAGGAAACCACACACCGGATTGATATGGATTCCAGCAGGGATGCCGGTGGTGAAGAAAAGTTTAGCTATTCATCTCACCTCCTTACTCACCTTTTATTGTGCTACACCGTGTCCTTCATTCTGTCTGGAGACCAACAGACAGACCTCTCTGGACTTGACTGCTCATTTTATCCTGGATTGAAGCGTGGCAGCACAGAGCTTTTGCCCTCATGGTTAAAAGAGTGGAGCTATTTTGAAGTAAAACCCACCAGCGGGGTGGCCTCCCAGACACAAGATATAAAGATGGTGGTGTTCTTTTTTCGCCCTGAAAGCCTCTGGGCACAAATGAAGTATTTGGTCTCCCTGCTATGATGTTCTAAATATGCATGGGGCCAGTCAATAAGAGGATATAGTGCTGTAGTCATGTAGTGGTGAACACATATTGCGCTGTCTGCTTCCTCTAAAAATGTCTTAAATAAAGTGATTCATCATTCCAATACAGACAAACCACAGTAGATAACTGATCGCCCATGGTCAGCCTTGTAAATGAAGGGGCTATGGTGAAGGTGCCCTTGAGAGATTTGTGTGTTTGTGTGTGTTCAGTGTGTGTATAACCCAGCGGGTGAGGCAGGGGAAGTAGAGGGAGGTTTGATGTCTCCCACACATAAACCATGATTAACACAGTTGGGTTTCAAAGATCTGAGCGCCGCCAAGAAATAGTGCTTAACTGCACTCATGCAAGTACACACAAACGTGCACAGGAGCGCATGCTTATGCACGTTCAACACACACACACACACACACACAAAGACACCCACATTCAGAGACAATGCATGACAGACAGAGAGAAAGGAAAAAGGGCCGCTAAATTACCGCTGCACAGCCATGCCACGTGTCTTTAAACATGCCACACTACAAATCATTACGCTCTATTCATTCTCTCTCTCCAGACAATAGCTCTCAATTGAAAACAATTAGAGCGCAATGACACAAACCCTTGATGAAAGTGCAGCCGTTAGGTAAAAGGACTGAAAATGATACAAATGATTCATGCAGAGACTTGGGAGAGCCACACTTTTCAACAAAAGCCAATTGACCCCCCCGCACACACCCACCCACCTCCCACCACCCCGTCCACCAACCCCCGCACCCACACTTGTGTGATTGAACCGTGGCGTAATCTGTCATTCAGTGTTGAGCACTGCCAAGATTTCATTACAATAGGAACTAATGTGAGAAAAGCAATTATTCCACTCCCATAATGCACTACTTCAGCACAACGGTGACCTTTCCGTCTGTGATTGTTCATTTCCAAAAAGTGTTCTCCGCAGTGAATATACATGAATATCAACACTCTGAGGACAGAATATTTAATCTCACCTCTTGCCTTTTCCGTCTGGGTGGAAGGTAACGAAACTAATTGAAGTTTCTCTCAAATCAAAAACAATGGATCCTGATTGAACACTGATCAATGGCAGTCCCCATTGTTAACGGATACACATAATATATAGCATTTAAGTTAATTAGTTGCATTTTATTTCCTTGGCCAATGCAACACGGGTTGGACATGGGTCCAATCATCATCATAATTGTTTTTTCTGTTACAAATATTTGAAACCAACACAAAAGATCAACGGTAACATTAAATGTCCACCCACCATACTTACAAATATGCAACACAACAGATACAGAATCTTCTTTTGGAAAAATGACCACATACATCTAAACCCAAAAGGGAGAAAGAATAAAGGAAACCACATGCTACAAACATCAAGTGCGGAGATTGTAGTGTGGATATTGGATTTTTGAGGCCGATATTGATATCGATATTTATATTGACTATCCTGACTTTTAGTCCTTAGTATGGGTCAAGCTCCAAAAACACTGGATCCTACACTGCCCACAATGCAACATCTACTACTCTAATCTAGACACAGACAGAAGCCATTATGCAGCGGTTTTCTTTGACATGACTTTGACATGTAAAATCAGTGGGTATACCCCTTGAAATAAAGTGAATATCCATCCATTTTCTTCCGCTTATCCGGGGCCAGGTCATGAATAGTTGAGGTCAATTCAGTGGAGCAAATCAAACCAGTCCAGCTTTCAAAGCAGGTAAAAAATTATCTGATTTTTTTCCAATCAAGACTCTCCAGCTGGATAATATTAGGTTGTCACATACAGAAAGTTTTGCAATGGTGAAGACATCGATCTAATGTCGCTGTGACAGTTGCAGAGTTTTATATGCATCCCATTCAGCAGTGAAATGCCTACTAAATAAAGGAAAACAGTCAGAGCGCTGACATTCTGCTCCCAGTTTGATAGATTTGGCATTAAATCTTAATAAGAACATTTAAAACAGCGGCCTGGGTGAAAAAAAAATCAATCATTGTATTGACTGTGCAAAACACCTACAGTTACAACTGATGGAAAACAGGAGCTAAGAGTAACAGCATAAAGTCATTAACAAACTGAAGCATGAGATTTGAAAGTAAAATTTGTGATAAAATGCAGCGATTCATGATGTGACTGTCGGTACGGCGCCGTGTTTTTGAATCAGGCATTTAGGATAACAAGACAGGGTTTCAAAGTTATCAAACTACTTTGAGTCAGAGGCCTTTTTTCAGAAATTATAACCAAATAGATCGGTTTTTAACATTTCTACCCGCTATACGAGTTGGTTTGAACATGCTTTCACATATATTTTGGAGAATGGACTGAGTTTTTTTAATGACTAGGCAATTGATTCTTACCTCTTATCAGTTAATAATCCAGACTGTCTGACTGAACTGACGAAAACCTGTCTCAGTCGACTTATAATACTACAGTGTAACTTTCAGAAAATGAAACTTAAATAAAAAATATGATATATATATATTTTTGTAAAGATCCAAATACATACATACATACATTATGTACCCTGAGATTTCTGCTGGCATGACCTACCACTTTAATGTATAGTTCAAAAATTTCAGATTTGACCTCAATAACAGCACCACACTCGGACCAATTGGGGTCATATCGCCCTGGGACATCTGATGCTCCATCTTCCATCACTGTAAAATTGCAACTCTCTATAACATATAGTTTTGCATCTCCTGGGAAATTAACCATACATGTTTGAAAGGAAATAGAGGCGGCAAAGTTGAAGAAATACAAACTGTTTTCTCTCCCGCTGGCTTGAAACCCCCTAAAAAAGACTTTACTCGTAGTGGAAAACATTTAATGCAATTATAAAACATCCATCAGTTAATATTTAATGTGACACCAAGGCAAAAGAAGGCATCAAAGTGTTTTTTAAAAGGGCAATCAAACACTTCTGTTTAACTTTTAAGCAGGCGCTGCAACATGGCCACTTATATGCTTGAGAGGAAGTGGTAGCTCTGGCTGCTTGTAGATGTATGGCAAAGATCTATCTGCTTCTGCCTGCATCTGAACTCATATCTCCCCCTCAGTGTTTGTGCTACCCCTCACTGCGCAACCTCCTTTTCTCATTCTCCTCTTCTCTGTTTGATTTCTTGGAGCTTGTCATCCAAGGCCCCGGCTTGTCCAAGAGACTCCGAGCCATTAAATATTCATCCGCTCTCATCAATTGCTCCCCCAGTCCTTTTGGAGGAGGGGGAAAAAAAATGACATTGAATTATTCAGGGCCCAATCAGGGCTATTTCTGGCGACTGCCTTGACTTAGACGAGATGGCGCAGCAGGCTCCAATGTTTGTGTGTTTTGATGTGGTGGCTCTGTTAACTCCATGTCCATCCTCAGTTGTCATAATTACCGACATTACACCATTATGCAGGGGTCATCAAATGCCTATTTTTCTCCTGACCACAATTTCCCATCATTGCTGCACATTATTGAACGACTTCAATAGATCAACTAAATCGCTATAGGATGTAGGATTCAATAGTTCAACTAAATTGCTATAGGATGTTCTGAAAGAAGATTTTTCTTAATCTCATGCTCAGATAAGGAGTGTGAGTGTCCCTACAGAAAAAAGAAAAAATACAAACAGATTAAAGCTGTCCTATACGACTTCCATAATGTCTACCCCCTTAAGACCAGAATAAAGCTGGTCGGATCATGAAAGGAGCAGAGAGTGAGTGATTTCATTTAGTCTTGTACCAGGCCATGGAGACTACTTCACATAGCTCCACAGGGCAAGGAAAATGTCTTTGTAAAAAGAAGAGATCACAAACACAAATCAACATCTTTCCAAAGCCAGAGAACATCCAATCTCAAGAACCACATTTAAAATGGACAGCTTACAGATGATTTTCTTTTTAAGGCAGCATTTCTCACATGAAGGCATGACTATGATGAGCAGAAAGCGGAAGGCAGAGAGGGGAAAACATCTTACTCACGCTCAGCTGAAGTGAGGAGGACTTTCTCCGTGCAGGGTCACGGAGGTCTCACTCCTCTGTCCAAAGATAGTAACATGTGAGACTAATTCAGCCACTAAAAATGTCACTTACAGATAAGTACTATGAGCAACGTGCTCATTATTCTGAAAGGATAAGACTGGGCAGTCAAGTGTGAAAAGTTCAACACTGGCAGAAGAGGAGGGCGGACACTAAACTGTCCGTTAAACAATAAACCCCAAGCCCTAGGGTCTGTACTCACTAAGAAGGTGTTACTGATCTCTGTGAACCAGAATAACAGCTCAGATACTGTAACTCCTGTGGTAATGGAGTTACAGTGTACATGGAACATGGAAAATATCAGATTACATAGAATTTTTGGGTTGTATTTTACTTTTTCGTCTACTGATCAAGTGTAAGACAATATCAAACAGTCTGAAAAGAAACAGAATGTGAACATTATGGTTAGCCTAGCTTGGCTTAATTTCTAGGTGTATAATTTAACTATTATTTGACTCTCAGTACCTGGTAGGTATTCTCTATTAAATCGTATCCCTTTGAAAGGGGATTCATCCCTCCATCTATCCATTCATCCATCATATAAACACTGTAGAACACTGTAAGCTAGTTTAACTTAAGCTGCCTTAAAGTCACAGTGAAACACAAGTTAGAGGGTCATTAGCTTAAGAGATAAATGAACAATTAACTTGGAAAAAGGTATTTTTCATTTCAAAGTCTTTGTTTTAATGTAAAACAAATGAGTTAGGTTCACTGAACTTGAGAAAACAAGCTGAGTAAACTTAAAATATTAAGTTCAATCACAACTGCTGAGTCACACTGAGAAACAGTGAAGTTAATGATGTCACAAAGTTAATGATAAACGATTAATCGATTTCCCTCAAATTCTGTATGATATTGGCCGGAGTATCCACTTATCCTTTGCAGGGTTGCAGGGCTTGAGCTTATCCCTGCATGCACTGGGCGAGAGGGTATAGCCTAGACAGGTTGACAGTCAATCACGGGGCTAAAACATCTTGACAGACAACAATTCACACCCACATTCACAGCTATGGGCAATTTGGAGTCTCCAAATAACATAATTAAATGTATAATGTGGCATGTTTTGTAGCTCCTGCCATTTTGAAAGAAAAACAAACAAGAAAAAATGACCCTGAGACTCATCATTCTGTATGTCTAAAAAACAGTATTCAGTTGATTAAAGTGCTACCAAGGCATCCAAGGACTTCTGTTATTCAGTATCATTTTACAAGGTAAAATCATTTCAATCAATTTTGTGGTGACACTCGTGTGTACGAGGGTTCATGTTTTTCAAGTGAAACCTCATTTTGAAACGAACCTCTTCAGGTTTTAACATCTGAATAGACCATAGATGACACTAAAAGTGCATGCTCCCATTCTATTGAAGCACTGCAGCCCCTACCGAGTACAAATCGATACCTATTCATTGCAGTTCATTCAATTTATCCGTCATTTAAACATATTTACAGCACAGTTGTGGCTGAATGATTCCAGACAGAATATTCAGCCTTTTACAGCAGTTCAGAACTTCACGGTACTCAGCTTGTAGATTTAATTTAGTTCCCATGTGCCCTCATAAATAATGTTTAAATGGGTAAAGGAAAGTGTCAGTGGCCATAAACCATGCTCATGCTTAACTATTCATTAATACTCCCTCCTTCTGCTGCAAATCATATTCAACCTCAGAGCTAATAATTTAACAGAAGCCAATACATCAAAGCGTAACCTTCTTGGTTCTATGCCAGCTACACAAAGGTCATTCACATGTTAAAGATTCAGCAGGTTCTCTATCAATGCAGGTCACATGGACGTCATGTGAGATTGGAGATGCCATCTGTATGCGATGTGGAGGTCATTCCTCGTCCCTCTGAGTGATGAAACCTCCCGATCAGCCCCAGAAGTGCCCATTCCCCCTTCTCTGTGGAGCTTCCCTCCCCCTGCCCCGAGTAATGAAAACAATTAACATCTCTAATTGCCATCCTAAATCAGCGTTCAACACGCTACCCGTTGATTTGATAGACTGCCTGAGTAACGAGCAGCTCCCAATCGAACAGCGCAAGGCATAAAAGACTTTACTGCATGGCGATTGAGCCTGCCATCGCCTCGCAGGGTAAATAAATCTTAGGAATATGGGCACAGAAAGCCCTGTCATCAACTCAAAAAGTTCCGAGGGGACACTCTCATCTGGCAAACGGCCACAGCTTCCATAGTGTCCAAGTGTAAAAACTAATTGCCACAAGGTAATGGCCTAATCACTCAGTACAAATCCAGCCCATCAATGGCATTCATCGTTGATGCAAATTATATTTGTAAATACCACATTTGCTGATGAATACAGGCATTCATCAGGTGTCTCAGCAGAGCCGAGCTGATATGAGCTTCTTTGCATTCCGCAGTGCAGGAGACTCGCAGCGGAGGGCAGAACAGTACACGCTGACCCCAGAAAAACACGACCGACTAAAAACACCTGCCTGTCAGAATGCTAAATCTGCAACTCTCTTTTGCCATCAGATTCTGCCAAACATGAACGTTTCTCTGTATTATCATTACCTCTCATGGAGGGTGGAGCTCAGAGTTACAACCAAGACAGCGAAGACGGATCATCGATGTTTAACAAGCGCATCAGCTCTGTTTTATTAAAAGAGCGCCAGTGTTTTATTAAGCAGGTAACATGTAGAACAAGATAAAAAGGGGGCCATTTATTCCTCGTTGTGCAAAGGGATGAAGAGAAAGAGTCAGCGAGGGACAAAGAAAGACAGAGAAAGAGCAAAGGAGTGAGCAAGGGGCATCTCCTTCCCTCTTCAGGTTTTTTTTTTGTTTCCTGGTGTGTTGTGGGAGAGATGTAGCAGTGACAAGAGAAATGTTAACTGGCCTGTACTTTGGAATAACAATACCCAGCGCTGGCAGGCAGATAGCTGGTGACAAAGCTCCTGACTGAGGCACGCAGGAGAGGGATAAAAAATGAGCCGGCGTCTGTCCTCCCGGCATGACCCACCTCGGCTCTCACACACACAAGAGCTGAAAAGAAAAATAACACAAATAGCAGCATGCCCCGATGACTTTTCTCAGACAAAAGCACAAGGCATGAACACCTACGTGCTTAAAAAAAAGCTAACACCTCCCAACGTGTGTTTCTTATCTCAAAGCAGACAAAGCAGTTTGCCACTGACAAAACATACACAATGTGGTATATACAGGTAAGTACTCCGTAAAAGCACGACCCCATCAATCGATCCCTGTCCTCACCTGATCAGCGGAAACATGCACACATACACACGGTCACAAAGACACAATCTCACACACACACACACGACAAAGACAATAGCAACAGACAATAGGCATGAGGGATGTGCGATCATTTCAAAAAGAGCCGGGGAGTCTCGCTGCGACTTCGACCGCGAGGAGGAAAATCATTAGATTACTGTAAAGAGCAATAGTGTGGTGTCCCCACATTCCTATAGGGATAAATAAGGCTGCAAAAGAAAAACATATTGACCAAGATATGCTTTCAAGGAAAATTCATATTGGCCTACAGGAAGAATACAACTACTCCAGAGCTTAGGCCTGAATGCAATCAGTACTGCATAAAAAATGTCTAACAACAGGGAGCAGAGAGGTCACGGGGAAATACATCTATGTCTATTTCCATGCCGCTAACAGCAACACGAGTCTCTACTGTGCTGACATGGTGGAATATACATGCGAACGGAGGAAATCATGAAGCAGTAAATCTTTTAAGTTGTTTGGTGAGTCCACGCTGTACTCTGCCAGTGAAGCAGGACTCCGCAATGAGATTCATGGACCAGTTGACCTGAGTTTTGTGATTTAAATGAGGAAGGTCCCTGCTGAATTATATTATAACATGGGTGATAATGGCTGTGGTTCAGAATACTATATTAAACACTGAGGTCAAGGTTGTTTCATGAATATAAATATACTTTATATGACTGGTTAATTGTGTGTTGCCCCCCCCTCCTCCCTGAGTTTTCTGTTCTGCATTACTAAGCATTGCTTGCATATTGCAGGGTGGCGCTGCTTAGTTCTAGTCCTAGTCTTATAGTGTTGTAAATATAAATGCAATTAAATGTTATTTGGTCTAAATATAACCTGTGGGTGGTGTGTGACCATCTAACACAGTGGTTTATGCATTACTGTTTGTATTTTCAAACAGTATGCTTCACTTTTACAAGAGAAGGGGCTTTGGCGATGAGGAATAATCGATGAGTTTAATGCTGTGTAGCACTAGCACGTTGGCTCCCACAGGGTGGATCGTTCAGTCCTGAACAGGTATTTTTCTAATGTAACCTGTAATACTAAATAATGTAGTTACAGTAGCTAATGACATGCTCATTGCATTTGGAAATAATGATAGGTTACTACTTTAAGTGTAAAACAATGCTCCAAGTAATTTAAATTATACAACTAGAGGCTGAAGGCAGACATGTATATGGCTCAGCATAACACAGATGTCCTTAAGTTCATTAAATGATCATACAATTAAAAATGAAGAGGTACAAAATGCCCCTGACAGTCCAACAGTTCTGTTTTACACTTCTCCTAGTTCACATTAACTAGCTAAGCACAGCAGTGGATAGCCTATGATTTGAAATTTGCCTATAATAGGTCTGTAGCTGGAAATCTTACAAGAATGCTTTGGATGAGTAACATCGAGGGGCTTTTGATAAAAAATAAATACATTTAAAAAAGCCAAGTAAACAACAAATGTTGGCTCCATAAAGCCTGTGGCAGGAAAAAAAAATGCCAACCTCACACAAACCGCTCCATCAAGAAACAATAACATAAAAAGGACATTTTATTGAGGGACGGAAGATGGACTAGATGGGAAAAGAGCACGAAAAACTGCACCATCCCCTTTGATAAGACCTGTCGTTAGTATCCAGCTGCTGGAAATAAGTTGAAAAAATCTTATTAGTGGTAGAAATTGAGTGCACCATGCATTCACAAAACAGCCTGTTAAAATGATCGACATTAAACTAACAATCAATGGGTGAAAAATGCCTTCTTACAAAAAATTCTTGTCTTTCGAGAGTCAATTCATCTGTAGATTTTATGGACAGAAATTGCTATTTCAGGCTCATTTGTCTCCCTGCAAGAAATATGAAAGACCAGAGCTGCAAAAGCGATGGTTCTAACTGTCAACCCTTTCATCACCATCCCTCCCACAAGCCTCCAGAACAACAGCTGGATTGGAAATCATCCAGCAAATCAAACCAGCCCCTATGTTTGTTTTTGATGGGACGCAGGTGCCAGGAACACAATCCGATCCCTGCCAGACTTGATATCTGTAATAGACTAAAACAATAGACGATCAGAGACAATGAAACAGCCGCATTATGTTTGTCCTTGTCACATCCCATCAGTCTGGATGGTGCTGACTAGAGAGGAGCCTCTTTTCATATGCGACGTTTGTCCACGGTTGCCATGCCAGGGTTGGCTGGCACATCATCAAAGCATGTGTGTACTCTCTCTATCAAGGTTTGAGTGGTACAGGCTTTTGAATGGTGATAACATTATTTTTGGCCCTAAGCTGATTATAGCTGGTACTTCATGTTGCACTGGTTTAGTATCCTTAATGGGGATACCCTGAAAAACTAAGTATCCTTAGTTTTCTTGTTATTTACATCCACTGCCACATTATACTGCTTGAATAATTATATGTCTATTTGGGAAACAGCAGATCAGTGATAGTTAACGATATTAAAGCTTTTTTTTCCCTCCATATTTTATGATTTGTTGTATAACCCTATGCGTTCTATCTTGTTTCCAAAAAGTGCTACAGTGTGTTACCATGTTTTTGACAGGATTTTGATCCCACAGGCATCTAGAAATCATTTTACAGAAAGCAGAAGGAAAAACTGTCGCTTTTATTGTAGTGAACTTATTTCAGTCTATAAGTTACAGAATACATTTAAATTGCATCAGATCCATTCTAGCAGAATTGGGTAAGATTGAGAGTCTGTTACCTGATATTTAGAGGTATTCTGTCCAAAATCTATCTTTTGAATTTAAACACTCTTCCCCTGTAGGCATGAAAATCATAGTTTCACCAATCTGCCAACAAAGAGTCCATATTTTGGCAATTCTATGACTGTTTGTAACATAGTGAGCACTTAGATGGACAGCAGAGAAGTGCCTTATGCTGCAGCAGTGGTTTGACAAGTACAAATGGATGTTTTGATGCATCTTTGTCTCTGGTAACTGACTCAATTCAACCTGACCACAAATATAGATCTATGAGCGATCGATCCTACCTTGCTATTTCACTAACGAAAGACTGTTTGATACTCAAAAGGTAGATTTAGGTTGGACTATCCCTTTAACGAGAGCCACATATCGGCCACATACTGTTTATCAGGAGGCCGATGGATCGGTCTAACCCTCAGCTACACGCCTTGTCCAAAATTAGAGCGTGGAGTGGATTTCAAAATGGCCTGTCATGTCCAGTGCGTGTGCACTTGGTGGAAAGTTAAAAGCGGACTGGCACACACAAACATACAAATCCCCCTTACCCTTGTTTACTGTACAATCTGTGCGGTTGCCAAGCAACGAAAGAAACTTTCAAGTGTCTGCCTGCCTTGCCCCTTCACAATGGCCAAAGTTGCTGCAGATCATTAATAGCGCACAATCGCGAGTACAGACACACACGGACACACACACACACACACACACACACACTGTAGTTAGTGCTTTGTGTCCTAAGTGTCTGTAAACCCTGGTGTGTGTTTGTAGTGTGCTCTCGCCTGTGCTGTTGCTACAAAGCTTGTTTTCTCTCAGTCCTTGGTGCTCTGGCAGTCCAATTGTCATAAAAGCCACAAGGACAAGAGCACAAGGCAGCTCAGATTGCATCCTTTCTATCACCGAGGTGTGGGGTAAAATGGATTTCGTGCAGCGAGATGTCCTAAACTTGAAATCCACCTTGAAATGTGTGAAGCTTTAAAGGAGAGCTGAGAAGAAGAAAAAAAAAAGCCCTTGAACGAGTCAATGCGGCACAAATCAAATCAACATTTCAAAAACTTCACTTAAAAATTTTAAAATTGATTACTGGTCTTCCTGTGGCTTCATAAATTGGCTCCGGAGCAGAGGGTGAAATTGTGTTACAATTAGTCTTGTGTAGAGGTGGGCCCAGCTGCTGCAATATGAACCTCGGTTTATGAGAGCAGCTGTGACCAGAATGGGGAGAGAATATTGAGAGACTCCCACCATGGCTTCACCTATTGGAGGAATGTTTACAGCCAAAGGGTTCAAGAACAAATAACCACTATAGCACCATCAATACCTGCCAAGTATTGATCTACCACCACCTCTGGCTCTCTCGGGTGGAATAAACAAGCAACCTCGGCTCCTTCTCTGTAAACTGCAGGTATTTTATTTCTACTTATATCTGAATTTTTTTTTGTGTGTGTAAAATGCAGCGGCCGTTACATTTCTTTTCCAAGTCCTGGATGAACAGCAGGACAGTTTTCAATACCCGAGAGATTTAGCGGTGGTATAAAAAGAGACACAATAATATAAAAGACACATGAAGCATACCTTGGTCCCCCCCCCGTCCACCCCTTCAGTTATTCAACAGCTGACAGGGTCCGGCAGGTGGCACATGGCGGTGCGGTTTGTATGTATGCATGCGCAGTTAAAAATACCTTGACCCTGACACTAGCCCGAATGCTCCTCGCATAGCAGAGATAGCCCACCGGGTGCCCCAACTGCGCCTCCTCCATTCCAGCAAATACCTACTTTACACACACCATTCATGCGTGTTTGGACTGGGTGGAAGGTTATTTCAAATTTTCTGGAAGGAAACCCTAGCAGCCAACAGTCCAATTAACCTGCAGTCCAATCTATTCAGTTTAAGTAGAATTAACAGGCATTATCCGCGAAAAACCCAGGGCAGAGTTGCAATCACTGCTTGGAATGGAGGCCTTTTTGATATGTAAGCCTGCTCGACGTCCTTTGCTCCCTTAAATTTCATTCCTTGGCCTTTAATATCCAAGTTGAAAAAGATTTGCTCAACTTCATATCTTTCTTTTTTTTGGCTGCTACTCTTGGATCTCATTCTGTATAAAAGGCGAAAAGGCCGACACAAGAGGGAAGGCTTTGATAAGATTCAATCCCTGACTTGCATGTGATTAGAGAAGTGGGGGTACGAACTGTTACATGATCCCTGTGCATTATTAAGGCTCGCTTTCATTTAAACACGCAGACACATTTTAACAGTTTGTTGCTCAGCGCAGGCTGAAAAGAAAAACAAAGATTGACACCCACACAGCACAAGTTTTGAAAGTTTTATTAAAAGTGTAATCATCTGTGCCTTTTGGAATGAAGCCCTTTATCTGTAGCTGCATTATAAAGAAACGCCCACTCTGGCAAAAGGAACAGTACCACACATGTTAAATGAATTGTGTTGTGTTTAAAGAGTTGTGCAGCTTAGGTATATGCAAAAAAACAACACCTTAGAAGACTGGATCCTACATACGCTGTAACAATATAAAAGAGTTTGGAATTAACACTGAAATGATTAACCGTTTGAGAGTGATGTCATGCGTCTAGACAGATGGGATTTGTCCAAGTTCAACTTAAAGGCAAAGAAGCTTAGATCTTAATGTAATGCTGTCTTACAGTATCGACTGAAGCTATAATTTGGGCACACTGGACAAGAATTTGTTTCAGCCCGAGCAGGTCAGAGGGGAAGTTTGAACCGTTCTTTGAGTCATCACAGATGTCAACAGCTTTTCAAATACTTCCTTATGTCAGCAATGAGGTATGTGAGGACAAGTGAGGAGAGTGGTTAGAAGCTACAGCCATAGAGGGCTTGAGATGAAACAGAGGAGGCGGAATCCACACACAACGCAAAACAACCTCGACTTGGTTCAACAACTGACCTTTCAGACTGCTCTACTTCATATTTGGCATCCAGCCATTTTCTTTTTCAGATTTTTTTTTTAGACACAGGTATGCTCCCAAGACATTTGTTTGAGCGAGAAAACTACTCACATTGAAATTAAAACGGTTCATCTTTAAAAAGTACAGGAGGGAAAATTTTATTAGATTCAAATTATGCAGAGCTCTTAGGTTGTTTTTTAGCAGGTTGGAGGCTGCACACGAGATAAGCCAAACCAAACTGACGTCCACATTACAGTTCAACATTTTGGGAAATATGCTTCGAGAGTTTGATGAGAAGGTGGATACCACTCTCATGTCTGTACAGTAAATATAAGGCTGCAGCAGGGGGGAAAAGCTAGCCTGGCTCTGTACTAACAAAATCTTGTATCTTGTTTGTATAATCGATACAAAAGCCAAAATGTAAAACCAGCAAGTTGCGTTTTTATGTGCTGAATATTTTCTTGACCTTAGGACAGAGCCAGGCTAGCTGTTTCCCCCTGTTTCCAGTCTCTATGCTAAGCTAAGCTAATTGGCAGCTAGCTGTAGTCTTTTATTTACTGTACAGACATAGTGTTCATCTAACTCTTGGCAGGAAAGCGAATAAACATATTTCCCAAAATGTCAAACTATTCCTTTCAGAAACTCAAAAGTTTAAAGAGCCCTTTATTTATTTGTTTTACCCACACAAAATTAGCAAGTGAAGCTTAACCACTGTAGTTTCTATGATATGGAGGCCCGCTACAGCCACATAAAATCACTATGTTACTCCTGCAGCTGAGGCACTTTGCAGTGACAGTGAGTGGTGTTCTATAAGCACTTAGCAAGGCAGGTCCTAGACATCTACCTCCTCCAGAAACAATAGGGGTTTGCGGGGAAGAGACAGCAAGACGGGCGGCCGATGTCTATTTCAATGCGTGGTGATAAACAGGCTGACAGCGTCGTCTGCCGTAGCGCCCTTGTTGCCTTCCGCTTCCCCGTTCCTTCTCCCTATCTCATCTTCTCCACTCCGCCAAGGTGACGGGTCCACAGCTGTGACACATGTGGAGTGTATCTGTCACAGGACAAAAAGGCAATCGGTCCAGCCATCCGCTCGAATATGGAGGCACTTTTCGTGTCATTTGTCACCGGTACAAGGAGGGTCGTGATCAGGGAAGCTGTCGCCCTCCTCTGCACACATGACATAACAAATAGTCCCTTGCTCTTTCTTTTCTTTCCCAGCTTCTTTGCTGCTATTTTTTTCAGAGTCGTGAGGAGAAAGAGGCTTACTAGGGAGAGTGGGAACAGAAAAGAAAGTCTTAAAAGTAATGTTACCATCAAAGAGTATAAATTTGTATTCCTGAGAGGAGAATTTGGACGTCAATACCAACTTTAATATTGGAAAATTCAATATAACCGGACAAATAAAGAGCATGTCTGGGACATGGGAGGATAAAGCGACATCTACCCTTTAATAACAACACTGATGCGCAAAATTCATGTGTATTGTGCAGCTGTGTAATAACTTTGCCCTTGTATGCATGGATGTTGCATGGACAGCACTGCCAGAGCATTCACATAATACTGAGGACAAAAAACTAAAATAAGCAAATAAATGGAAATGGAGACAGCTACTGAGAAAATGTGAGAGCAGGTGCAAGGCTTCCCACCTCTTCTGCTCCGGGAAAACAGAACACCTTCCTGACCTCTGTCTGAGACAGAGTGGGGGGGGGGTGAGTGGTGGCGGCAGTGGCGGTGACTCACTAACAAGGAAAACATAATTTTTATTTAAAATATTTTCACAGAAGCTGGCCAGGGCTGGCGTGAGGATTTATTTTCTTGATTTTATCTCTATGTTATTGTCGAAGCCATGTTTGAGTGTCCTGTGAGTCACAAGGGACGGGGCAGCTGGTGCAAAAAAGAGAAAGTTAATAAAGTAATTTAGCAATCGGAAATATTTTCATTTCAATAAATGTCCATTTTGCCAAAATTCAAGACGGCTGACATGGAGCTCCCAGATAAACACCCCTAAAGCCTTTGTTTCAGATGTGTGACTGGGCCTGACAATGCAGCTCACATCGCATCGCGTAGAGACCCTGCCGCATCGAGCCAGATCCCCCCCGGAGCACCAGGGGGGAAAAGGGAAGGGATATCAAAAGCTCGGCCGAGGACAGAGGGGCGATAGGAGATCCGAATCAAACGTGCTCCCACTGAGAGGAAAAGGAGAAGAGAGTTCGTGTGACCAGCTTTCTGCCTGTTTGGTGCCAAGTTAGTCTCGTCTCTCTTTATCTCAGTCCCCCTCCCTCTCTATAGGAAGCCACAGTAAACACAGGTGTTTTTGCCTTTACTCCAGGGGGCCCCCCCCGCACTTGGCGGGATACTGAAACGACTCCTGCAAAGATCTCATTTTTGTTTTACCGCTGCTGTCTTTGCTCACCACCTGTCTGTGTAGGGACATTTTAGGATTATACCCCCCCCCACACACACACACACACACACACACTAACAGTTCTACAGTTTGAGTGACTTACTAAAATGCCTTTTACTGTCCAGCTGTCACAATCTAGGGGAGAGAGGCTTGTGGTTGCCTTCAGCTGTTAACATATACTCACAACAAAGACCAGTGGTAAGTTTGGGGTTTTTTGCCCTGGTTTTTGCCTCTCAGGCGACATACAGGCTGCCCTAACCATCTGATTGGTGGAGCTTTAAAGGACGTTTGCAGACACTAATAGCTCATCAATTTGGGAAATAATTTTATTTGCTATCTGACCGAAAGTTAGATGAAAAGTTGGATAGCGCTTGCATGCATGTCCATTGTATATGAAGCTATATGAAGCTATATACTTCCAAAACTAAAATGCTAAAATGCAAACTATATTTCATCTTACCATACTGAATTGTTGAAATCACAAATATAGATTAAATTATATAGATTAAAGCAAGTAATAACATGCATATCATTTCTCCTCTGGTTGAATAACCCCAGCCTTTACTGTTTCTCTTCCACTTCTTAAAAGGAAGCCTACACCCTTTATTTACTGTATATGCCTGCAAATGCTATTGTATATGCCAGCATAAGTCGTGCCAAGTTGGGAAAGGGGTTATCCAAGGGCTCCGACTGCGTGTGTGCATGTTCAGGTGCCAGCACTGAGGCATGGCACAAAGCAGGTAGTGCCACCAAGAGGGGCAGGTGCACTGGGGCATTGTCCATCTGGCCATAGTGGGCAGAACAGGTGCTACCTGTCAGCAGTTAGAGAGAGAAAGAAAGAGAGAGAGGCACTCATAACAGCTATTGTTCAGAGTCTGAGTTCAAAGATGTGATGTATAATTAAGAGGCAACAATCTGAATTCCTTAGAAGGCGTAATAATGAAAAGGTGTGTGTCGCATGTGCTCATGTTTATTATCCTCTCTCTCACCCGTGAAAGCTCTCTCTCACACATACAGGCACACACAAGTAAATAAACACAAGCTGCCACGCTTATACGCCTAAATACATCCAATACAGATGTGCACACGCATGCAAAAATCACCTCATTACATCGTCACTGTCAGCCAGGCAGATTTTCTCCATTATCCGTAGAAATGAGGGAAACAGGCAGTTGGTGAGAGTCGTTAGCCAAAGCTTGGTGAGCTTATGGCAAACCTACCTGGTGTGGAACAGCAGAGCTCAACAAAACTGGACACTAAATTGCCTATCAGCAGAAAAAAAACCCCACTCCTTCTGGCTCGCACACACCTGTAAGCTGACTTTCTCAACCTTTGCCCCGTCTGTCTGTCAATTTGTGCAGCACCTCTCCATTAGGTGGGCGCTGACGTGGCAACTCCTGGCCTGAAAACAATGTTGATGCTCATCATTGCTGCTAACACATTTCATGCTGGACCACTCTTAACCTGGAGAGCCAGTTTGCCAGAGTTATTTTCTCACTCCATTACATTGCAAATAGAAAACAACAGTGTGTAGTGAGTCTGCTTTACACAATGCAGCGCTGCTACAAGTGAGTTGGCAGCAGTCATGCATTGTTGTGACTGCTTGTCTTTCCAGGCTATTTCCAGAAGTACTTTAAAATGCGCTCCAGTCAACGTGAATGGTGCCATGAATACATTTCGAGGGCCGTGCTGCCAGATGCTTTGCAAAAAGGCGTCGTCCCTGACTCGTGCAGCGGCGCTCGCTCGCTCTCAATCTATCTTTCAGGGGAGTGAAACAGACACAGTGCTATCAGTGTGTATCATTTCTGCTCCACATCCATCAGCGAGCTGCTGTTCGCTAACCGTCAGCGAGCGCCCTGTGAGAGCACGCAGCACTTCCCCTTCCACTTGTGTGCGGCGGGCAGCGGCAGCACGGCAATTTGCCTCTGATTGGTTCCCATTTTCCCTCAGCGAGTTGAAGCTCGGACGCAGACGGAGACCAGGAAGAGGGGGTTGGTGCAGGGGGGGAAACCAGGATGGTGAAATGGAACACATACACAAATATTCACATACAAACCCAAGCTGAGCTGCCCTCACACACACACACAGAGGTACACACCATGTGCCATGAGGCCATTTTTCATTGTTATTATGACCGGGCCCAGAGAGCTGAGAGCTAACACCGCTGACCTCTACTGCGGGTCAACATTACAGAGAGAACAAGTGTTTGTGTCTGCATGCGTGTGCTAGAGTTTGATCTTGCTGTTTGGGAGCACCGACCGCTACTGCACACGTGCCTCGCCATTCGTGCAATAACTCATCTGTCCGCCCCGGAGAGCAGAACAGCCACGCTATTTCTGCTCACAGTCATTACCATCAGCGTCAACATTACCTCCTCCATGACTGCCCCCTTAAACTCCACACCACCCAAAAATCTCTCACACACACACACCCACACGGCTTGTTGTTCTGCAGGTCAGAGCCGAGTCCCAGAAGCGTGGATTCATAGGCAGGCAGTGTGAATAACAGGAATTGCAGGGAATACTAAGTCCAAAAAGGGCCAGTGTTATGCTGCACTCTCATACTATAGATAGAACATGGCAGAGGTCTTCACTCTGCTGTCTCACATACTCTACTAACGAGAGGTGACCTGCCAGGAAGCGGCGGCAAAAACTCAAATAAAGCAGCTTTTTCAATTACACATGAATAATTTTGTTCTGAAATTAGATGTAAATGACACTCCCTCTTTAAAAATGACTGATAGCACAAAACTAATACAAATTGAGAATCCTATAGGCAAATTAAGTTTCTTGGGATCATCTGCCTGACAAAATGATAACTCTTGTAAAGAGTAGTTCCTCTATGTTTTAACGATACTAAATAATGAATTCAATTAATTGAATAATTAAACTTCAGGTAATGATTTTTTCCCCCACTCCAAAATGATTATGTAGCGCCCATTTTCACGTATATTCAATAGAAGGGAAGATAATGCTCTGCTCATGCTGCTATACAGGCAGCGCGAATGTTCACAGGCTTTTTACAAGACTAATCCACTTATTATGTCATAATAGGAGCAGTAATTTCTTATCAGAGGATTAACTTGAAGCACCTAACTCTATGCATGTATCAAATGGGAGCAACGGTTGGTTCACTATCAAGGCTTTGGACAGAGTGTTCACAATGTGGGCTAAATATAAGCCAGTGCCCAGTCCAGCCGTGACCTCTAGTGACCCCTATCACTGTAATAATAGCCGTGGAATGAATTGTTAGCATGTTTGCTAAATTAAACAGGAACCTTTTTTAAGGTCCTTTCCATTGAGGTCCAGGAGTGGGCTTTGTTGTCCTGATAAACACCAACATTAGATGCCAGGAGTTTTAAATGATGCCATATGGGAGGATATCTCTGAGTCTGTGTGAAAGTGTGTGTGTGTTCGCAGTTGCAGCAGCCAGCCCAGCAAGACTCTTTCAAGTCGACAGCCAAATAAAGTTAAAGGCAGTTAGATAGTGAGAGGCACACCGCCAGGGGTCACGCCGCTTTGGATGATAATCTGTCTCCTTTTTTTCCAACCAGTTTTCAACCAACCACCTTAAATGGAGACAACTCATGTACAAGTTATTTATATCCTGACCGTAAAAAATAAATCTTGGTTTGACCAGATTAGTGACATCTGAGAACAGACTGGAGCTCACTTTTCCCTTTAGACTGGCCCTGTAGGGTTTGACCGTCATAAAGACATATGTCTGCTAATGTTATTACAGTTGAGATCACTATTCCAGCATAAATAAACCTAGGAGTATCGAAACCAAAGAAAGGAGGGCAAAAACTCGATTTCCTGTTAAGTGGGCTGCAATCATCTTGTATGAAGTGATTTTAAGGAGATACAAGAGCAATTAGTGGAAACAACCTCGATAATAGACAAACAAGCCGATGCCTGTGATTGTCTGTGTATTCCACGGAGAGTCCGCAAAGCACCATTACATGGCGCTCTAAAGATGATAAGTGCTTTCAGATAAAGTAAAAGAACAAACTAAATGTACATACTGAACCCAGGGAAACATTCGAAGCAAGAACAGTTGCTGCAGTCCTTAATGGCGATCCCTATGGTGTGTAGTGTGATAAGGTTAATCTGGGTAGATACTTGTTGTTCTTTTATCTGAATGTTACACAGTAGTAGTTGCTGCATTTTTTTTTTTTTTGCTTAGTCACACTTGTTCTTGCACAGGTACACTGAAATGCAAACAAGCTGGAGAGAGGACATGGCACAATACCAAGAGTCAAATGATGCTAATGGACTGCACGCCCTTTGATGTTTTAAAATTTAGGGTGGGGAATTAATTTTTTTAAATGTGAACAGCTACCAGCCAGACAGATGAAGGTTCAAATTCACCAGCCACTCCATAGTAAGTCAGTATTTTGTGTAATCTACCAGCCACTTTCATTTTTTTTTAACCAGCATTTGGCTGGTGGCTGCATGGTGCTAATTTCCCACCCTGCTTGGAACTATATTTTACCTCACAGTGCACACAGTACAGTTGTGGAGTGCAACAGCAGTTGAGTGTGCACCATACACTGCCAACCGGAGGATCGCTGGTGAGGAAAATAGAGGAGATGATTAGGTAAATATTGGACTTTTGGGCCCACAGAGCAATCGTTTGGCTGGAAAACACCTGGAAATATGCTGCGCAGGCTGTTTGGATAAATGAGATGGACATTGCACGCTACTGTTGACAGCTTGGGAAAAGGCTGAGATGGGACTAAAGAGGTTAAGTTGCTGTTTGGTAATATAAAATTATCATATATTATTATTACATTTGATTAATCTGTCTATATTTCATTTTATTAAATGTTTGGTCTATAAAATATCAGAAAATAGTGAAAAATGCCCATCACAGTCTCCCAGAGCCCAAAAGTCTTTAAATGACTTGTTTTGTTCAACCAACACTCCAAAACCCAAAGATACTCAGTTTACAAAGATGTAAAATAGAGAAAAGCAGCAAATCCTCACATTTGAGAAGCTGTAACCACAGGAGGTTTGGTGTTTTTGACTAAAACTATTACTCAGTTATCAAAGTAGCTGATTTTAAGCAAATATGCCCAAAATTTGCTGGTTCCAGCTTCCTCAAATGTGAGGATTTGATCCTTTCCTTCGTCATACATGATAGTAAACTGAATATCTTTGTTGAATATCTGGATTTGGACTGTTGGTCGGAGCAATACAAGACATTTGAAGGCGTCACCTTGGGCTGTGGCAATCTGCTGTAGTTACTTGCTACATTTCAGATTAAGATTTTACATGCAGAAGCTGTGATCAATTCATAAAATAGTATATACAGTAGTTAAATAGTCCAATATTTTATCACTCATAGGGGCCATTCTGCAGAATGACTGTTTTTGCCTTTGATACTTTTAAATACATTTTGTGGCAAATACTTCTGTACGTTGTAATGCAAGACTTGTAATGGAGTATTTCTACAGCGTGGTATTGCTACTCTCACTCAGGTAAACACTGGTCTGAATACTTCTTCCACCACAAAAAGAGTTGCCTGCTGTAGATGCTTGTAGTGTCACCTGAGACACACACAGCCCAAAAATCCTAAAACAAAGAAAAGCAGAGAAAGCTCCCCTCAAATGTATTAAGCACAGAGGATAATCCATCCAGTCCAGCAGTGGCTACAGACCTCACTAGAGCTCATAAAAATCAGATAATTGAAAAGCCACAGCCTCACCTAATTTCTTAGCTCCACTCCTTTCAACCCCTGCCAAGTGTAACTGCAAGCGAGCAAATAAAAATCTCAGACAGCTATTAATAATTTATTTGCCCTGATATCGACTCTTATTCCATTGTGTTTTTTCGCCGCTCATTAGAAGCTGGCCGGCTTGGCACAGTAATTGGTCAATAGGGGTGATAGATGACCGCCACGCATGAGCTCCTGAAATCCTTGTTTGTGAGAGAGAGTTTGTTCCTTCTGCAATTTCTTTTTACCTCATTTATTATGCGAGATGTCTTTGGGGAATTTTTCCCAGCATCATTCCCTCCTTGAGCACTGGGAATTATATTTACAGAGTTAAGAGTTGGCTTCATGAGAGCTATATTGGTCCACATTTTTATGTTGCCACTGGTATATCTACTCCTTATGTGATATGAGAGATACGGAAGTGTGGTTGTCTCCTTGGGGTGAGTATTTTATTCTACAGGGTGATTCTAATTCAAAGACCTGTCTCCCTTTGCATTATCCAGGCCCCACGTCTATCCAGGGTCGATGATATTGTACAAAATAATAATAAAAATGTTGTCAGCACAGCCGCAACAGAAATCAATGAGGAAACCTTGAACAGCACTATGTTTCCTCGAGCACACCTGAGTCCGACAGGAATAACAAGCAGCTACAAATAGAGCGAGCGGGGAAGGGAGTATATGTCATATATCATAAGAGGGAGACAAAAGCAAACTATTCCACATACGGCTGAATAATGAGTGCTTGCAGACAAAACATTCGCAGATACCCATGGCGACCAGATACCTCCGAAGACAGCGGGAAAAGAATCACATGCGCACGAGTAAGTGCAAACTCGCACACACACCTACACACACACCAGGAGACGACGCAGACAAGTACTTACTGTTCTGTTCAATCTATAAATTCCTCCCACTGAGCTGTGAGCGCTCCTGCCTCGATGCTCTTCCCCGTCGTCCATCATGTCTCCACCCCGTTGTCCCTCACCTCTTGTCCTCCAACATGAACCCACGGGAGCCTGTACAGTGTGTGTGTGTGTGTGTGTGTGTGTGTGTGTGTGTGTGTGTGTGTGTGTTTGAGTGCGGTGACATGTGACAGTTGGAGTGCTAACCTGGTCACCATCCTACTGGCGTTACAGGCCTACTGCACAGCCTTGTACACACACACACACACACACACTTACTTCTCACTGCCCAAACTCAATTAGCTCAAGCCTGAATGTGTCTCCCCTGAAAAAAACCCTGCGGAGCTGTCGGCGCACACATTTTCTTCACTACACACACACACACACACACATATGCATGCACAAACACACTCACAAAAAAACATAGCCCCAGGTCAGAGCCACATGCCCAGCGGGGGCTGCCAGGGGGCAAGCTTTTGTCGGGAAGGAGGGCCCCCGAGGTGGACAAAGAGCAAGCCATACCCAGGGAGGGCTCTGACCATCCGTCTTCTTAATGGCCCTGTCACAATTCATAATAGATTTTAATTCAGCTATGTGCCACGCAAGGAGAAAACGAGGCTTTTATGATCCGACGACGGCCCGAACAGCAGGATGTGGCCGGAGTCCAAAAGCGGTGGCTCAGATGAGAGGCGGGTTGAGAAGTTGCTCACATGAGCCAGTGTCCCACCAACAGGCAGCTTTGTGGTTATCAGGGGTTGGGGCAGTTTCAAATTGTCTTAAGTCTTATTTAGCCGTAGAAAAGCTTTCTCAGCTGGAATAAAGGCTTATTGCATTTATTTTGTGCTGATATGATTAGCTGATTAACTGAATAGTAATTAAAAAGGCATCAAACCACCGTGCTGCAGGCTGGTACCGGGCCTTAGAACATTTGCTGCCTGGCCAAGAGTAAATTTTAGGTTTATGTCAAAAAAATGCTTAAGTTATATATGTGGTAATTACCTGTCTGTCTGTTCTGCATCTTTCCTCTTTACTCCCCGTCACGCCAACAACAACAGGACAGTGATTTGGAACTTAGTTTTCAGTGCAACATCATCCACTTGTAGCAACTAGATCTGCCTGCCTACTGTGCTCCAATTAACTGTTGCAACTATTAGATAAGATCTAGATTGTGTTATAATATCCTAACCTTAATTTTGTGACAACCATCCCTTTGCCTGTCCGCAAGAACAATGTCAATATAAAAAACGTTTTCTCATCTTTAATGACATGTATGTAAATTTAATACCTTTGACTGTTAGTCGGACAAAACAAGTAATTTGAAGATGTCTCATTGGGATGTAGGAAACTGTGACAGCCATTTTTCTATCCCGATATTAACAATAATCATCTGATTTTTCCCTCATTCATCAGTCTGGCACTGTGTCTACATCAGCCGATGTTTGTCTCCGTTTGTGAGGAGAGTTTATTCTGCCCTAACGAATCAGTGGCGGGTGACATATCCATCCGACCAACATCATTTTCAATCAACACAAATCTGCAGTAGCAGTTGCTAGAAGCAGTTAAGTTTGTCAAATCGATCAAAGAAACAAGGCATGTCGCCATTTTTGTAGCCATTTTTTCTGTCACCATTAACCAGGCAAAGATTACTCACTCTTTTCTCAAATTTTCTGGACTAAATGATTAATCAGTTTAATAGCATAAAAAATATAATATAATATAAATAAAGTAATACATAGTGATAAAGTGCCCAATGGGTATCAGAGCATGGTAATGAGTCGGCCTCAAAAGGAGGAGGAGGAGGAGGAGGAGGACTCAAATAGGATTACAACATTCTCAAATGAAGGCCAAGAGTTGAGCTGGTAAACACTCCAGGTTTTCCTGCATGCACTAAAGCTGCCATCCCACTCAAATTCTGAAGATCAATGTGGTCCGAGAAGGAGGTGAGAGTAAATACTGGAAACAAGAAAAACAATAGCAGAAAATGTTTTAATTTATTTAATTTTTTTTTTGTTGTAGGATCTTCTAAATTTGTGTGGAACAGCACCCATGGGGCTGAAATGGATAAAAATCCACACGAAGAAAGCAAATTTAGTAACACAATACACCCACAACATTGCAGTAACTGTTATCAAACCACCAATTGTATCTGAAAACAACTGAGTGAGAAAGTGCTAAGAATTTATCAAAAAATGTTACATATCCGTTGGGGAAAAGGGTTTTGGACATTTTCTCAACTTTCCTAACTTTTCTCCAAAAAGTCAGAGTTTAGACTCTCTGCAGCTGTGTACACCGGCTGGTTGCTTGTCTGGCTTTCCACTTTTGGCTGTCTAAGTTGCTGACTCACCTCTGCCTCCAGGCTCTGTACCAGCCAGCCAGCCAGCCGGTCCGGCCGGCTGACCAGCCAGCTCTGTTGACAAATTGATATCTGATCTGTGCTGCAATTGGAGGGGGTGCAGACTATTCCAGTGTTTCGGCTGTCCACTGCCAACTCCAAACAGCTGAGGGATTAGCTATGGGCTCTCTGAGGCTGAACTCGTATTGTTCATTGATGGGGTGGGGTGAGGCGAGCAGTGAACACTATGCACCAAATCAGACTAATGGGAGAAAAATCTGAAGTGTGTATTGGGGAGAAGAGGTATTAGTGTGTTTTTGGCAGAGGGGAGTGATTATCCGTGTATGTGTGTGTGTGTGTGTGTGTGTGTGTGTGTGTGCGCTAAACAATATGTATGCGACATGTCTGCTGTAACTGGGTATGGGTGTAAGACTGCAGCAGTATGTGTGTGTGTATGTGTCCACAGGGCAGCCAGCTGGGTAGTGGAATGCAATGGATGTGGCAGTGCAGCTATTCTGGGTGCCTTCTTCTCCCAATGTGTGTGTGTGTGTGTGTGTGTGTGTGTGTCATCAACATATCATAGGGGGTTCAGCTATTTCAAGGGGAGTCCAGATTCCTGGCATTAGTGTCTGTGTGTATGTGTGTGTGCGAGAATTGTTTCCATGTGTGTTGGGTGAGGGTTAAGGGCACTGAGTCACATAAAACCTAAACAGAACAGAAACTACACTGCAAAAATGACAATGTAAATTACAATTATAATACGCAGTTTCTTTCATTCTTGAAAAAGAAACCCAGTCTTTTTTTAAATCCATGTTATCTTTTCCCATTATAAGGTGTTTTAGCTTAGCTAGTGGCATGGAAATGTGAGCTGGTTGGTCATTCAGTCGGTCAGTCCACTGCTTTGGTCCAGACTAAAATATCTCAACAAATATAACATAGATTGGCATGACATTTTTTACAGACATTCATGGTCCTCAGAGGATGAATCCTAATGACTTTGGTGATTGGTGATGGTGACTTTATTACCATTTTGTAGTTACAAACTTATCCCGTAAAATATTTCAACAACTACTGGATGGATTGGCACAAACTTCTGTGCAAGGCATTCATGGTTCCCAGATGACTTATCCTAATAACTTTGATGATCACCTGACTATTCCACCATGAGCCTCACATTGTGGTTTTGATTTAATTGAACAGCTATTGTATGGATTGCTAGTGCTAATCAGCAAATACTAGCATGCTAAGATGGTGAACATAGTAAATATTACTCTCCAAACATCAGCATGTTGGCATTGTCATGTGGGAGCTTGTTAGCATGCATTAACATTTAGCTCAAAGCACTTGTGTACTAAAGTACAACCTCACAGAGCAGCTATGACTCTTGTTTTGTCATGTTATTAGTTTTCAAATGATTAGTTTTATCTATTTATTTGTTGGTCAAATTATCTCACTGCACTGGCAAATAATTATGGGATTTTAATAACATTCAATAACTGTGTGATCTTTACTCTACTTATTTTTAAAAAAGGTTACTGAGTCAGATGAAAACTAAACAGGGGCTACACTGCAGAAAATTACCTAAATACCTAAAAATTTAAATCCATGCAAATGAAATCCCTTGCCACTACTGACATTTTTTGCAGTGTACAGTTCAGGCTGATCTTTCCAGTGCATTACCCTCCTACCTATTCCCAAAAATATCAGTAATCCTGTTGTTGTCTCACACAAACATACACTCTCCATCACTGTGGTAACCATCATAAACATTCCTGTGTAGACAGTCATGCCCCCCCCCCCCGGCTCACACGTTCCGTAAACCACGCTGCCCTATTTTCAACCACAATCTTTCCCATCAACAGGCAGCACCTCCCCAACACTGGTCGTATCTGTCAGAATGAAATCTGATACACACTCCTGAGTGGTGTGTCATCTCATCTCGATCCAGCCATTCTCCAGGATGGACCCCAAGTCTTCGCTCTCTGTCTGTGTCTGCAGCGGTAGGCACGCTCCCCCCACTCTGAGAGTCTGGTTTTGTGGGAGAAACTGAATTGGATTTTAAAACAGGGAACAAAGCTGAAATGTATCCGTCAGTGCTTCAAAAGCCCACAAGTCACTTCCTAAAGAAGTGTTTTGCGAGCACAGATCCTAAGATGACTCACAACATCAAGATTTCTGCTTCCTTTCATGTCAGCAATCATTTTGTAAGAGCAGGTGTCCACTGTGTTCAAATGCTCCTTATTTAGAAATAAACTCATTAAAAATACATCAAGACTCGGCTTTACAAGGTGTTGCACCTGTTTGAACAATGTTTGGCAATTCAGGACAAAATTTAAAATCTGTACCAGGCTTCAAAACAGGACATATATTTTTTATATTTTTATAAGCACAAGTATGAGTACTTCAAGTCTCCAAACTGCTGGTTTTCAGCTCAATTTCAAGGACTTTTAAGGAATCGAGATAAGGCTCTGGCAGACACTGCGGAAGGCACTATTCTTCCTGACATGGGAGCAAGTGAGGCATCGATCGGCGAGTTCGTGCAAACATGTGCCGTACATTTACAAGACCTTGACCAGGGCCTGTATTCATGACAGGCAATTCCATTACTCACAGTCAGGGTGAAGGGTCAGGGGGCGATCAATACGTGGAGGATGGAGACACAAAGATAGAGAATGGGATAAAAAGAACTCACCGCTCTGTGGTTTTGACCCTCCCACAAAAGGCGGAGAGGTTTGGAGAGAAAAACAAACGTACCTTGACTCTGGCGAACTGAGTAGCCAGTAGCAGAAACATCTGTTATCAAAGACACATTATTCAGGTTGCTGGAAGGAACTCTATTCTGAGGAGAAAATGCACAAAAGCAAAGCTTACAATCTGACAATAATGCGTGAGCCGAGACTCATATTTTACGAATACTTGTTATGGCAGAAGCAAGGAGGACCGATTTCTGTAATCAGAAAAACAC
Organism: Maccullochella peelii; assembly: GCA_002120245.1. Classification (NCBI taxonomy): domain Eukaryota; kingdom Metazoa; phylum Chordata; class Actinopteri; order Centrarchiformes; family Percichthyidae; genus Maccullochella; species Maccullochella peelii. The sequence goes on along the minus strand of LKNJ01000153.1, from coordinate 19,828 downwards.
TTTGTCTGTCTCTCTCTTGATGCATAGCAGTTGTGAGATGCTAAATGCTATCAGTCTAAACATGCATTCAGTGCAACAAAGACATGATTCTGCTGTTATATCAACCATATCAGTTATGGTTAAGTAACCAGCCCTGATCCATGACAGTATTGCTGTGTATCAGTCCTGACTCAGGACTCTATAGTGTATACTGTAAATATTAAAACCAACAGTGCAGCTAGCACCAAGCATTAATTAGCCAACATCAACATGAAACACAGGGTACAGCAATCAGAACGAACCAGCAAGCAGCTTCTTAATAAATCTAAACTTCTCCCCAAAGTATTTTACTGAAGTAATTATCATCAAAAACACAGCCATGACCTGTTGGCTTAATATAATATTTCAACCTCTTCCCTGTGAGAGAACAATTTATCAAGCAGCTGCTTAAAAGATTAAAACTGACTCACCAGTTCATCTTGCTGTGAAAAAAAAAGTTTTTTCCAAAGATACCACTTCATTAAAAAAATCAAATGTATGCACTATAACTTTCAGATCAGCACTAGTTCAAAATTAAAGTTATGTCCTTTTCTTTTTTTTCCCCCCCATTTGCTTACTGCATTTTTGTTGTAGCTTTAATAACAATTTTACTCAAGTGCTTTGACTATGATGCATGTCAACATGAATGTGAAATGACTACTGGATGAATACAGTTTCAAAGTTTTAAAAAAAGTTGGCACAAGTTTGCTGGTGAGTTGCTTGAAGTCAGTGGGGCTGGCATGTGTGCGTGTGTCTACATGCATTCATGTGTGAAAGTACAACTGTTTCGACACCATATCCCGCCCCGCTCACTTCACCGGTGACAGAAGCATTTTGCTTGAGAAATTTTTCTGCCCTCAGCAGCTGATGAAACGTTGCATCGGCTGGTGCGTGCTCCCCTGGAAATAATCGTCCTAATATATTTACATCTTTTGGAGAAAACAATTATCATAAATTACAAATTTGTGGCCCGCCTCTTTCAAAGATACGCTCGGGTGCTCTGTGGTTGCAATAAAACAAATACACTCTCTGGGCTTTCTGTGCGTCGTGATGGAGTATGAACAACAAGCGCCCCTTTTTTTGTTTCTGCGGAAGACGCCTTCGTTTTTTAATGAAGTGCCAGGCATTCCGAATGAGGACTCAATGAGGCATAGAATGGGGCCTCTCCATCCCTCCCTTGCCTCTTTTTTTTGTCTCTTCCTCCCTCTCGTCTCTGTGCATTTGAACCTCTTGTACCCCTCATCTTTTAGAGGATTAGAATAAGGGCCATTACCCTCTGTCAGGGCCATGCTTGCTACCACAATGGATGGGCTGCCTGGGTACTTTTTCTCTCTTTGTACCTACGGACAAATACACAAGAATTATACCTGCTAACACCCATGAAAACATTAGCACAATTTCAACATGTGGTACACCCTGGGGTCCCTAAGTCGGGGCCCAGTAGCCCTCAGACAGCTTTCAGCTCTATTCCCGGGCCCCTGTCACTGACAAACCCATCTATAGATGAAGCAATCATCCATAAAGGCACCAAAGGCCCCTTGCTGTTGGGTGACACAGCTCGCCACAGTATGGAGATTTGTATTGTGCAGCGACACCATAACCACCCACTGTTTCTGTCCTTCCTGGAAATAATCGATCCTGAAATCAAGCAGCAAAATAAAATAAAAAGTATGGGCCTTTATGGCAGCAGATGCACTTCACATGAATATATCACTCCTTTCCTGGGAAAACTGATTTCTTGCAATGGATGAAGTTTGATTTTGCGCACCAAACTGCACATACTTTTTCTACTTTTTTTTGTTTTGTTATGTACGGTGGCAACGAGATTTCACAAAACACAACGATATTTCAGATTATGGAAAGGGAGGGACAACTCTTCATGTTTGTGATTGGACCAAAGCCAAGACAATTCAGAGTTTACTCAATGCGGTGCTAGATTGGATCAACCGGAGAAACCGCTTGAGAACGTTGCAGCGAAAAGTTGCAGTGGTGTGATCTGGCCCGCTATGCAAGTGTAAATGACCAGAACGCAATTTTACTATACCAGAAAATCAAACACCAGCTTTCCAAAGACAATCAAAAGCGCCATTGTTTCTGTTATTTGGAGTGTGTTTCACCTTGTTGAAATTTCAGTGAAGGCTCCGACTACCAGAATTGATACCTGGGCTTGAAATAATTTGTTATCAAACCAACATAACTGCTTAAATTAAGACAAATTCCTGCCATGACAGCAACACTGAAGCACAACTTGCCCATGTCACATTAATTTCATACACAGCGTGAAAAACTGTTGGGCTAAAGGCACTGGGTGGACTTTGGGTATCGCCGTTGCAGTGTCTGACTGAAATTAAGCCTTCTTTACAAAACAAGACACAGATTAAAAAGGAAACAGCAGGGAGCAAAAAAGAAACCCGTGCATATCTTAGTTTCTGGGCCGGCACAGCAATAGATTGGGCTTCAAAGTGAAATGTGTCGCAGTGAGAAAACAGGTTATCAGACGTTCACAGAGACCATCTTTCGTCTGTCTCACTTCTCTCTCTCTATCTCTATCTCCCCCCACCCATCTCTCATTCCACTCCCATGGGTAATTTTCTCTAATCTGGATTCCCACTGTCTTCTACATTACTGACAGTGCATCAATCACAGTTAAACACATGCCCTTTACCGTGCTCACTGTCAGCTGATGTAGTGGGTGTATGTAGAGCTGCCTGGGGTTCCCCCGACCACCTCCTAACCCCCCTCTTAATCCCTCAAAAATGTCCGAATCGCTGTGGAAATATTATGCTGCTCTGCGCTGTGGGACGGCAGCAAAAACGAGCCGAGGATTAGCATATATTTCAATTGCTCTCTTGTTTGAAATACAATAGTGGGTGAACATGAGGTCAACTCTGCGCTGCTCCTGCCAGCACTCACTTTTTTTATTTGATGAAAAGTTGAGAAAGGAAGCAACGATCTTGAGTGCGGAGGTCAAAATACTCTGTACAACAGTGCCTCAATTTCAAGAGTATTTGGCTCCATTGATGTAAGCACACTTACAGCTTAATTCAAAATCTTATATTTGTGATTGCCTGCTTTCCTCCGTGGTTACGCATGTTATTTCCTCTTGTTAGGTGCTGAGCCGTCTGGCCTTCAGCACTTGACACATTTCTACACAGTCTTTCTCCAGTGGCTGGCTCTTTATTCTCTCTTTCTCCAGCAAATGCCAAACCCAATGCTGCTCAGCCGAGTCCAGTGAGGGCAAAGATGAGCAGAGGAGAAGTGGATGAATTAATTTAGTTTCAGCGGCCTCTTGAGTGCAAGTTAGCTTAGCAAAACCTAAAAACCTGCTCCTTTGTGTCACTCTTTTGAATGGCTGGTAGCAAATGGTGATGCTCTATTGATGCACTGTGAGGATGTTGAATATGCAGTGTTGACTGCCTGTCCGTGGCAATTCAGGCTTGTACAGACACCGGCATACAAGAATTAGAGTACACAGTACAGCGGAGAGCTTAGAAACTGTATAATAAATGCTGACATTTCTTTTAAATGCCACTGCAGCTTGGCAGATCATATGCCTGCCAGGTTTCCCAGTCAACCTAAATGATTTAGCAAAGGCCTTAAATCACATTGTGTGAAGCAATTACTATATGATTTGGCACTTTGGTATATCAACTACTTTTAATCTCAATTTTTAAGCCAACATGGTCAAAAATAACTCAAAGTTAAAATTTGAATTCCATGATACAGTAACTGGGCAACTCCATCTGCCAAGGAAGGTTGTGTGACACAATTGAAAGCTCCAGAACAGCTACTAAATAGACTTTGTGGTGACATTGTTTTGTCAATTACTGTTTCTGAGCCAAGAACAGACAACTACAGTGGGGTTTGGAGCAGTAGAGAAATGAAGAAAGGATGAGAAAACACATGATACAAGAAAAACGGGATGGCACATACATTACTTATTAATGATACTACTGCCATATAATAGTATTAGTTTTTGACCAACTGCATGAAGTTTGTTTTTAACAATAAGTGAGTGATGGTTTGTAGCTGACCTTCACCTTCCCCATCACACACCTAATTGTCGTTATGCTAACGAAGAGCTGCGTAGCTGCAGCAGAAGTGTCCCTGTGATGAGTGCTGAGGATGCGTTTAGCCATTCATTACATTCAATTTTGTCACCATAAAATAATCAATGCAGGCAAAAGCAGGGGTCTGTTATCACACAGCAGGTGTTAATTACAAAATGGCAGGTGTTTGTTGCTTGGTGACGGCCAATGAGCAGTGCTTGTGGCAATCTGCCATACTGGAAGGAGGTTTCTGGAACATAATGAAGATGTGGGTTTATTGGAACTGCAAGGATACAGTAACGGTAATGATGGATGGGTGGATGGACGGACATATTAACCTTTGTTCTACCAGTTTATTCAAACTGATAAACAGCCCCCATACCCCCACCCCCATGGGAAACATGGCCAATTGAAAGGACAAACAAAGTTTCTACATAAGTGCTCCAGCTTACTGTGTCAAAGCACATAAGTACATAAACACACACTAAATGAAGCAAATATATCTCCCTCTTTTTCCTTAATGAGCAGACCACGGGATACTTCATTAACAGTTTAGACTGAATCATGACAGGCTGGATTTTACAGCTTTAATTTATTTACACTCAGCTAAACAAGGAGAAGAGTGCCTGCGCAATTTTGCTTAATGCAGTGGCGACCTTAAGGACAGATAATAAAAACAAATCACATTACTGTAAACATTCATTGCGGGCCAATGTTTACAATGGTACAGATAATCAGGAAGTGGCGACATAATGACCTTGGAGATAAAAAAGAATGCCACAGCTATGTACTGTATGAGTCAGTGGGTAATAATATTGGGCATAATACAGTGTGAAGGGACAAAGACACTGAGAGGAGACGTAAACATAATTTGCATCAGCTGCAGCAACCTATTTAGCTGCAAAAAAGTCATCTACCAGATGGGTTGCCATGATACTTGGTGCATTCATGTCCCCCTAAGGGTGAATTGTAATAACCTCTGTGACTTTTTGCTCTAGCGCCATTATCAGGTCAAAATGTGAATCTAATGCCATTTGTGTTTTGTGCTAATTAGCAAATGCATGCTAACATGCTTAACTAAGATGGTGACTGTGGTAACTTTATACTGGCTTAACATCAGCATGTTAGCATTGTAATTGTGTGCATGATGCTATGCTGACGTTAGCATTTAGCTCAAAGCACTTTTTTATTTTGCCTTTATTTTGATAGTCGCAGCAGAGATACAGACAGGAAACGTAGGGAGAGAGAGGGATATGCCACAAAGGACATCAAGCCTTGCTGTTATGTGGTATGCACCTTAGGCTACCGGGCCCAGATAGAAGCCTCACAGAGGTGCTAGCATGGCTGTAGACTGTTAGTCTTGCTATTACTGACCTGAATCAAACTGGGCCTCAACAGAGCCATGCACACTCCTTTAAGAATACATTTCATTCAATTTAATTCGAAAACACTTCATTCCAACTGTCTTGCAAATTGAGACAAACCAGTCTGTAAACAATAAAACATCAGACAATAAATCCCATTTGTACTTGCAACAAAATATATATATCACACTTTTGAAGTCACACCATCAAGCTCTGTGAAATGGATCCAAGAAATCATTTCATTTAATTTGATGGGTATGGATGTCTGGATGATATAAAGGCAAAGCGATCGCTGTATGTAATTTGCGCACCATTCTCTCCCGCCCATATGTTGCTGTGCTTACTCCCTCCTGGTCCATCCATCTAATAATGGGAGGAGGATGAGAGAAAATGCCTCAGTGTCAATGGCCCAGCCACTGAGATTCCATTATTACACCCATAAATCCTTCCAATACCCGCGTCTCACCCTCCTCCCTATCTTCGTCGCCCTCCCTTTCTCCTTCTCTCTCTCTCTTTCCGTCTCATACAAAAGCAGCATCCACATGACAAAACTTGAAACACACACACACACACACACACACTCACACACAGTTGAGAGTGTTAACTCGAACGTCTTCTTGAAAAAAATAATCGTCCATCACGACGTCAGCGCCAACACCTCCGCTCCCTTGAGGCAGCTCTAACCGCTGTCATTAAAGAGTGTGAGAGGATATGTGTTATGTGTGTTATGTGTGTGTGTTTTTCTAAAAGACCGCCTATATTTACATTTTAATAGTGCACGTGTGCATACGGGTGTGCTTAAGTGTCGACAATGAAGCCTGTAATGAAAGACCATTAGTCCATTCATCTCTTGAAGGAGGCGATACACCTTTCAGCAGCCTCAGATTTACAAGCTTGCTCCATCACTAGCGGATGTCGTGCTCGACCGTTAATGCCTGACCTAATGGCACACAGACAGGCTTGTGGTGATAAAGGAGGACCCTCTGTGAACCCGATTAAACAATGGGTGTGGCGAAATATCTGGACCATGAAAAACTAACCTGCCTGGAAGTCGCAATCGTGCCGGAACGAAAGGGGGGAGAGAGACGATGAATAAGGGGGGAAAAGTAGGAGAGGAAGGCAAATCACCTCACTCTCACTGCCAACTGGTTTTTGTTGAGTGGCGTTAAGTTCAATAGTGTGATTAATTAGGTGAGAAGGGAGAGTGCGATACGGTCTGCAGCAGAGTGAGATGTGAAGACTTGTGTTTCACAGATAGCCAAAAAAAAAAAAAAAGGAAGCCAGAGAGACAGACAGGAAGGCACATCGCAGTCCATCCATTCTCTGCTGACTGCTGTGGGTTTCTCATATGGGGGTGGAAGTGAGCGCAGCACCTGCTCACCGTTTGCATCAGCTCATCTGCCATCGGAAAAGCCAAACAAATTTTTTTGAAAAGTGGAGAGTTTCAAAACTCCCCTGGCTGTAAAGCAGTGATGTGAAGGTTACATAGGGCTGCACTTTGTGTTTTTGTTGCAGTTGTGATGTGAAATTTCACAAAAGTCAAATCACAAAGAGGCGCAATGTCAGTCCTCTTTTGCCATATTTTCAGAGCTGGAAAGAAGACATGCTTTCCGTGCAATGTGTCAAACTGTTCCTTAGACAACAAAAGTGTTATAGTGATATATATTTATATCAACCTTAGTGAGAGTGTCTATGCAATAACATCTGTTATTGGATAAACCTCCTAGGTGTAAGACCTGATGTACATTTTTAAATAAACCTGGATACCTGCAGCACGTACAAGCACAAGCCACAGACAATGAGTTTTATAACATCACATATCACTGTGGCAATATACAATTGTTTTATCATAAGGTTTATGCATCAAGTCATGCAACCTTAAAACGAATGAGTCTCAAGTCTTTCCTCTCTCACACAAAATGCTACTGAAGCTCCCTTGAGCAAGGCACTGGAACTAGAAGCACTCAAGTAGAGCTGCTCAGTGGCCAGGAGTACATAAGGTTGTACTTGTACTGGAGGAGCTCCCGGGTGTATCTGTAACTGCATGAACATGAGGCAAACCGTTGCTGAAAAGAAGTATGCATGCTCAGCCAAGCTGAAATAATACAAAAAAAACAAAACAAAACAAAAACATGGTAGCTCTGTAAGGTTGGATGAGAAATAGGAACACTGACTGTACAGAAGCGACTGCCTTTACTGTAGCGATCTGGGCCCTGAGCGTACACAAATCAGTCTCTCTCAAGGAAAAGAAAACACTTGTTTGCTTCATTTCAACCTTTTAAATGAAACTTGTGAAAAACAACACATTTGGGGCGTTGTTTCTCAACGGGGGGAGCTGGCACTCGAGAGGCTCGTGCTTTGGAAAGGCTGCGCAAAATGAAAGTGATGGTAATTTCCTAAAATGAGCGTCAGTCTCTGAGTGTGTTGAGTGACAGCAATGAAAGCGAACTCTCGTTCACCTCACGCTCGTCGTCTGCAGCTTATTTTGCCGTCTCTCTACGCTGCGTCTTCACCCCCCCCCTCCCATAAACCCCTTCCCTTTCCCTCCGTCGGCACATGCAGAGGATGGTCTCTAATTAATCCATAGCCCAGTGGGGAGCGGTTTGCTTGTTTACTCTTATTGAAATTAGCAAGGCCTGCCTCCCCAGAGACACAGCGTCAGAAGCACAATTAGCTGGCACTGGACTAATTAGGACACGGTGCTAATGACACCTCCATGGCTGCATGGGTACGCGAGGAGCAAAAACGAGAGGAGGGGGGGTGACAGAAGAAAGGAGGGAGGGAAATGAGAGAAATTTAGGAGAAAAGTGGCATTCCTCAACACAGATACTACCTCAGAGGAGGGTGAATGGGCACAATAAGCTCGCAGTCAAGCTGAGCTTACAGTGGCTGAGCTGGCATCCCTGTACACCCATCTTAGGACACACACACACACACACACACACACACACACACACACACACACTCACACCATCAGAAAACACCAGTGTTGGATTTGATAAAAAGCAGCCTCCTACCTTCTCGCTCCTTTCCCTGCAGGCTTTCTCAACACCTTGGCAGGCAGCTGGCCTCGCCTCCACTACTAGCTGCCATTACACTGATTATCACCCCTGTCAATCACATGCTCCGCCCTCCCAGGGGAGGCATGGTTCGCCAATTAGCAAGGGGGGCCAACAGAGGAGAAGAAAAAAGTAAAAAACAGAGAAGGGAAGTGGACGTTCACTCTAATAGTTTTATTCTGACAATAAAAGAAGCAAACATGACTGTCAGAACCATTAACAGAAGGAAAACATGTATTTTCTCACTAATTCACGCTGTACACACAGGGTGAAAATGAAGCGAGGAGAGCCGGGCGGCACGTATTACTCTGCAGGCGTAAGAAGGTCACATAGTAACAGTAAACAAGCTTTACACATTCACCATGGGCTTTAATCTCTTGTACAATATGGAGGCAGCAGCCCACGAGATTGGGGTTAACCTCATTAGAAAAAAAAACAAAAAAAAACACACCATTGGTTCAGTAAAGTAAAATGACCCCCAGCGCCTCCAGTAGAGGTTAACAGAAAAGATCAGGATCAAAATGTGACCGTTTTAACCATGCTGACATGATCGTTTCCTTTCATGAAAAGACCCAAGAGAAAGAAATAACAGACCGGTGTGGAGCTGCAAAGCTGTTTCATCACTTTGTCTCTCTAGGAGCGGTTCGAGTTAGTTCCCGAGTTTGCTCATCAAGGTAGGAAATTTCAGTGAAGACGCACATGATTGATCACGATGTCCGCACCACTGCTGCTGCTGCTGCTTTTCAACTTGTTAGGATGATAAAAGCGAAAAAACTCGTCAAGTACCGCCGAATTTCATCTGGGAAAAACACACTTTTTCCTAATCTAAACTGCTTTTCCTTTACCATGACTCAACACGGAATAGTAATTTCAGACTACAGAGGAGTACGTCTTCAGAGAAACAGAACGCTCATGGTGTAAAATAAGGATAAAACAGGAAATTCAAGGTCAACGGGAGCCATATAAATCTCCCCCTCAGTTCGTGGGAGCGAAAAGAGACTCGCTGCAGCGATGAGAGCAGCTCTGAAACTCTTTCTCAAGACTTTCCAGGACTTGATGTGAGCCATGATTCTCTATTCCTCATCATAAAGATAGTGAAAAGAGACCAAACCCAAGTGGAAAAGTAATGAAGGAAGGGTCGAATTTCAGACAAGAACTCTTGCAAATGACCACAGTACCTGATGTGGTCAAATTGTAGGGAACATTGACAAATGCCATGTATTTTAAGCAAAAATGACTGCAGGGTTTTCAAGAACTGCTTTAGTTAAAAACAATCCCACAGCTGAACAAACTCAGCCCAGTTTCAAAAGGCAGTATTTTTGTTTTCTTTAACATTTCTGATTCAAAATAATGGCAAAATGCAAGATATTTTGAATCTGACATAGTTAAAACACTGTATTCCCCCTGGTACTTTCAACGTAGTTCAACACTAAACTCTGAAGCATGTGCACACTAAAACAAAAGGAACATCTTCAGTAGGAAAAACCTGTCAAATTCACACTTCTATCAAGGTGCTTGATTTAAATATTGCAATGAACAAAAAAGGATATTCAGCCATACTTAGTGAACAAGGCACTTACAAGCACTAAAAGGGAGTTTCAAAAAAAGGGTTCACCAAATGGCACACAAACAATTGTGGCTTTGCAAGCCGCCATCAAAACCTTTTTAACACACAGGTCCTTGAAAATGCAAAAATAGACAGATCTTACACTTTTTAGCCTTTTAACATTAAAAGAGAAAAAAAAAATAGAGTGCTTCTCAAAACCATTTAGCACCCAGATGGAAGTGATGTGCCTCTTGGGAAATGCCACCCTTGACTTCATCAGAGAAAATGTCTTTTTTCTTCTTCTTTTTGAAATTCTTGTGGATGCTACTGGAGGAAAATTTGCTGGACGCGTACCAATGCTGGCCCATGCGAGTTTGGCTCAAGCAGAAGCTGCAGTGTGAACGGGTACAACAGTGGCAGCCAAGCGGCAGATGGAGTCAGGCGTGAAAGACTCAGCTGCAAAATAGCAAAGAGAGGTTGAGAAGGGTGGAAAAAATGCCGTGGGGACACTGAGGAGGACGTGTAGGTCAGGGACAGGGTGTCAGTGTCAAACATTGCCAATCTGAGGTAAAGGCAGTGTGTGCAGCTTGCATCTATACACTCTGAATGTATGTGTGCACATGTTAAAATAAGTTCTGTGAAAGTATTAATTTGTGGTGTTGAGGGGAAGTATTAGCCATTTGCTGAACATTTGTATTTACTGTGTATGTGTGTGTGTGTGTGTGTGTCCCAGGTGGTTTCCACAGCAGCCAGGTCTGTTCCTGTGTGAGGCTGATGAATGAGGCCTGGTAGCTGCCTGGACACTCCCATTTAACACAACATGGAGCTACAAACTGCCACTGTAGCAGACAGTCACAGCATGGGAATACACACACACACACACATTGCACACACTCACAAAATGGGCACGTGGCATGGCTACACTCTCAAACTGCCAAAACAAGACTGTTCTGGCCAGAATTGATAAAGGTTGATTGTGCGAATGCTTAAAATGACCTAAGTTAACATTTTCTTGACAAGCGTCCTCTTGCTGTCATGTAAACAATGACTGTCCTCACACTGCACAATAGGTAGGTATAGCGTGATGGTGTTACACTGTTGTAAAACCTCTCATGTCAAGGTAAGTCAACACAATATCAGTCCAATAATGCCAAACCAAGAACCAGATGTTTCACAGAGAGCAAATAAGCTGTAAAAGGAGAGTGCATATAGGACTTACATTCACCAGGTGGCTCCAAATGAACGTTAATGTTGCGTCATGTCTGCTAGACTTATAAAGCCCAGTTCAGACCAAAGATTCGCGATGAGACGAGTTGAAACTTGCAACTACTTGCAATGCGCCGGTCTGCAGAATTCTGAAACTGGCCAGTTTACACCAAAGCCACTGGACCGACTGACTTTGCTGATTGGCTTTTAAAACAGGTGACGTGCCTTACGTTCTAAAACCAGCTGCTGACGATTTGACAAGCTGAGTCACAGACGGCGCCATCAGCCGGCTTGAGTCGAGCAGAGACGGGCCAGTTCACACCGCTGCAACTTTTTCCTGCGACGTTCTAAAGCGGTTTCGTCTTGTCGCGAATCTTTGGTCTGAACTGGGCTTATCAAGGTAACTGTTTGCTAACACGTTTCGCCACAACAACTTTAAAAGGTGATAATATGGTACAGCTTGTTTCGCTGCCCCCAAGTGGTCAAAAAATCTGTTATTTCTGCTTTAAGGCAACATGACCACCTCTTAAGATATAGTGACCATCTCAAAAGACATAAATGTGCGATTTTGACGTGGTCAGATTGGTTTCTTTTAATCATTTTCCCTAACTTTAATCATCTAGTTTTAGCTGCCTTTAAATTAACGTTAACCAAAAAAAGTGGCAGATCAGAAAGAGTCATTGACAAGGCAATTCAAATTATCATTGACTTGTACTGCAAAACACACATACACACACACAGAGCAGATATGGGAACATATAGTCTATCCAGAGACACATACTCACATGTCACTGATAAAAAGGTGGCAGAGGAAGCAACAAAGGTGATTTTGAAAGAGAAACAGAAAGAGAGATAATCATGGAGCAGGAAAAGCAGGAAATCACATTTTACATGGCATGACATTTAGACTGTGTAATTCCTTTAGCTGAAATAAACAACATCAAGAGAGAAAAAAAATGCATATGCTGCTGGTGCAGGCGCTGTATTTAATTAGGAGTCATGTCAACATGTGGTATTTAAATGGTAAATTAGCAGCGCTGTGAATTGGCCGTGTTGGTCCAAGCTGTGGAAGAGAGCACGTTTAGCAGCTCCGGGGATGCCCACACATGCAAACATGCATACACGCACACACACACACACGCACACACACACACACACACACACACACACACACACACACACACAGACAAAACCACACACCCCACTGAGCAAAGCCATAACAGCACACACTTAATTATACTCTTAATTAAGAAACTCAAAAGGGCAACAACACACACTGTACGGACAACTGCACGGCAAGTTAAGAGTGTGTGTGTGTGTCCGTGTGCAAATGAATGACATGCTTCTGATTAGCTGGTGTGTGTGTGTGTGCACATGCTTGCCTTTGTACGTTTGTTCCAGAGCAAATTAATGCCCATATTTCATTTGCTGGTGTGTGTGTGTGTGTGTGTGTGTGTGTGTCCATTTGGGTCTTTGAGCAAATGAATGCCATTTCTCATCTTCTGGTAGATTAATGCCATTCCTTCTGCAGGGCCAGTTCGTCCAAATTACCGTTAGCAGTATCTAGACTCACAGATGGTTTCGGTTTTATTTGGCTAGGTGTTGTAGTTCCAATGAAAACTGTTCACGTCAAGGTCTTTGGGATTATCTAGAGTAATTGGGATGTTGTTTCATATATTATGTTGATGTCTGTTTCAGCTATTCATTGCACTCCTGCGAGGTGCACGCCATATTGTGGCGTCCCTCTGTCCGTCCATCCATCAGTCTGCACCGAACATGTGTTGTGATGCAAATGAGGCCCGCTGCCTCCACGCTACAACACCACTTTTTAATTGAACCTTTTGATCTGTGGCTAATTCCACTAATTAGCAGCATTATTTTCCCAACAGAATGCTTTCTGCTGTGCAAGTGTGTGTGTGTGTGTGTGTGTGTGTCAGTCTTCCTTTTGCTAACTACCCACCAGGCCAATTGCCGGCTGGCATTTAAAAGGGCTTCCAAAAAAGCGAATCCCCATTCTTTATCTGAGGTGCAGAACAGACAGGTGTGCTGTTAAAGGTAATAACGTTACATAAAAAAAGCACAGATGCTCATTATACAGGCACACACAGGCAAATGAGCAGTAAGTGTTTTATGCGCCAGTATAGTTTTATATTGGTGTTGTACTGTCATCGCCTCTGAGTGTGGAAGCAACTGAATGAGAGGCGTTTGTGACTCTGTGCTGATATGAATGCAGTTTATATACTCTGTGTTAATGTGATAATTAGCTTTTATTTGTGCCTCAGTGTAGTAAATTAGGTTTCTGTGATATATATGTACAAACAGTGTTCAAATGCATCATGTTTAAACACAAGCTCATCATCATTTACATAAAGGGCAGGCTACTGCAATCCGATATAATCCAGCCAATATATCAGAGAATCGCTGCATCTCGGCTTGAAAGATGGCTTGGAAAAGTTTGTAGCAGCTGTAGTCACCTGGATTCACAGCATTTCCAATAGATTCCAATGGCGACACAGAGTAATGGCAAAAATGCACCAAAATAAGTCGTAAAATAGATAAATACACTACTTCTGTGCCCGCTACTGTCTCCTCATTGCTCTTAAGCTTAGCATAAGTAGCATATCTGGCTATTTTATACCAAAACAATTGTTTGGAGCATATTGAACATCAAGATCAATGGCAGAGAAATGGATTACACTGAAAAAGTGGTTTGACAATTTGATATCAGTGTGTTTTCTATTAGAGATGATTAGTTGATATTTGATTAGTTGATAATCAGAAAATTAGTTCGCGTAAAAATGACAAAAATCATGTTTCATTTATTGCTTTTCTTTGTCTTTTAAAGTAATAAACGGAATACATTTTGGATTTTGGACTGTTGGTTGGACAGTGCAAGCAATATGAAGACGTCACTCACTCTGGACACAATTTTCTGACATCTTATAGATGAAACAAATAATCAATAAATTGAAAAAATAAGCGGCAGATAAATCAATAATGTAAATAGTGCCATGACTTTGGGTCTCCACTGCAATCCAATGTAACTTCTGTAAATTTGCAGTGGAGTATTCCCTTAATTATGTTATTTTCTGCTAATTTCGCAATGTTGAACAAATGTCCACTTAATAAATCAGCCTTTCAATCAGCCTAAGTGTACAAAGTTTCCACTCGTTGTTCCGCTCGAGTGAAAGCTCTTAAAATGCTGTCTCCATTTTGGTGAAAAAAAAAAGAAAATAGCTTTCATTACTAAAAAATGAACTGATTTCATCTACAAAAATCTGACTTACTGTGAGCAAACAAAATAATTACTTACTTAATTTCTACTTCCAAAGCAGCAATCACTTTTAAACAAGACAAAAAAGAAGTTTAAAATTGAGGTTATCTCATTTTTACTGACACACACACACACACACACACACACTCCTCCTGCTTTCCTCTTCATTGTTGGAGATTCTCTGTGAAACTCCAAAGCTGTCTTGATAACTACGAACCCCCCGCCGCTTCCCTCCCCTAGATAGCCGATTACCGTAGCCCTCCCACTGATAAAACTGGGGCCTTGCATCACCATCTCTCCTTACAAAGCTTCGTTAGCGCTTTCCTGCCTCCTCCCTTTCTGCTGGATTTACTTTCAGGACGGCGATAAAGCACTGCTCCAGATAAAAAACTCTGACGTGAGCTGTTGTGAATTTTCGCTCTGAGGAAGGTGATTCTTCTGCAGGAATATAAATCAGAGGGAAAATGTGGAAGAAAACAAACCAAGGCAGCTCTCAGAGGTGATAAAAGGCCTTCATTAAGTTCAAATGTTAAACGGTTCGGATGTGTGGCAGAAATTTAACACCCTCATAATGTTTCCCTAGAACACTTGCCTTTGACTCTTTTTCCTCTTTCCCATTTGCCTTGAATGAGGGTTTATGTGGTCTCCTGTGGCATGTATACGGTTGAAGGAACTGCCGAATTGAACTTGTTCGCGAGGGGAAATGAAGGAGCGTGAATGTGGTTTCTTATGTTTGATGTCACACAACAAAGAGTGTTTCCGCCTGGAAGCGCTGTGCTGCGAAACAGCAACACAGCACAGTTACAAACTTAGAATGCCATGTCAGCTTTCGGCATTGCTGACTTTCCCCTCCTTCCCCTCTCTTTCTCCTCTCATGCCAGTCAAAAACTTCCAGGCGGAGAAAATGAGACGGAGAGATGCGGGACTCAGAAGACAGGATTCAGAGAAGAAGAAAAAAAAGAGAGGAGGGAGGAGTGTAACGCTTCTGGGCAGATCAGAGACTCAGGCGCAGAGATAGACACAGCACACAGGTGATATTCCAAAAGGCAAAGTCTTCACTTGAAAGTTCAGGCAGTCATACACGGGAGGTCAGTCCAAAGAAGCAAACAAATCCAGGCAGGGAGTAGTCCAAAAACCAGACAAAAGCCAGACAAAGACTAACAGGATGTTACAAGCATAGGGAGAGTGAGTGACAGCTTTCAGTCTGTGCAGCCCAGGCAGGACTGCGTCCACTGTCACTCCTGCCAGATACATAAGTACACAGCCTGTGTGTACAGTATGCACTTCGATCACTCCTGTTATCAAGTGCCAAAGCATGATTACAATCTGATGAGTGGCAGCAACATTCAAGGCAACAATTGATTATGTCTGCTTTCCTCGTTGCACTTGAGAAATCACTTGAACGCAGCAGAGGCGACTGTTTGGCGACTCGCGATGCAAATCCGCTCTGTTTTTATTGTTGGTTTAAGAACGGAAACCCAACTGGGACCAACAATCAGCACACAATCAGCAATTTCAGCCATGCGATGTGATTGGTCAGATCACGGTGTGCTCATTTACATAATAACCATGAAGCTCGCAAGCCTTTATTATTGATTACTATATCAAATCTCATTGTATTGAATGAGTCAGTAACATTTTTCTCCACTACTCCATGCTCAGTTATATAAAAGCCCTAACAGTCATAGTATGTAGGGTTAGACATATTGGTTTGCCATTTTATCTAGCAGACATTGGCCTTTTATTAAATATCAGATATCAGACAGTCAGTGTCTTCTATCATAGATATGATGGATGTTCTTCCCTAACCACAGCTGCATTTAAAAAAGTCTGTAAAACCTGCAATGCGGGTTTATTTTCAGTGCCATTCTGTATTCGTTTAACCGTCCATATTTTTGTTCATTTAAGTTTTCATTTAAAGGCAAGTGTAGTGGGTCACTTTGGTTGAAGGAACTGCAAAGCTATCAAATAGAAAATTATTAGCTCAGGTTGAAATGAAAGGAATGAAGAGTATAAAGGCATAAAGGTTCTTTCCAAGGCTGTTCCATCTGTCATTCATTTTGTAATTTTTTGAAAAGAAAATTATTGAGACTCTGAGCATCAGCATCTATAAATTAGACTAAATATACTGTCTAAATATATCCCTATCTACAGAGTGTAGACAAAGCCAAGTAGACAAGAGTACCTGCATTATAACCCCAATTTAACAAATTACTTTCAGTTTTGGACAAATATTGTGTTATAATTGAACAAAAAAATACCCACATTGTCTTCACTGACACTGACATTTTCAGTTTGCTTGTACCTGCAACTCATACGCACTAAATTTCATTTATATTGACTTTCTTTATTAACACTTATGAGGTTCCCTTGGATAAATGCTTCGACACTCAAAACTGCCTCTCACTCAGTAGCAAAACAGGATGTGATGTCACAGGTTTGAAGAAGGTAATCTAGAAACACTGTATTGGCCACAGTGTGAGTTTGCTGATAAAGTAGAAGGATTAACACTTTGTAGAATGGCATTAAGTCAATATAAGCATATCCAGGAACAAAAAAAAGTCAACTATTACTTTAAGTGTTACAATCACCTGCTCCCTCTGTTCTGAACAAGACCTGCCATAGGTTAGCCCTCCAAACACACTACATACACACAAGCCTGCCTAGGGTACGTACACACATGCATTCACAAACACTGTGCACACACAGGCTAATGTGCACTCACACACGCACGCATGCACAGCTGATGCCATTTGGGAGCAGCGGCCTTGAGATGCAGCGCTCTAATTAAGTAAATGAGAGAATCGGAGAGGCAGATGGTGGGAGAAGAAGAAAAGGCAAATAGCCACACTTCCTCCTCTTTCTGTCTGGGTAGCCCACAGGGCTGCAACTGTTTCCCTTCCTCTCACCTCTGCCTTTTTTTTTTCCTTTCTTCTTTACTTCTTCTGCTTGCTTGCCTTTTTCTGGTAATTCACTCAGGAAGAACACACATCCCGCTCGCTTTCTTGTTGTCGAGATCTCTTTGTCTGTTATCCATGTTATCTCTTTCTCTCCCTCTCTACCCTCGTTTCTCTGACTTCTATGTCTGTGTGTGTGTGTGTGTGTGTGTGTGTGTGTGTGTGTGTGTGTGTGTGTGTGTGTGCTTGCTGCGCGCCCATGTCACATGCCCTGCAGGTAGATATCACGCCCCCGAAAGGAAATGGAAACTCCCTGTATGGAGGGAAATGAAATATGACTGCCTGCGTGAGTGTCCGTGTATCTAATATATTCCTATGTAGGACAGACTGCATATCAACAACTCTCTCTCACCGTCTTCACTTAAAAGAAGAAGAAAAAAAGAACCCATGACAGTCAAACCATGACATTTAGTCTGAGTGAAGTAGCGGTGATAGAAATTGCTTGACTGTGTTGGCATTCTGGGAAGCCTGCTGCCCAGTAAAATGTCTGAAATGAGTGAAATTATTTAAAAAGAAATATTACTTTTGTTTTACATCTGTTCAAAGTTTTTCATACGGTCTGCATGTTCTTAGCGACAGCCAGATTTAGTGGTGGGGTCCGCCATTCCTCACACTAGATTCAAATTGCCATCACACGCGCGGGTGATTTGCAGGAAACGATGCAGCATGTGGTCATGCGTAAATGTTTGCAATTTCACCTCATTGAGGTCATTTTTATGACATTTACCTCATTCAGCTGTATTAAGTTACTGCCAACGCAAACCAAACATTTCCCACAGCTGCTGCTTCACATTAAAAGCGTTCACCTGGCAAAACACACAGCGGCTCAGGAGAAGTGACAGGAAACACAATTTATTTGTCACTAAACATTCATGTTCTGCATTTTTTTCCTCAGTAATCATCCATGTCACCAAATCAACCAGGACTGTAATCTTAAGGATTACAACTTTAAGTTAGTTTTCCCGCCTTCTTCCAATGATCAGTGTGTTAAAAAAAAAAAGTTCAGATTGTTTCTCCAACTTTTGTTCAAGTGTCTGAGATCTGGCTTATAACAGGCTTTGAGAAAGCTGCAAATCCACAGATATCCCCAGGAAGACAACATATAATTAACACCTCTCCCTGCTTTACAAATACTGACTGATGAGCAGCATCTTATTTTTTCCCTAATTGGATTTATGATGTTTCCTCGACTGGAAAAACCTCTAAAAGCACTCTATAATCCGGCATAAAAAGCTATGACGGCCGACAACAATGAGTTTTGTGAGTGAACCTGTTTGTATGCCCCACTGCCCCGTGGCTGAAACATGATTTCAAGGGAGTGAAAGCCTTTTGAGAATTTCATTTTCAAGCGGAACGCGGGCTCGCAGAGGGCAGCAGCGTGACGGTATGAATTGGCATCTGTAACGCCGGACGATGAAACCACGTGTGTTTCGACTATCTGCCCCTGTCTTTATGTCTGGCTTTCTGAATGTCTCTCTGTCTGTCTTTCGTACTCGCTCTGTCTCTTCTCTCAGGATCTCACAGTGCTTATCTGCAGGAAAACACATGAATACATGCAGCCACTCTGGAATTCAATGGACTTGGAATGAACCTGGGATGTAGCAACACCGAGGCATTTTTTTATTAGAATTAAGTTGCCTTGATCGCTATTTTATATCACATTTTCTCTCTTGTTTTTGTGCTTATACCTCAGCTTGTAAATTGCATGTGTTGCAATTACCTCTTTGAATAATCGAATGATCAACTGTCAGAAATGTCAATCAACAGCCATTTTGATGATAGATACAGCATTTATCAAACATATGTGCTGACATATTTGAGACTGTTGGGCAGACAAAACAAGCAAGGACTTGAGAACTTGAACTTGAGCACTGGGGAATCGAAAAAAGAGATGAATCTATAATTTAATTAATTAGTTGCAACCCTAAATTAATAAGCCTGTCAGCTACAAAATGTATTTATACTGTATACTACTGATTTCCTTTGCTAGATACCGTTTCGGAGGAAATAGTGTGATGTTGTTATAGAGCCACAAAGTCCGCAGAGGGAGGACATCATGATGGACAGATGGGTCAACTAAACGCTGGACTTGGACACAGGGGACTCGAGACTTAACCATTGTAGTGTCAGAGTCAAGTACTCAGGTAGCATATTAGCACTAGTATACATTAGTCACGTCTTAGCTGTGAGGAGCAGATACTGTATTTTCGGGAAAATAAATGAATTATGTTGAAAGTGAATGGACGTTTTATAGATAGATATGTTCAGTATGAGCAGTTTGTTTTGGCAGTGACAGTTTGTGCATAATCCAGTTGGCAATACTCTACAGAGCAATATATATATATATATATATAT